>CM050167.1:292862037-293340562 GCA_027410445.1 Discoglossus pictus | reverse complement strand
CCTTTCCATATTCCACTGGATTTGTGCAGGTTTGAAATACTTGTAACTGTATTTGAATTACTTACCATGAAGTCCTTTTAATTATACTAACCCTCTCCTTTCTCCTCCCCCTTGAATAGTTAATTTGTTTATTACTCTGTAAGTTAAAATTACCTGTTTTTTCAATTACAGCTAAGAAATCTAAAGTTTTAAGTCTGTTTACATAACATAAATGTGTCCTTCCTACTGACAGTTTTGTGATTAATAACAGATGCCGAGACTTGTGTTGAGCACACTGATTTATAGCAGGTTTCCCCATAACTCACAAATACAGGTACAGGTTAACCCCTAACTGACCTATTAAGGTGATTCCAGCATCCCATACTCTGCATAGTTATACGATGTGAGGGTTTAGCTCAGTTTTCATTTTGCTCCCTACACAGAGCTGTTGCTGTGGGTCTGTCTGGGGCAGTCAGTGACTCATGTAAACACAGTTTTTTTGTGAAAAATGCATTTATTTAAAAAATTCAGAAAAGTATTTCAACATGTTTTAGGAGATTTTTTACTATGATGTGGTTGAAATTGTACTAATTTAGTGTCCCTTTAAGGTGCAACCCATCACTGCTATAAATATTTGGCAGTACAGAGAAGTCATCCCAGTGCTCTAAAAGCCTAAAACCATTTTAAGTTGATTAAAAAAGATTAATTCTGATATGAATTTTTTTTTCTTCATTTATTAGCTTTTAATTGAATGGGGAAGCAACTTAAATGCCAAAGACATGCGAGCCAGGCCAAACAGTTTTGGATGTTACTCTAAACCAAGAACTCAAAGACTACTGCAAAGGTAAGAATTTACAATATACAATAATGCCACACAATTAAATAATATTTTTAATTAATTTTATGAATGACTGATTTTTAGATAAATATTTATTACCAGCATGTATTGGTTTGGTTTATTTTTACATATACATGTTATCAAATACATTCTTATTTCAATAAAATATTGAAATATATTTAACCCTCTGACTGGCTGCCTGGGTTCAGCAGCATTGGTGGCATAGAGAGAGAACTGAGGAAGATGCCCTGTAATATATTACATCATAACTTGAATTTTAAAAATCATATTCTCCCTTTCCCTATTGATCTGGGGAACATTTGTAATGGTCAATTGGAATCCTACGTCATTGTTCAAGTCCTCCTCCCTCAAGTAACCTATCACTCTCTAAAGGGGTCATCTGGTTCAATCCTGGTACTTAGGGTCTCTCCATGTGCCTCTGTGGATTAGGAGCCCTTTGCGACCCCATTCTGAGCTTCACTAGTACATTGTGTTCAGAGGGGATCATGTGACATCTTCCCCCAGTATGACACCAGTGCTAATGAATATGAAAATACTTTATCAATATTTAGTTGGTAGAAAAGTGGTTTGATATTAAACACAAAAAAAATGTTGTGGGTTAAGAAAATTGTTTGGGGGGAGGTGGGAGATCCTTTTTGTAGAGAGATAATCAATTGTGGAGGATAGAAGATCAATTTTGGTGTAGGGTTAAATAATATTGAAAAGGGAAGTGGAGACTGTTTTTTATGGGAAGAAGATAATTAAATTGTGTGTTGGGGAGTACTTCTAAGGAGACGAAGGATGGATGGGGTAAATGTTGGTGGATAAATTGATAAATGCTGAATACACTATTATAAGGTGATTGTGAAAGTCTGACATGCCGGATATAGAAGAAAACTTCCAGTACAATGTATAGCAAGGTTTTAGTTATCTTTAAGGAAAGAACAGCAAACATGACGACTGCAGCATTTTAAGTAAGGTTCGATTCAAGGCAAGATTAGAATGATAGAATGGTACTGAGTACACAAAGTTGTTTTTCTTGTTGAAGCTGGGGAAGAAGAAATATAATGTAAGTCCTCTGTAGAGCACGTTGGAGCAGATGATGTAACATGTTACCGAGTCTGTACTAGTAAATGTTCTTAATGGCCTTTCAACACTATCAAGCAACACAAATCCCAACCTTTCAACCTAAAATAGAAATTTAATTTACTTGGTATTTAAGTTGTCTTCCCTATACTAGTGGAAATTGTAGTTCAATTTACTTAAATACCAACATGACTGATGTATTTTCCTCAAACTAATACTGTTTGAACTAAATATAAAGCCTAGACATGGGCCCCTATTCAACTGCAACCCGCAGTTGCCTCCAACAGTTACAGAGCAATTTAATTTAACAAGCCCACAGCTACCTGGCCAAAAGCCTAACCCATAAACCATGCACCTGTAAGTAGCATCTCAGAGCATGATCATGATCAATTAAGCAAGACTGTAAATACAGATTTACAGCTTTATTAAATTGTGATTTGGCCAATTAAATAGGGCTCCATTCAAGCACACAGCATATTTTTTTTACAGAAGTTTTTAGTTGGTGAACTTCTATCCAAAAGCAAAGTCTTCACTAACTAAAAACTTCTGTAAAAATATGCTATGTGCTTATATAGAGCCCTATTCAGTTGGCCAAATCTAATTTAATAAGGCTGTTAGAAACAGCCAAAAGTAAATGAGATCATCATCATGACATCAGTAAAACATGGAGGTTAAACGTCAATCATTTAGCGTTTATAAGTCCGATATGCGATGTAGATCAGAGCCCGCAAAAAGACGCCAGTTGAATAGCAAAATAACTTACCCGGATCTCCCGATGCCACTGTTGAATGAAGCTCAATATTCATTATGGAACCTACTTTCAAACATCATTGTATATATTTTCAGTTCATAAGCTTATGAACTAATCAAGGACTAGGAACGGAACATCTGACCATTTATGTCTGTTTCCCAGTTAGACTTGTTCAGGCTCCTTGATGATTTCATAAGGTGTAGAGAGGTAAGCAGCTCAACTAGAGATTTACAAGATAATGCTGGAAAGTAAATAAGCTGACCCTATCTACTGTGCGCACGTCACTGACGTCATAGACACGCAACACAGAGACTATGGCAAGCAGCTGGGACCACAAAGTCTAACTCTAATGCGCATTTCGCTATTACAGCTTCTATGGCGTCAAGGACGCGCGCGCAGTAGATAGGGTCGGCTTCCGGAGATTAGATGTATGTTTCCTTCACTTCAGGGCCATAGGGTATTAGAGATTTGTAGGACACACCATCAGATAGCACCCTACTTATGAAGCTTATTTCTGGTAGGCTAACTTGCTATATACAGCTATTCCTAATCAAGAGCTATCTCCATACACCCAACATATGAAGAAAGACTAACCAAATTAAATGTATTTTCTCTAGAAAAAAGGTGTCTAAGAGGGGATATGATTACCTTATATAAATACATCCAGGGTCAGTATAAAGATTTGACAAGAGAGTTTTTTTGTGCCAATAGGTTTTCAACTGACAAGAGGATATCCCTTGAGGTTAGAAGTAAAAAGATTCCACCTTAAAAGAAAGAAAAGGGTT
The DNA here is from genome assembly GCA_027410445.1 of Discoglossus pictus. Classification (NCBI taxonomy): domain Eukaryota; kingdom Metazoa; phylum Chordata; class Amphibia; order Anura; family Alytidae; genus Discoglossus; species Discoglossus pictus. The sequence goes on along the minus strand of CM050167.1, from coordinate 293,337,123 downwards.
CTTCACAGTAAGGGTGGTTAATCTGTGGAATTCTTTACCAAAGGAGGTGGTGAAAGCGGTTTCGATAGATAGCTTTAAAAGGGGACTGGATTTATTTCTAATTAAAAAGGCAATTCAGGGTTATCATGGATAATTAGAGAGACAGTATTGATCCAGGGAGAAATCAGGAAGGGTCAGGAAGGAATTAATTTTTTTTTTCCTTTGAGACGATTGGCTAAGTCTCACTTGTTTTTATTTTTTTTGTTTGCCTTCCTCCGGATTAATTAATAATTAAAAATAAAATAAAAAATAAATAATTAAATAATTGATTAATAATTAATTAACAACGAATTAATTAATATTTTATCCGCATATTGCAGATCAGAGGAGATCTTAAAAGGTTTAACTTGATGAACTGAAAGTCTTTTTTCAACCGTAATTTGTATGTAACTATGTAACTATATTACTTGTTTGTTATGCACTAGCAGGCAGTGTCAGCCCCAAGGGATTCAGTTATAGACTTTATCATCCTATTCCTATCACATATATAGTAGTGAGCATACGGGTTGTTGCTAACGCTGCTGGCTCATGTAGCGAGTCTGCGAGCCTGTGGCCCTTGCAAAGTGAGGCCCCCAGTTGCTTGCAAGGAGCGACCTTGCAAAATTTACAAACTTACGAGAAACAAATACGAGACGCGGGACTTAGATAAAAAAATATTACGACCTCGCAAAAATACGACCTTACCGCCCAAAACCTGCGCACATGAAAACATTAAAAACACAATAAATACACACAAGAAATACATGAAAAGCTTACCCACAGCAAGAGTTTAGACACCCGAAAATCACCAAAGCGAGAGAAAAAATGGCAGCCGAAAAAAACAGAAAACGAGGCTACAGGACCCTAAAGACGCAAAACACAACTACACACATACAGATTTTCCCGAAAAAGCCGGACGAGGTCCAAGAACAAGGACGCAAAATCAGCCACAGCCGCATACCACACACATTAGGAGCCATTTTACAACACTAACTTACACAATCCGGAAGTACACAGCTACCCTAACGGATTTTCCTTGCGCACGCTCACTACAATACACACTGCACACATTGCTGAAACTTACACAGCAGCTCCACAGCACTCAAAACACACATTGTATGCTGCAGCAACATGAAAACAGATTGCCAGCTCTTCAAGACAATGCTTCCTGCATATATTACTTCAAATAGGTAAAGTATCTTACTTTATTAATGTATTATTTATTTGATTACCATACAGCAAACAGCATTAGCTCACTTACAATTTCATTGCCGTCATTTTTTGACGGGCAATATTCTAGTATATGATAGTGTCTGGCCGAGTCTATGCCAGATATAGGATAATAGATTAATGTAGAGGACATATATTCATGTGTGATATCTCTGATGGACATTAGAAATCACATATAATAGTTGTCAAACTACGAATCGTCGTCACGCTATGCGAGCTCGTGAAGCGAGCTCGTAAGAACTGCGCAAAGCGAGGGGCCGCATTTGCGGATGTGGAGGATATACGGCGCCTCACACGAGGTTACAGACACCCACAAAAGCGGCACTACCAAAATACATCTAACACGCAATCACTATATACGGACTTACACAAAAAAATACAATACGCGGGACTTAGAAAAAAAAAACATTACGACCTCGCAATAAACGACCTTAACGGCCAGTCCACGCGCACCTCAAAACATTAAAAACACATAAATACACACAAAAAATACCTAAAAAGCTTACCCACAGCAAGGGGGGGGGCACCCAGGACCTCTGCAAGTGAAGTTACACCTCAATTTAAGTCCAAATTCCCGACTTTAGACACACGAAAATCCCCTAAGCGAGAGAAAAAATGGCCCCCGAAAAAATGAGGCTCCACGACCCTGGACCGCCCAGCCACGTTCAACTTACCCAAAAAGGGATCTGAGATAAGCTCGGAAACCCGCATTAACCTCACGGGATCCGAGAAAAGCTCGGAAACCCGCATTAATCCCACATTAACCCTCGCAGTGTGGGTCCCCGATTGCACGCAATTAGGGGCCCCCGCTGCAATGAAAATTCAAAATTCCCACCTTGCGGGTCCTTAAAGGATCATAAAGATCCACATCAACCCCTAAAAAACCCTGTCACTCATGGGGGGCAATCCAGACCCCCATAAACCCTTAATTAACCCTGTCATTCATGGGGGTCAATACAGACCCCATAAGCCCCTAATTAACACCGTCACTAATGGGGGTCAATACAGACCCCCATGAACCTATTGTTTTGGAGAAAACTAAAGTAGTTCTCAAAGATATCTGTCCCTGACCAAATTACCAAGATACATATAGTGTGCACACCTTAGAGAAATAATACACCAACACAGAGTTCTGGTATAAAGCTTTCTCTCGCCTACTGTTTATTGAATCAGCCGCCATATATAACATTTAACAATCAGATAAATGTTGCAACTAAGCAAATCATCAGGTTTATTCTGTGATGTCTGCTTTTACGGAATCTCAACAAGGCATTGGGTTAGCATTAAGGAGTCTCTAGGTGTCATCCCACAGTGGGATGAGTCTTTCTCTCATTGGTCAGAAGGTTAAGACAAAGGGAAGATGGCGTTCTCCTTCTTGTGTCCAAGGTGTGGTAGTCATCGTCACCCTTAACAGACCGGAAGTAGTGCTGCCGACATCTTGTATGCGGAAGTGGCAAATCCTCCATCTTAGAGTCTCCAATAATCAACATTGTTAATAAGGTTACGTAATACTGAAAAGAGAAAATGTATGAGTAGGACAAACATAAAATGCATTTTCTTGTAGATCCTGATCCATAACAGTCCCCCCTAAAATGTCATATTATGTTTTCGCATCATCCAACCCACCATACTTGTTCATAGTAAAGGTTAGTAACTACTGCATTTTGGATAATACAAGTTAAGAGTACATGTCTTTTAAGCTATGGTTTCTCCGGAACACTATTCTTTTGTGGATTCTATGTCCGGATGTTGTATGCATTGCGTGTGAGTATGACATAGGTACATATCTTCGTTCGATCGGGCTTGCCATGACCTAACTTCACACCTACCCTATGTCCTATGCGGCATGGGAAAACCTAGAAGACTCTATCAGCTAATAGTGTAACTAACTCAGATCAGGAACCATGGCGTTCATAAGACACTCTCCTTCTAGCCTGTGGTCATCTGCTTTAGCATATGAGATGTCTTATATGTATTGTCCTGGTCACCGAAATCTAGTTCTAGATTCTGGTGAACAAAGGTGGGTGAAGCTTTGACCATTGCATCCTGTAGATAAGTACGTATGCAGGGGATAATACAACACAAAAGGAAGGCAAGTAGGATTATAACGGCAAGAATAGCCATTCCAACTTGTAATAAAACCTTTTGCCAACCATTCATCCATCCGAACCATGAATCCCAATAGTCCATGGTACCAGAATTTTCTTTTAATTCTTGACCAAGATTAGCCAATTTCCGAATTGCCAGTGTGATCTTGCCATTTGGACCTGTGTTATCAGGAATATACGTACAACATGTGCTAGTGTCAGGAAGCATTTTACATACTCCACCCTTTTCTGCTAGGATCATGTCTAATGCCATACGATTCTGGAAGGCCATGTGTGATGTAGCCTTTTAAGGCAACCTTAGTGTAGTTAACAAAACGCTGCTGATTATAGTAGATATAATTACACCAATCATTGGTATCAGTGATTCAAATCCTGTTGCTATCTGGTTTTGGGCCTTAAATTGGTCGGGCACCCCCCTTGGGACTCCAATAGCATCAATATACACATGTGGGTCAAAACTTTCCCGAGGTTCAGATGATGAAGTTTGTCTTCTCTTTCTGGACCTTGTTTGGGGGGCATTAGGTAGATTGTCATCATAATAAGTTGGGACAATGTGTAATGGCATTATGGCTTTAGCCAAGGTGCATTCCCCACGCCATACTCCTGACAGTCTTACCCTGAGTTTCATATCCCCACATAACCAATATATGTCCCCTAAAGCTTGTGTCTGATTGATTAGCAGTGTGGATGAACCATCTCTATATGTGTGACAAAACCACTTGGGAACTTCTGCAAATTAAACCCATGAGAAACATTTCTCTGTAACACGTATAATTTCCGGGGTAATAGTTATACCTTTCCTGGATGGGGATTATTAGTTATCACAGGGTACGTCTTTCTCCATTGTTCGCACTTATCTATATAATTATGATTATATTTGAACAAACTCAGAAAACATTTCTCTTCCTGCAAAGGTATAGTAAGTGGAACAGTACCTAAATGAGGCCTAGCATGGCCGCATACATAACAGTTGGTCTTATTACTTTCCCGTACATTGTATTTCATCCATTCCAACCATACATTAAGATCTGAATCCAGTCTCAGTAGCTAACGTGTCCTCATATGTTGGGTCACCAGTGGCAGTCATTGTTCCTATAGTCTGTGAGCCGGGTTTTAATGCCTGTAGTACGGGAGGTAAATCAGGATATTTGTACAAGTCTGCTAACTTAAATTTCCCTGAAAACCTTAGTTTTCCCGCTCACCCAAGCTCCCATCCATATGTGTCAGCATCTACTGGACTAGGACTCTGTATGGTCAGGGTTAGTTGCATACTAGAACCGGTCACCCCACTATTCAGGCATCTACCAGTCTTTAGTAGAGTCATTCGGTCGAGGAGGGATCTGCCTGGTCATCTTTCTTATTTGCAGCGCTCTGAGGTCTAGATTCCCAGTGTTCCCCAGTATTCCACCACCGACCCCATGTGGAGCAATCTTTACCAAAGGTCTCGTCAATGACACATATATATAGCCTTATTGGGGGAGGTCTGGTACAAGTCACACTGTTCAGGGACCGTGGGGCATGACAACGTCACAAAAATCAAAGGTGTATGTAGCTACGTGTGTAGTTTGGGAATTATACCAAAAGGTGATACCATCCTCACATTTTGTAATGGTTACATGTTGAGCCTTGCTCAAGTATACTGCAAGAACAGAATAAACCACTGGGCTGTGCTCATTGTATTGTTTCCTGGTCATCAGGGGGAGGAACCTTTTTGCAATGTGATGCGTGGACCCAAGTAGCTTTCCCTTCCAACTTAACTGATGTAGCTGTGATCAGTAGTACTTGGAAAGGGCCTTCGTATCTGGGTTCCAAAGGGGTTTTCCTCACAAATTTCTTGACCAGGACCCAATCTCCAGGAAGTAGTTGATGAGTACCAGTGATCACTTCCGAATCTGGAATAGAAGAGAACACTTGTGCATGGATTTTAGTCAATGCGGTGGACAGTGCAATCACATAGTCAACAAGTACAGATTTTAGTTGCAGCTGCTGAGGAAAGTAGCACCCTAATCTAGGAGCAGACCCAAACAGGATTTCATGAGGGGATAGTGCATGTTTCCCCCTAGGGGTATACCTGACACTGAACAAGGCTATGGGAGACTTTCAGGCCATGGCATACCAGTTTCGTGACATTTTTAACATCCTGGACTTTAAAGTCCCGTTCATACGTTCTACCTTCCCGCTACTCTGGGGATGATAGGGTGTATGGAAGGACAGAGTCACTCCCAAGGCTGCCCAAATTTCCTTGGCCAGTACTGCAGTAAAGGCTGGTCCTTGGTCACTCTCGATCACTTCAGGGACCCCATATCTACAAATGACCTCTGTTAGCAGTCTCTTTACAGTGGTTTTGGCTGTCATGTTTACAACTGGATAGGTCTCTGGCCATCCTGAGAACATGTCCACAATGACCAGAGCGTATTCAAATCGACCACTCCTTGGCATCTGTATGTGATCAATCTGTATCCTCTGGAATGGATACAGAGATTTTGCTAAATGCTTCTGTGGGGGTTTCTCAGTTCGGCCTGTTACATTTAGCACAGATGCTACAGGACTTGCAATAGTTGCTCGTAAGTGTAGTTATGCCTGGGGCCATATAGTACTTGTCTATTAGAGCGTTCATGAGGGTCTTTGACAAGTGTGCCGGTCCGTGGGCCCACTGTACTGTTGCTGGATAGAGATTCTTTGGTAAACACAATCTCAGATTATCAACATACAATCCATCTTTAAGGATTGCTCCCTTTGCTTTCCACTTGTTTACTTCTTCTGGGTCTGCAGTCTTCTGCAATTCTTTGAGTAGTTTCAAATCTGTAGGTAAAGTCTGCATTGTGTAGATATTTATGTCTTCTTCTCCTCTTTCTTGTCCATTTCCTGTGATATCATTGCTGCCTTCTTAGCCATCTGGTCTGCTAGATGGTTTCCTGCTTCATCTGAATTTAGCTTCCCATGTGCCTTCACTTTCAGTATGGCCACCTCCTTTGGGAGTGCTAAAGCATCTAGTAGTTCACGAATGGCTTTATCATGCTTTACTGGGGTGCCTGCAGCTGTCATGAATCCTCTGGCTTTCCAAATTATCCCAAAGTCTTGAGTCACTCCTAGAGCATATCTTGAGTCTGTATAGATGTTGCTCGGACTCCTGTCGCAATTTCACAGGCCTTAGTCAATGCAATCAACTCTGCTTCTTGTGCTGACATGGAGGGAGGTAGTGAGAAGGCTCGTATCACATCTTTTTCCGTAGTCACAGCATATCCTGTGTGATATTTTCCATTCTCATCAGCATACCTTGATCCATCCACATACAGAGTGATGTCTGGGTCTGTCAGGGCAAGTTTTTACATTCGCAAGGTGTGAGGTCTCCATTTCCATTTGCTGAAGACAGTCATGAGGTGGGTTTACTGATCCTGGAACAGCATATGGGTCTTCAGCCTGTACTTTGGGAAAACTATTCACATGCCAGTTGAGGGTTTGTTTTGTTATTCCTTCTGCTTCTAGTTCATCCTCATCTGCAGATTCCCACCACTTCAGTGCAGTCCCCAATTGTATCACTATACAATGTCATCAGTTTTAACGTGACTTGCTTCAATTTCATAAGCTTCGCTTCATATTGAAGATCCCGTCACGGTGTTTGTTTGTTCCATAGCGTACAATGTAGGGAGTCTTGTGTTTCATCTGTTTCTGTCTGTTTGACTAGGCGTCCCAGTAAGTGACTTTTTACATCCGAGCTTATGTTGGATTCTTGATCCAAGTTCAAACTATACCAGAAATGTGCTTCTTCCTCATCTCCCCTTCAGGAAATGGCAAGAGAGTGGCTGGATTAAGCACATAACACCTCTGTAAGGTGATATTATCTGGCAGGAGCAGTGAACATTGGAGACGGAGGTGTCTGGCTGCGTCTGATTTATGATAGCAGCAATGTCATGTGGAGCAAGAACTGTCAAGGGATACCCAAGGACTATGTCACTTGTCTTATTCGGTAAGGCATGAGCTGCAAATACTGCCCTAAGGAAGGGCCTCCTCTTGCCACAGCATCCAGATGACATGAGAAGTAGCCAATGGGGCGTTGTCTGTTTCCATGGGACTGTGTCAAGACTCCCATTGCATGTCCTTCTCTTTCTGATATAAACAGTTTGAACGGTAGGTCATAGTTGGGTAGCCCTAATGCAGGGGCTGAGGAGATAACTTCTACGCTCTGAAACAGGCTATTTAGGGCTATCTGTGTCATCTGGTAGGGTTCAATCTTCAGGACATCATACAAGGGCTGCATCAGGAGAGAGGCTTCTGGGATCCACGCTCTGCAATAGGATATGAGACCTAGGAAAGCGTGGAGGGTCTGAGTTCTTATGGTACAGACATTTCTTCTATTGCCCTAACACGGCTGCTTGTGAGAGGACGCACTCCTTTGGAAAGGCAATGTCCAGGAATATGACACCACTGTAACTTTTCTCTGGATGCTTTGCACCCTTGTTCTGCCAGATGTCTCAGTAAACTCTCTGACGTCCGTATAGCTGTAGGAAGGTCTTCAGAGTAAGAGATCATCAACATATTGCAGAAGTACAACATCAGGGTTTTCCTGTTGCCAAGAGCCAAGGATTAGACCCATGACCTTAGCAAACTGACTAGGAAAATTATGTGCTCCTTGGGGCATGACAGTCCATGTAAATTGATTATGATCATGTGTAAATGCGAAGAGGTACTGACATGAAGGATCTAAAGGAATGCTAAAGAAGGCATTTGCCAGATCCACTACAGTAAAGTATGCTGCTGTTGGAGGTATTCCAGAGAGGAGAGTGTGTGGGTTAGGTACTATGGGAGTGTCTAATATGGTTGCTTCATTGACTGCTCGCAAATCTTGTACCATACGGTATTTTACTGGCTCTCCTTTCTTGGATTTCTTTTTCACTGGGAATAGGGGCGTGTTACATAGGGACATACACCGGACTAACGCCCCCTGTCTCAACAGGCTCTCTATCTGCTGTGAGATTGCATCAATCTGCGCTGGCTTCAGAGGGTATTGGGGTTTTCGTGGTAATTCGGCTCCAGGCTTCAACTTTACTATGACTGGAGGCACCTTTAAATGCCCAATATCTTCCGGACCACGTGACCAGAGGGTTGCTGGAATCTTATCCAAGATGTCGGCCGGGCCTTGTCTATTGTTACTCTTCACATCTAAGTGGAGTAATATTGGTAGTTAGCAAAGTGCTGCCGTGTCAGTAATTGTTAAAGGCGAGGACACATGTATAGTCCCATCTGGGGTAAACAAGATGGATGCTTGTAAGCGAGAAAGTACGTCTGCACCTAACAAGTTCATTGGGCATGTGGAGGACACTACAAATCTAACAAGCAGGTCTGGGGATGGGCCTATTTGTAGTGGCTGAGTCAACTGGTTGGATGAGGGGATACCGTCAACTCCTACACAAGCAACATCAATGTCAGACAGGTAAGATGAGTCAGGCAGATCTTGCTGTCTTAGGACACTTCTGGCTGCACCTGTGTCTACTAGGAAGGTGGTAGGTATCCCTTATATTGGTAATGTTACTATAGCTTGAGGTCCCAGTCCGCTATCCCCTGAAGATACTGCCATAGCAGGAGATAGTGACACAGGCTCACCACTGTCCTATGCTGTGCATTGGCCCCCCTGCACCTCATCAGTGCCATCCCCCTGCTGCTTTGTCCTCTGCTTTCTAGGCATCTTACAATTCTTGCTGATGTGCCCAAACTTGTTACAATTGAAACACTGCCGTGTTTCCTTCTTCTCCCCTTTATATGCCGGCTCCTCAGAGGTTACCATGAGGGCGGTAGTCTTTTTGGACGCTGATGACAAGCCCTTTTGCAACAAGTAACAGTGTATCTAATGGTAACACTCTATATTCTGGTCTGGAAGTCAATAGACCTTCCTTTATAGATTCCATTAGCCCTATCACAAAAGCTGTACTTAGCATCTGTGTGTGTGTGTCTTATTGTGTGGGCTAAAGCCGAGGTCTGTAAACACTTGTGTGAGCCGTGACTGAAACTTTTCTACTGACTCGTCTTTGTCTTGTTTAATATCCTGCAGACTAACAGCCTGGTCTGCCAATTTATCCTTCGCCCAGTCTCTTAGTAGTTCACAGAATATTTCACCTGATTCATAGTCAGTTGTCTCACGTGGCAGATCATACGGGTCTATTGTCTTTTGCATTATGGGCCAGTATGAATCTCCTGCTCTGATTTCACACAAACTAACCAAGTCTCTCCAGGCTGCAGCATATGTCTTCTGTATTTGTGATATCTTTCTATAGAAAGGCATAGGCTGCTTCTCAGGGTCAGGCAATGTGTTTATGAGGGAGGTGGCTTGTGTCAGTTTGAATGCGACATACATTAGACTCGCTCTACTATTTCTATTACGCCCTCTACGTTGGCTCGTTCCTGAGCCCAGGGTCTTACTCCTTCGCACTCTCTCCTACTTTTATTTCACCCTCCCTATCTACACTGTCACTTTTAGGACGGCCTGCGGGAGTAGGGAGTAATGAGATATCGTTTATGTCCGACTGTCTCTGAGAAAGGGGAGGAGTGGAAGCGTCTGTGGGGCGGCCCATGGTGATGTGTTATCTGGGAGTGGCGCGACTGGGAACATCGAATATGGAGTATACATAGTTCCGTTAGCATTCAATACAGGATAAAGGGGCGTATTCACCATGGGGCGCTCGGTATGTTAGGTGGACCTTCCTGAGTGGGCGCCGCTATCATCTTAATGGGAGGGTTCAGAGGGTGACAGCATCCCTCCTTAGATTGTGTGTGGGCGCCATTTTGGGGCTGTGGCTGGGTGGAATGTCTTTGTTCTGCGGAGGGAGTATGTGTGGTGGGGGTTACAGGGTGCTTGTATTACATGGGGGACAATGGCTGGAAGTAGGGGACTGACAGTCTCACATGCTGCATAGTATGCAGAAATTTTCTGTCCACGTGCTTCAACCTCTCTCTCTGTCCACCCCTTTTCTCAATCGCCTTAGCTACCCTGTACCATGCTTCTGCACTCGGTAACAAACCACAATCTTGCAACTGCCCTCTATTTCTTCTCAACACTTTCCGCCACTCTTCTGCCCTCAGATGTCCTCCCACAATATTTGTGAATCCACACACTTTAAACATCTTCTTAGATTTATTTACCACTACTTCTCCCCCTCTCTTCTTTACTATATCTCGGGCCAACATGCCCTCACTTAGTTTAGTCTGATTCTGCCCCATCTTTCTGTTCTGAGTATAGCACAAGCTGGTTTTAGCAGGCAGACAAGAGGAGGGAGAGAAAGAGAAACAAACAGACCAGTTGTTTGAAATAGAGAGTCTGATGTGCTCAACTGCTGCAAAGAAAAGAATAACTTTGCACGTCTTCCCTAAACTCAGACTGTAGTTACCGCCCGTCCGGGGGACCACTAGGTTGTAGTGTGTAACCACGCACTACTGGCAAGGGATAGCAAGGAGTGCAGTGCAGAATTACATCACATTTCATTATTAAACATACATCTTAGCCGGCAGTATCACAACATAATAGTATTAAACCAATTTCTGCAGAAGAATTTCTGACTCTTAAAATATTTTAGTCCGGGTTCTCACACCGTCGTGTGCTATAATTGACGCCCTCAGGGCTATTGTGCTACCAGGGCACTACCAATTTTCCACTGAAGTCTTCATCCCACATACATGCTTTTACACCTTAGTGTGTGATAGACGTCCCTCTGGGTTATCACGCTACCAGGGCATGAACATCATGACCCCGAGAGATATTTGGCTATCCAACATGCATAGACCCTCCCTAGGAAAGGTATGTCAAATGACACCAATCCCCAAAGTACGTGTATGCACGTCTGTACGTACAGCTCCTCCGGTTTATGTGCTACCAGGGCACTACCATCCGTCCCCGGAGTCTGCTGCACGTAAACATATATGTCCCGGACCACAATATCCAAGAAGTTACAATTACTCGACCCACACTCTCAACAATCACACACAGGTGACAGATATTACTGGTACAGGATTCGTAATGGACTTGAGGCAAGTTATTACCTGTACTTTGACAACTTCCCCAACAGCGGGTCTGGATGACGGGCTGAGTCCCAGGAACAGGTTTACGCGGTCAAGGTGCTAACTGTGTCCTTACCGTGTACCGGAGGCGATCAGGCTCCGCCCGTTCCTGCAGGCTCCGTCCGGATCCCTTGCGTCCGCTGTCAGCTCAGTTAAACCTCAAGCCCCACGTTGGGCTCCAATTTGTTTTGGAGAAAACTAAAGTAGTTCTCGGAGATATCTGTCCCTGGCCAAATTACCAATATACATATAGTGTGCACACCTTAGAGAAATAATACACCAACACAGAGTTCTGGTATAAAGCTTTCTCTCGCCTACTGTTTATTGAATCAGCCGCCATATATAAAATTTAACAATCAGATAAATGTTGTAACTAAGCAAATCATTAGGTTTATTCAGTAATTAATTGGTTCTGTGATGTCCGCTTTTACGGAATCTCAACAAGGCATTGGGTTAGTGCATTAAGGAGTGTCTAGGTGTCATCCCACAGTGGGATGAGTCTTTCTCTCATTGGTCAGCAGGTTAAGACAAAGGGAAGATGGCGTTCTCCTTCTTGTGTCCAAGGTGTGGTAGTCATCGTCACCCTTAGCAGACCGGAAGTAGTGCTGCCGACATCTTGTATGCGGAAGTGGCAAATCCTCCATCTTAGAGTCTCCAATAATCAACATTGTTAATAAGGTTACGTAATACTGAAAAGAGAAAATGTATGAGTAGGACAAACATAAAATGTATTTTCTTGTAGATCCTGATCCATAACACTATAATTAACCCTATCACTCATGGGGGTCAATACAGACCCCCATAATACATTAATTAACTATGTCACTCATGGGGGTCAATACAGACACCCATAAGCACTTAATTAACCCTCTAACTCATGGGGGTCAATACAGACCCCCATAAACCCATTATTAACCCTGTGACTCATGCAGATCAATACAGACCCCATAAGCCAATAAATAACCCTGGCACTCATGGGGTCAATACAGTACCCATAAACACTTACTTAACCCCGTCACTCATTAGGGCCAATACAGACCCCATAAAGCTATAATTAACTCTGACACTCATGGGGATCAATACAGACCCCCATAAGACCCCCATCCTCAAGGACCATCATGACACTAAGTATAAACACTACACTGCACTATACCCCCTAATAAAACATTAAATCTAAACTACCCCCCCTCTACACTAACCTATTAACACCTACACTACCTACCTACACTACCTACCCCCTAATAACTACAGGAAAAAAAATACACACCTGAAAAAGAAATACATAGAATACATACAATACAAATAAAATACAATAGAATACAATACCCCCTATCTAACATACAATCATTACTATCTATCTAAAATACATCACCCAATCTATCTAATATACAATACATCCTATCTATCTAAAATACATACCCCAATCTAATATACAATAAATCTTAACTATCTAAAATGTATCCCCCAATGTAACATACAATCACATATATAGTTGTGAGCGTACGGGTCGTTGCTCACGCTTGCGGGCTCGCGTAGCGAGCCCGCAAGAACTGCGTCCCTCGCAAAGCGAGGGACGCAGTTCCCCGCAAATGCGGGTCCTCGCGAAGCGAGGGCCCGCATTTGCGGTGATTGAGCATCCCAACGTCCCTGCAAATGCGGATCCTCGCGAAGCGAGGGTCCGCATTTGCGGAGGTGGAGGCTCAACGTTGGCTGTGTTAACACACACATACACACACACGACTTTTTAACAGAATAAACCCAACCGCCCAGCCAACAAAAACCCAACAACGTCCCCGCAAATGCGGATCCTCGCGAAGCGAGGGTCCGCATTTGCGCTGGTGGGAGCATCCCAACATCGGCTGTGTTAACACACACATACACACACACACAACTTCATAATAAAAAAAACTCAAAGTCGCCTCACACCCGCTTACACCCAGACACACAGACGCAAGACTTAACAAAAAAACAGTAAAAAAGGCCCTTCACACGCTCTTAACACACATACGCACGACTTAGAAACAAATACACTGCGTCGTACACGTAAAAGCTAACTGCGTATATCGCAAAAAAATACGGCAACATCTTAACAAAATACGGCCGCATCGGAAAAAAATACGGCCGCGAAAGACCCGTTCCAACCACCGCGCATCAAAACATCACAAACACAAGAAATAAACACAACAAACACATAAAAAGCTTACTTACAGCACGGGGGGGCATCCGGCACCTCCAAAAGTTCATTTACACGTCCATTTAAGTCCAAAACAAAGAGTTTAAACGGCCGAAAATCGGCTAAGCGAGAGAAAAAATGGCCGCCGAACAAAACGAAAACGAGGCTCCAGACGTAACTACACTACACTTACTCGCAATAATGAAACACATACTATGCGGAACGGATCACACTCATATTAAACACCATTTTAACCACTACTACGCACAAAATGGCGGATGGAACGCAAATTGTAAGCTGGAACGCAAATAGCGCATGCGTATTGCGTTCTAAAGGTCTAACTTTCCAGAATGTTCTACAAGTTTATAAATACTGCCTATTTGACAGAGAAAAATACATTTCTCCTCAGGTGATGAACAGAGTGACTTCAGACATAACTGCTGCTAAAACTTGAGAAGATAATTCTTTCCTAATTTACTACTTTACATTGTGCAAATTACAACTGAGAGGTAAGCTATAATATATTACATTTTATTATCAAGACAGGACATCAAAAAAAAAAATTAAATAAGAAAAAGAGGTTTATGTATACTGACAAGTGACACGCACATTTATGTGTATAATGTATACTGACATGTGACACGCACATTTATGTGTATAATGTATACTGACATGGGACACGCACATTTATGCGTATAATGTATAGTGACATGTGACACACACATTTATGTGTATTGCCCCTGCAACAAAATTATCTTAAAACAAACTAATTAAACAACTACAATTAAATTACATTAGAAAAAAATAAGTTGGGACTATTAAAATATGAGTCATGTATACTGATATGTGACACGCACATATATGTGTATCATCTATAGTCACATGTCACACACACATTTATGTATGTTGGCCAAAAATAAAAATAAGTTTAATTTAACAATTAAAATATGATTCATGTATAGTGATATGTCACACGCACACAAAAAAATTACTTTCAACTATGGAAATGTGCTTCATGTATGTGACATATGTGTGTATCCCCCACCAAAAAATAATGTTAATTGAAAATAATTACAGAAGTATATTTAAATGAAATTAATTTACTGCAATTCAATAGATCACCTAAAGCTCAATCTTTCTACTTTTTTTAATATTCAAACAGACTCTGCATCAACAGCGTCTCTCAACAATTTGCACCGTGCATTGTGAAGCACAATCCCTTTTAAAGAACACCAACAAAGAAGAAGAGGTAAGATACAAAAATACTTTAAATGCTGAAAAGGCCATGCTTTGCTAAATACAAATAAAAAATTCTATAATTCACTATTTCACTTTATTTTTCAAACAGACACTACAAGAAGACCGGCGGATTAAGATTGGCAGGAGGGGACCCTCTGTCATTCCACACTTCAATCAAGGTAAAGTATTAAGTATAAAAAAGAACCGAACCATGAGCCTCATTCAATTGTGAGTTGGCCAATTGAATAGGGCTCTATATAAGCACATAACAGATTTTTTAGACAGACATTTTTAGTTACTGAACTTCGATACTAAATCAAGGTCTTCACTAACTCAAAACTTCTGTCAAAAAATATTTTATGTGCTTATATAGAGCCCTATTCAATTGGTCAAAACGCAATTGATTCAGGACCTAAATATGTTTAATGGTCGAGGGCCTCATTCAAATGTGATTTGCCCATTTCAATAGGGCTCTATATAAGCACAGAGCATATTTTTGAACAGAAGTTTTTAGTTAAAAACTTCTGTAAAAAAATGCTCTGTGCTCATATTGAGCCAAATTCCATTGCGAAAAACCAAATTCAATGAGGCCCTCACAATATAACAAATCCAGCAACCAAAGGCCC
This sequence comes from Discoglossus pictus, assembly GCA_027410445.1. Taxonomy (NCBI): domain Eukaryota; kingdom Metazoa; phylum Chordata; class Amphibia; order Anura; family Alytidae; genus Discoglossus; species Discoglossus pictus. The sequence goes on along the minus strand of CM050167.1, from coordinate 293,321,683 downwards.
TCATTCAATTGATATTTTGGACAATTCAATAGGGCTCGAAATAAGCACATTTAGAACCCTATTGAATTGGCCAAACTGCAATTGAATGAGGGCCAAAGTATGCAACATATGGTACACACAAACTGGTACACACAAAACAGGATTGTAACAAACACATAGCAAACTAAATTCATATTCTTTTTGTTTAACAACCTATAACCATTAGAAAAAACACTACATAAGTATAACAAAAGTGGTGCCCATCACATAGGATTGTACGAAAACTCACACAAACACATAGCAAACTACATTTAAATTCTTATTTAATGTTTAACAACCTATAAGCCTTAGAAAGAAGCCTAAATAAGCATACCAACATTGGTGCGCACAAAATAGGATTGTATGAAAACTCACACAAACACATAGCAAACTACATTTAGATTCTTATGTTTAACAACCTATTAGCATTACAAAACAACATTAATAAGCATACCAACAGTGGTGCGCACCAAACAGGATTGTATGAAAACTCACACAAACACATAGCAAACTACATTTAGATTCTTATTTAATGTTTAACAACCTATAAGCCTTAGAAAGAAGCCTAAATAAGCCTAAATAATACCAACAGTGGTGCGCACCAAACAGGATTGTATGAAAACTCACACAAACACATAGCAAACTACATTTAGATTCCTATTTTATGTTTAACAACCTATTAGCATTACAAAACAACATTAATAAGCATACCAACAGTGGTGTGCACCAAACAGGATTGTATGAAAACTCACACAAACACATAGCAAACTACATTTACATTCTTATTTTATGTTTAACAACCTATAAGCATTACAAAACAACATTAATAAGCATACCAACAGTGGTGCGCACCAAACAGGATTATACGAAAACTCACACAAACACATAGCAAACTACATTTAAATTCTTATTTTATGTTTAACAACCTATTAGCATTACAAAACAACATTAATAAGCATACCAACAGTGGTGTGCACCAAACAGGATTGTACGAAAACTCACACAAACACATAGCAAACTACATTTATATTCTTATTTTATGTTTAACAACCTATAAGCCTTAGAAAGAAGCATAAATAAGCATATCAACAGTGGTGGGCACCAAACAGGATTGTACGAAAACTCACACAAACACATAGCAAACTACATTTATATTCTTATTTTATGTTTAACAACCTATAAGCCTTAGAAAGAAGCCTAAATAAGCATACCAACAGTGGTGCGCACCAAACAGGATTGTACGAAAACTCACACAAACACATACCAAACTACATTTATATTCTTATTTTATGTTTAACAATCTATAAGCCTTAGAAAAAGGCCTAAATAAGCATACCAAAAGTGGTGGGCACCAAACGGGATTGTAGAAAAACACAGAAATAATGTCATTTTTTAGTTAATACAAATACATTCAAATAAAATTACATTTTCATTTTTATTTTATAACAGATACTGTGTCAAGAACATCGGACCAGGAGTTTCAACAGAGGACTACACCATCGGACGAGGACTTTCAACAGAGGACTACACCATCGGACGAGGACTTTCAACAGAGGACCAGACGATTGGACGAGGACTTTCAACACAGGACCAGACTATCAGACGAAGGCTTTCAACACAGGACCAACAAAGATTCTGCTTCAAATCAAACTTCAACCAAGGTACAGTATAACAAGTAAAAAAAGAGAAAAATTAATTAATATTCTTCTTTAATGTTTAACCACCTATAAGCCTTAGAAAAAATCCTACAGAAGCATACCAAAATTGCGGCGCACCAAAAAGGATTGTAGAAAAAAACAGAAATAATGGCATTTTTTCATTAATACAAAGACATTCAAATAACATAACATTTTCATTTTTTATTTATAACAGATACTGCGTCAAGAACATCGGAACAGGAGTTGGAACTGAGGACCACACAAGAGGACGAGGACTTTCAACAGAGGACTACACCATCGGACGAGGACTTTCAACACAGGACCAGACCATCGGACGAAGGCTTTCAACACAGGACCAACAAAGAATTTTGCTTGAAATCAAACTTCAACCAAGGTACAGTATAAAAAGTAAAAAAAGAGAAAAAAAAAATAAAGATCTTAGCTTTGCATAGATGTCAACAGAAAATCAAATTTAAAATAAACCACCGGTAACTATAACTGTTGAGAAAATATAACTAACACATTTTTCATCTATCTCTTATTTGTCTTTTAGGGCCAATAATCTTTAACAGTAAATACAAACTTCAATGTAAACTTAAAAAATAAATTGGCATAGTCCAAAAAAGTCTAAAAACACAGAATCTATACAATTTGTCATTGTAACATTCCAGTCCTAAACCCTAATTTAATTGCCATTTGACAAATTGAATAGTGCTGTAAATAAGGACATAACATCTTTTTGAAAATACCTTTTTAGTTACTGAAACACTTGCTTTTGGATACATGTTTAATAAATAAAAACTTCTTTAAATAATTATCTGATGGCCTTATTTAGACTTTTATTCAATTGACCGCATTGAAATTGATTAAGTATAAAATGTTAACACACTATTGATAACTATTTGTCATGAAAAACAACTTAACATCTCAAAATAAACTAATGGTACATTATTTTATTTTTACAGATTAACATGGCTGATAACGAGAGTAAACAAGAAAAGAAAAGACGCCAAGCTAGAGAACGACGACAGAGAGCAGACAGCCAGCAGACACCGGAGAAGAAGGAAATTCGACGAGAAAAAGAACGCAAAAGAATTGCAAGCAAAAGACTGTCACTTGCAGAAATTAAAGATATGTCAAAAAAAGCAACAAAGAAAATAAAGCATTTACAACCTGTTGCTCAAACATCAGATGACATTTTACCAGAAAAAATACAAGAGATACCAAAAAAAGCAACAAAGAAAACAAAGCATTTAGAACCGTTTCATGAAACATTACATGACATTTTACCTCAAACAATACAACATATACCAAGAAAAGAACAAAAAAACGAAAAAAACAAAACATTTAGAACCTGTTGTTGAAACATTATATGACATTTCACCTGATGAATATGAAAGTCAAAATCCTATATGCTTTGCAAATTGTCCTTTACTGAAGTCTTTAGCAGTAGAGGTTCATAGTTGTGGGGACATGACTACTCAATGTCAGTTTTGTGAGGCTTATTATTTTAAACAGGAGAGACCCGTTATAACTTGCCAACATCAAATGAGGTTGCAATGGTGTTTCAGAATGATGAAGGAGAACCACCATTTCAAAGAGACATTCGAATATATCCTAGAAATGAGGAGCAACCGTTCATTAATATGAGTATCTTAAGTCCAAATTTAGATCCAATGACATATCCCCTCTTTTTCCCACACGGAGAAGCAGGTGGGCAACCAAAATTAACTCTTCCCAGTTACCCAAATGCTAAAGCCAGAATCCGAAATAATGTTTCTATGCTTGAATTTAAAGTAGCTCAAATTGCCATTCGCAATGTATTTAATCCAATTTTATGTGGTGGGAAACTAACACAACAATGGATTATTGATTCATATTTGCAAGTTGAGGCAAATAATTTAAACTTTATCAAATATCAACAAGATAAACTCAGTGTAGAACAGTATTCTGGATTAATGGACTATGTTGCTGACGTGGCTACAAGCAGAGACATGACAGCTGGCAAAGCCATCATTTTACCATCTTCCTTTCAAGGATCTCCTCGGAATATGAGAGAAAGATACAATGATGCTATGGCTATTGTCACTAAATTTGGCAAACCCGATTTATTTGTGACATTTACATGTAATCCACAATGGCCAGAAATCACACAAAATCTACTTCTTGGACAAAGTGCTTCTGATCGACCAGATTTAGTAGCCAGAGTTTTTAAGATTAAATTAAATGAATTAATACGTGACTTCACTATAAATCAGTTATTTGGCAAATGTCTTGCTTATGTATATACCATTGAATTTAAAAAAAGAGGCCTTCCACATGCACATCTTCTAATAATACTTCAAGAAAAAGATAAATTAGATACTTCAGACAAAGTGGATGCAGTCATTGTTGCTGAACTACCAGATCCAGAACTATATGGTAGACTATATGAGATTGTTACTCATCGCATGATTCATGGACCCTGTGGTGACCTTAATCCACAAACACCATGTATGGAAAATAATAAATGTTCCAAAGAATTTCCAAAAGATTATAGAGACAAAACCTATGCCAATTGTGATGGATATCCACTTTATAAAAGAAGAGAAGGAGATAGTGCCATTATTCGTGGAAAAAAAGTGGACAATAGATATGTTGTACCCTACAATCCACATTTACTCATGAAGTACAACGCCCACATCAACGTAGAAGCCTGCACTTCCATCAAATCCATTAAATATGTCTACAAATATATTTACAAAGGTTACGATGCAGCTACTGTAGTTGTCAAAAGTGCAGACAACCCTGAAAGTAGTGAGTTAGTACATGATGAACTTGCATCTCATGTAGATGCTCGCTATGTCAGTGCGCCAGAAGCTATGTGGCGGCTTTTAAAATTTGAAATGCATGATAGATCACATGCAGTATATAGGTTAGCAGTACATTTGCCACAACGACATTTAGTCTATTTCCATGCTGGAAATGAAATGAATGCATTGGCCCAAAGTGAAGATCGTCACACTACACTAACTGCATGGTTTGCATTAAATTCCACTGATGCTGAAGCAACACAATACTTATATATTGAAATTCCATATCACTATGTTTTTGTGAATGGATTATGGAGACCAAGAAAAACCAGAGGCACTAAAATTATTCCAAGAATTTACACAGTCAGTCCAAGAGATGTTGAACGTTTTTGCTTACGGATATTACTTTTAAATGTTCCTGGAGCACAAAGTTTTGAACACTTAAGAACTGTTAATGACATTGTATATGAATCCTTCCATTTAGCTGCAAGACATAGAAACTTACTCGCTGATGATACAGAGTGGGAAAGATGTTTAGAAGAAGCAGCACAATGTCTAATGACACGACAGATGAGGGAACAATTTGCTTTTATTTGTATCTTCTCAAATGCTCCAAATGCATTAGCTTTGTGGGAGACTTTTAAAAGTAATATGGCTGAAGACTTTATGCGACGATACAATGAACCCATTGCACACTTAAAAGCGTTAATGGAAATCCAAGAAGTCTTTTTAACTCATGGATTAAGTTGTGCAAGTTTTAATTTGCCTGATCCAGGTCTTATAGATGACATTAACTTTGAAGACTATGACATTCAACTACAAGCAGAAAGAACAGAAGAAAGACTTGCAACTTTAAATACACTACAATTGCAAGCATTTCATGCCATTAAAAATGCTATAGATGATGACATGGTGACAGAGCGTTATTTCTATCTTGATGGACCTGGCGGATCAGGAAAAACATATTTGTACAATTTATTAATGAGTTCAGTACGAGCACAAGGAAAAATAGCAATGGCGTTTGCCACTACTGGAATTGCTGCACTTTTATTAGAAGGTGGAAGAACTGTTCATAGTGGATTTAAACTGCCAGTGCCTATTTTAGAAAATTCTGTGTCAGATATTCGCATGACATCCTTACAAGCAAAGAAATTGAAGAAATGTAAATTAATTATAATAGATGAGGCCACAATGATGTCATGCTATGCCCTCCAATGTATTGACCGTTTGCTTCGTGAAGTCATGGATAATATTTTTCCATTTGGTGGAAAGGTAATGTTGTTGGGTGGCGATTTTAGACAAACATTACCTGTCGTTGTACATGGAAATCGAACTGACATTATCGAAACATGTATAAAGTCAAGTACAGTATGGAAACATTTTACCCATCTTCAACTGCAACAAAATATGAGATCAGAAGGCCAAACTGATTTCAATGATTGGCTTATTAAAATTGGAGAAGGCAGAACAGAAAAAAACTACATTTACCTGACGACACTGTAGAGATCCCACCTCATATGATTTGTCAACAAGATATTATATCGGCTATATTTGAAGTGAGCATAAATAACGAAGAATATTCCGAGCTTCCCAACCAAGTCATACTGACGTGTAAAAATAAAGATGCATTAATCCTCAATAATGAAATCTTAAAAAAAATTAATGCACCACAAAGAAATTATCACAGTGCTGATTCTGTACTTGCTGATGACAATGAAAGTCAGGCTAACTTTTTGACTGAATTCATAAACTCTTTAACTCCTTCTGGAATGCCACCACATATTTTGCAGCTAAAGAAAGGTGCAATTATCATGTTACTGCGAAATATGAACCCCAAAAAAGGCCTATGCAATGGCACAAGATTAATTGTTCAACAATTAAAGGACCATTTTATAGATGCTGAAATTTTAACTGGGACCCATAAAGGAGAGAGAGTTTTCATACCAAGAATAGATTTAGCACCAAGTGAAAGTAGTCTCCCTTTTATACTTCAAAGAAGACAATTTCCCATTATTATGGCATTTGCCATGACCATTAATAAATCACAAGGTCAAACTTTCAAATCTGTGGGTATTTTCTTGGAAGAACCAGTTTTTGCACATGGTCAATTGTACGTTGCATTGTCACGGTGCAAAAATCCACAGGCTATTAAAGTTTACATTGAAAACAATGAAAGTCAAGGTGATTTATTAGAAGATGGACGTATTTTTACTAAAAACATTGTCTACTATGAAGTACTATAACTTTGAAGGATACAAATTAAAGATGCCAAGATTTTTTTAAAGCATTGCAAAATACATAACAATTGGTTGTTTAATTCAGTCATAATTAATGGAAGTCATGTTTATGAATGATTCGCCTCACAAAATACTTGCCTTGCATTGTTAGTAAAAATTATGTTAAAATGTTAAGTCACTATGTTAATGTTTCTAATGTTACAAGTTTAAAAAATATATTTTCAAGTTATTTCATTCAACAGATTACAAAGTGGATGTTAAGAGGTCAAGCACCTTTTAAGTCACAATGTAAATATTGTCTGTTATCTTAAGATTACTACCTACATTAATGTTTATCGCCAGTTTATGTGCTCAGTAATAAATTACTTTAATTACGTACGTTTTAAGAAGAGTTTTACTGTATGCCTTCCTCTACATTCAATGTATATTCAAGTTAACAATTATTGTGATAGAAATTGAATTTTAATACTGATTAATTTAAAGGTCAATTGTTTTTACATTCAAATGTTAATACTTTTAATAAAAAATTAGGTTACAAAATGTATTCACTATGTTCCTGTTTATAATGTTCAAAATTATACCAATGTTTTGTCAACTTCTAAACTTACATAAAAAATAAAGTTCAAAAATATATACTTTGAAGGTTATTGCTTACATATATTTTAAACTTCATGTTAAAATTTGCGACGTTTAAAGAAGGCTTTTTACTTTTTGCTTTCCTATTCATTCAATGTATATTAAAGTTAACAATTCTTCAGATACTAATTACATTTTAAAAAACCATTACATCAACATTTTACAAAAATACACGTTCATATTAAAATACTTACAAGTGTCAAAAATATATGTTAATAACTAAACAACTTGACAAACATATACATCACATTGCCGTCATTTTTTGACGGGCAAGCCGCTAGTACTATATAATAGACAATACATCCTATCTGTCTAAAATACATCCCCCGATTTTTGTTTGTATTTGCCGTGGTCACAGTAAATCATTGTTTTAACATATCAAGAAAGATCAATATTTAAGATTCTCCCCCCCCCCCCCATGCCCTTTTTTGGTGAATATATCACTTAACTATATGATAATATTGATTTGACCAAGATGGATATATTATTGTAACCCATTTTATATGAGTAACAAACAGTTTAACTTTTTGAGCCTATACTCCACATAGCAATTGGGGAAACATACCAACATTAAGTGTTTTTTTCTATCTCTCTATATCTCTCTCTATATATCACTTCCTAATAGGAGTAGGGATATTATTAGAGATTAATGCCTTTGGTTTTGTAGCGCTTATAATTTCTCTTTTTCTTCTATATTTTTGAGAGGAAGTCACTACTCTATTTCCCCTCACATATTTTAATTATGACTCTATGTTTAGAATTTTAAGTGTGTAAATAAAGGTTAAATTTAGATAGATTTAATACAGAGTGTTTAGAAAGGCAATTATTTGGATCTTCTTTCCTTAATCTTACCCTTTCAGTTATATACTACTGTTTCTTTCTTGGATTATTAACACAATTGTACCTGATCTTGCATTCCCCTTTTTGCCATAAGTATCAGTGATTGTATTAATCACTTTACCACACATGCACTTGCCTCATAAACATGTACTTGGTGACAAAAGATATTTCTTTTGTTGTGTATTTTTAATGTGTTTTTATGCTGAGCTCAATATTATTGTGTGCTGAATACGCCAGATATTCATGTATCAGATTTTTAGAGAGCAAGCATTAAACAGATATGTATAGATTTTAAAAATAATCAACTTTTTTACATATTATTATTATGAGTATTTTAGATGCTTTTATTAATCTATTGATAAAAATATATGTGCATGTGTTTTATGAATAATGTGTGTCTGGAATTGTATTATTCAACCTTACTTAGCCTTTAAACCCTTTCTGGATCACTACCTTGCCGTGGTGAAGGGGCTTGAGAGCTTCAATGAAGCTGTGTCCTATACCATGTAGGGTTACCCAAGATGGGCATGTCATAGCAGAGAGGTCAGACAAATTGTGGTTCGCTGGAGAAGGAGCTGGCAACCCACTCCAGTTTCTTTGCCATGAAAACCTTATGGATAAACACAACCACATCAAACACATCTCACTGAGAATCGGACATGACTAAAGGACTAAACAAGAACAAAGCCTTTAAAATCCATGACATAAGACAATAATGAAATAATAGAAGCATTACCAGTAATATCTAGTATAATGTTTCCCTCTATCCCTTAAAAAACACCCATCTTAGCCCAGTCTTCTGATTCCTCATTGATATTGAGCTAAAATGAAAAAGAAAACAACAGCCAAAGATGCTGAAGATTACATGTCATCTACAATAAAAAGTCAACAGTGGAAATGCAACCTTTTTTTTAAAATTAAACCAAAATCTTGTTAACCAAGAAAACAGATGAAAGAAATACAAATAAACAAGATCCATGTGGAGCATAATGAGGCCCAAAATGATAGAAGCTGCATCTATAGATTTCGGTAATGCCATTATAATTATTTTTATCTCCTAAGCTCTTTGAGTCCCAGTTGAGAAAAAAAGAACTGCATGATTGTTTAATAACTATTATTTTGTGAGCTGATTATGATGAATTTCCACAGTTTTCATTATGTCCCTTTAGATTCAGATCTGCATATCTATACTATCAATTCACTGTTGAAAGACACTTTCTTTCACTGTCTTGCATTACATGTAGAGCACTTTTTCAAAACAAGCTATTTTTCTAATATTAGTAATATTATTAGCCCTGATGATGGCCTATAAATAGCTTTTAACTGTAATCAGCACTTGCTATTCAATTAATATATACCTAAACAGATTAATTTAGAAATAGTAGTAATATCACAATATGAGGGTATAAAAGTATATATATATATATATATTTTGAATTAATACAATGTGCTTATTATTAATGCAGTTCTGATGCTTGTGAATTTACTTCAAGTGTACAACATCATCTACAATGTATAGCGGTTTTAAATCAGTATCCAACAAGGCTCACAATTTCAGTCTGCCTGAATTTACTGGTAACGGCCATAGAACAGTGTGAATGTGTATTTGCTGGGACAAGTCTGTCTATAACTGTACCAAATGTTTTCTCATACACTGTATTATACATAAACTTTCATATACTTATTTATGACTGAGGTATGGGTGTGGTGCATATTCTGAATTGGCCTACAGCAGAAAAAACTAAATACATTCTTGACCTATATACATATATCACATTTAAATGAAAGAACCACTGTACTGTCCTAAAAACATAAGTTAGAGGTTTTAGTTAGGCATTAATTATTAATAAAATTCATTATCAATCGTTTAAAAAGCAATATTCAGTATTAAACTTACTTTCAAAGTTCAGACCACCTACTGCTTGTATTCATCCCCTATAAATTTAATGGGATAGGAGGCTTTGTCTACCTGTGTACCAAAAACACAATAATCTCCATTGGATGGAGTCTTTTTGTGTTGGTGATTTTACTTGGAAACAGGCTTTTACTAATGAGCAGCTTTCAATGATTGTTTATCTTATATCTGATTGTTCTCAAAACCCTTTAGACCAATCTCTCAGTCAATACCCCCACATTCCCCCTAATGACCTTATCAGGATGGAGAAACACTCTAAAATCATAGTATCCAATTAATAAGGGCATTAGACTCTTATGAGCATATTCAATAAAGTAAGCTATGATTGCTCAATAATAAACCAAGCCATAGGTGGCTTCTGTAGTGCTTTGTTAAAGGACAGTCAGCATAGTTAGGTGTTATGCTGGATTAAACCATTAGGATTTGTGCCAACTCTGGGGTTCCTGTGTCTCAAAGCAGCCTGGGATATGTAGCCTATAGCTGTCTAGTTCCTTGTGCTCTGATTCAGCTATGAACTCAGACCCCACCCAACCATGTGATTTCATCCTGCAGCAAGTACTTTCTTTGAAAGGTCAAACTCTGTACCTGGCTGCTTTCCGGTGAGTACTTGGTTATGTAATCTCCCTGTGTGTGTGCAAAGCTGGATTTACTCTCCTACATATAACTTTGTAAGTACACTGAACTTATCAATAGAACACATATTTTTCTGATAATCACTGCCCCTTTCTTACCAAACATTTGAAACCCAGAAAACGTATATACACTTAAGCCCCACAGTCCTACTGGGGGAAGAGAGCTTGGCAGAGTCTGTGACTCACATAAACCCCTTGGACAACTCTGTCATAAAATATGGTATGTCAGAAGGTGTCGAGGATACTTACAGACATAAATATATGTTCATATAGACATCTGTGTTTATATAAACATGCATGTCTGCTCCCTAAAAATGTGCTGCCCTAAGCAGAAACACATTATTGTAAGTGACCATTCTAGATTATCAAATTATGGATGTAAAGCATTTTCAGAGAAAATATTTTTCTTAACAGACTCTGCTAGTGCGTGGAAGCTACTATGACAGTTATACTTCCATTTAAAGCCTCCAAGCCAGGAGGAAATGTGAAAAACACAAACATGCATCCTTTAGTCACAAACAGTGTCTACTAAAAAGAGAATTTACCAAAAAATATCCACTGCTTACACTAATGTTAATTTGTTACAGCTTTATAAACAAATTATTATTTTCCAAATCTACAGTGATCCTTTACTATAACTGTTTTGGTTTAAGAAGGCTCAAGAGTGGCACTACATATACAAAAAGTATAAAACCAATAATATCATGAAATATGTATTTTTCCAGATTACAGTAAAATGTGGCAGACTACAGTTTCGAAGGTCATTAAAGGAAATATTACAGTCCTGAAAAAGATCATAGAAGATCATAAGAATGGACACAAAGTAATGGCAAGTTTGAGAAGCAGGTAAGATAGCCAAGTTATAAATAAGCATAAAAATGTACTAAAATATTTTAAGTCTTCTATTAGTTTAATTTAGTTAATTAAATTATTTCATAACAATAAAAAAATCCAGTATATTATGGGGACACTGTATTGATAATACAAGACATGAACCCTTTAAAATAAGTTTTTCTAGGATACTAATGAAAGCCCTTTTAGCTCAATTGTTTAAAGCTATGAATTGGTACTGTTTTTTTTTTAAATTTTTTCCTCTCATCACCATTAGGGAGCTGCCATATTGGCCTCCCATACCCTTGGAGTGTGTCATTGTGTGACATAAGGTGGACAGTGAACTATGATTCTTTACAAAGCATACCCTAATGCAAACATAGCACTGGCTTATGTGGTGTAGCTTGTAGTGCTGGAGCCAATACCACATGACTGTGTGGACCAATAGGAGGCTGCTGACAATTGCTTTAGAAGATGCATTATGGTTGAATTGCCAGATATCCACCTACACACTGGTACTCTTTGCCGGAATAGAGGAAGTTGAGATGCCGACATGATAGCCATAAAGAGGTAAGCAGAGAGAAATCCTAACATTTAAAAAAATATATTACTTTATGTAATTGGGCTAACAGGACATTAATTTTGCTAGATACAAGTTGTCGCTTTTTTTTCTCCTAGAACAGTCAAGTACAGGGATATGCAACCTCTTATAATTAAAGAGCCAATCTAGTTAAAAATCTTAGAGTAAAGGACCAAAAAGAGGCAGTATGTAGAGCTAACTGCATAATGTAGAAGCTTTTATATGGAAACATACATTAAAAAATGTTGTTTATTAATATTTTTTGCTTACTTTGCTTTATATTAACCATTAATCTGACACTTTATTTGAATTAAGCGCTTAACAATGATTTGAATTCATGTTTTTATAACTTTGCTGCAACAAAATAGCCACACAGGGCTCTGTACCAAGTCATATTTGGCTTTAAAGCCATAGATTGCAAACCCCTGGTATATAGACATATGCATTTATAAACTTTATCCCCCAGATTTTTTGGGGCTTCTACTCCAAAGATTAAGACCTTTGGCCTTGTTCAAATGCTATTTGGCCAATTGAATAGGGCTCTATATAAGCAACAAAACCATTTTTTTTACAGAAGACCTTGCTTTTGGATAGAAGTTCACTAACTAAAACAATTCTGTAAAAAAAAAATATGCCTATTCACAATTGGCCAACTGCGCATTTGAATGAGGCCCCTTGAATTGACTTCTACATGTCTAGTTCAATGTGGTCGCTCTCATTGTCAGTTACCTGATCAAGGCATTATATGATGGTCAAATATATCAGTTGTCATTATGTTTATCACAAAGAATCATAAATGGGTTTGAATAAGTGATAGCTGGTGTTTTAATGTGAAAGTGAACTGTGGTTTATGTTTATTACTATTTATTTTAGTGTACTATAAGCACATATTCATTAAATTATATTCATTAATAGTTACATTTATGGCAGATGAAGCATTATCAGATCACATATTGTCTGTGATTCAGCTGTAAACATTGGCACTATTAATGTGCATACATTCCATGCCTTCCTGGCTTAGTCGTTTGGAGGGAATGACAAAATATTGTACAATAACTATTAGATGTCTAGATCAATTATATAATTGTGTAAATATGTTAAAATACAGTGTCTAACCACATCTAAACATATAAACCCTCAGATACATGCATTTATAAATGTAAATACCCAATAGGATGTGTTTAAGTTAATGTGAAAGGACAAGAACATCACAACAGAGCTTCTTTTGTCCTTATTAGCATCTGTTTTAATCCAAACACATAAACGTATATTTTCTGAGCCATAAATAAATAAATGGCTTTATTGCTACATTGATTCTTTCGCTGGGTCCCTAGTTATTATTGGTATATATAACAGAGACCAAATAATCACGATAACTTACCTCCAGTACTACAAACCACTGGCTGGAGTTAAGGGCTATATGGGCCACATTAGAGAGGGTAAGAAGCTTTATACTAGATATGAGTACACCATCAGCACCTTTTTAAATTCCCCCAAAGTTAGAACTTGTAGCCCGTAACGGAGTCCACTAGACTTATGGTCTATTAAATTGTGCTCTACAGCTACCCGCAAATGAAATTCGGGGTATATAGGCTGGAAAAACCCTACGGCCTGTCAAAATCGAAATTCGTTGCCCCAAAGCCTTTGATCTGTTTCAAGCCCGGTAAATGTTACTTTTGCTAATACGATTTTTAAATTATCTGCAAATCTACTGGCGTTCAAAAACCTGTAAACCGCAAATGGAGCAAAAAATCCTACGGGTACTAGAGAGGACCCACAAGGGGGTTAATGACCTATCTGTAGAGCTGTAAATGCAAATATCACACTCTACTGTATTTTAAATTAAAGGCCAAGTGATGTTAGGTATTAAAATTGATAGCACAATATTCTCAAGCTCACAAATCTGTAATATATAATACTTTTTTTTCTGTGTAATTTCTGTGTTATATCGATCCCGACAATCAATGTGTTAATACATATAATGGAACTCGCATGGACTAGAATATAATATTTACTAGATTTATTAATATTGCATTATTTCTGGAATGTGGGTCCGATAGTAACTCAGTAATTCAAAGCCATAAGGGGATTGAAAGCTATCCTCCATTGGCTCAGTTTAAACCCGTATCTACTAAACTGATCATGTCAAGATTATGTGATTGTGTACATGTACAGTATGTTGTCGGTGTGCATTGTAAATTGTTTTTCTTATAATGTCAGCTAGCACTGCTTTGAGATCAGTCTGCTGTTATGATTCCATTTCAGAGCAACCTTAACGGAAAAAAAAAATTATTATGGGGAGTGGGGACCTCATTTTCATACCAATACATTTAAATTTTCAGTTTGTTTACGTGTCACACATAGGCCCGCGTTCTTTAGTGAGATGCTATGAGCTATGAGTACGTTTTTTTATGGGGTTGAGTGTGGGTGGGAAGTGGCATGCTTGCAGTTGGTGCTTCATTAAAATAATAAGACAAGTGTCTCTTGACCTTACCTGTAAAAGGCATCATTCTTTATATTGTAAAACTGAATAAGCCAGTCTGAGGTTGTTATTGATTTTGTTTGTGATTGTATCTACTTGGAATATTCCCATTATCCCTCTTTCAGGCCCACTGTTTATTTTCCAAGTCAGAAAGGGGTTTAAGTGGTTAGGATTTGGTGCTTATCACTGCTGTGACCTGGGCTTTGAATCCTGTCATGGAACACCACCCAAACCCATGCAGCGTTGGGCCTGGTTGAGTTTTTGGATGGGAGACCACCTAGGAATACTAGGAGCTGTGTGCTTAGGGCCTACTGGAGAAGAACTGGCAACCCTCTCCAGTATCATCTGCCATAAATACCAAGTGGATCAGCATGGTTTGTTATGGCACGACTGAACAACGCACACACACACAGGCTCTAAGAGGATCGATGATACTTGAAGGTCCAGTGTGTCAGATGGGCATTTGTAATGCTAAAGTGAGAACATTTACAGTTATTGTTGGAAAAACTTGCTTCTAAATTCTAAGAAGTTCCTGTCAACTCTTAAAAGAAATGAGATCTAGGAAAGATGGGGTCTGCTCATGTGCCATAATTCTGACCCCTAGTCACTGACAGGCGATAGAAGCTCAGCCCAATCAGTATCAAGTGCTACCCTGCTGAAAGTCTTTGGTCTTCTTGTTTTCACTTCTGCAGCTTGCTGTATACTATATTGCTGCTGTTACTTTTTCCTATCTGGCAGGGGTTCTCATGTATAAGGATTCACGTCCACTTAGTGCTGGTTCCTGCCCTCAGTTCCCAGTCTCTGCTGCTATATAGCCATCAGCTGCATTGCCAGTTTGTTCTAGAGTCCTTTATTATTGCTGCGATAGTAATCTGCTGCTTACCAGTCTGCTTTTAAGTCTGCCGGTCACTTAGCGGACTGCTACTGAGCTTCTGCTGTTTTAGCACATGAACTGATCCAATTTGTGGCCATTTTGATGTAAAGCTCTACAGACCAAGCTTTTCCTATACTGTTTATCATTTTTGTTTGTTACATTTTAAAGCAACATCACCCTTGAAGGTCCAAATTTAGTTCAAAGTACCTTGTTCCTCAAAGTATGTGTGATGTAGGTGTCAAGGAATATAATAATTACATACACCCTGTGTTAAGCTTCCACCACCGTAAAATGCTTTTTCATTGGTTCAGAAACCTCTGGTAGCTGGAAAATGTACATGTCATCCAGAAGGTGGTAAGAGATGGGAGATAGTGGCTGTAGATTTTTCTCCTTTGCTGTTGTTATTTCTGGTGCGGCTTCACCCAATTGAGTGTATATTCACCAATTCCAGTGGCAGCAGTCTTGAGGAGGACAAATTTGAGGGAGGAAGGGGAAATAGGAGTTAATGAGAGCAATACGGCAAATGGCCGCTATATCTCCTTCTATGACCAAAGACTTCTTCCTCTTGCTCATTCTCCTCCTGAATAACTTCTTGCTTGATGTCCTCCTAGATCTGCTTCTGAGGCAGGTCTGGGTCTGTTGATGAAAGCTAACATTCCCTTTAGACTTTTCATGTTAATAGCATGATTCAGTGTATCTTGTGTTTGCAAATAGGTGTGACAACGGCAAGGACTATAAGACTAGTTAATAATTTGTAATGATTTCACATGTCATGGGTCTGGGTGCTTAAATATTTTAAGTTAGATTCAAGGTGACATGCCCTTGGTTTTGGATCTGATGTCTGTACAAACATAGGTTTCTCTTGTTTTACTTGCAGGGCCTCATGGATATATTTTTAACCGTTTGCTTATTATATCACACATAGGTGTATGCATTTCTATCATGAACTGATAGCCTTCAGATTGAATCTTTAAAACGGAATTGTATATTTTAAACTGATGCAGCTAAAACGCCCAGTGCTGTGTGATGTAGATGATTTTAGTGAGATATGGTATGTGTTTTATTAACATGAGTGATGATTACATTGTTTGAGTTGTGTAGTATGTTTGTACTGCAAGCCCATGTATACCTGAATCCAAGGTTTGTCCGATGCCTACAAAAGCCGTTATGCACATTCAGTTACTCAAGAGGGCCTCCTATTGATTGTTGTCATATTTGTGTTTGAGAGATTTTCAGAGGAATGTCAAATGCTTCACAGTGCTGACCTCCTAGGCTTGTTTCTTCACATCTTTACCCTCTGTACAGCTCTTACCTCACTACCTACATATATGATGAAAAATCTCTCATAAATAGCTTTGAGGTAAACTAAAAACTTCTCTATAGTGTATTTGCAGGAGGGTGGGAGAGCGGAGGAGATAGAAGGAGACCAGGGAGAGGGGGAGAGAGGAGAAGTTGGGGGGGGGGGGCAAATTGAGAGGGAGAGGTAAAGGGCCAGTAGATGAGAAGGGAATTCAGAACCAAAATTGCTCCTTGTGCACCCACACCAATAGTGGGCCCAGCGCAGAGACTTCAGGGGTCAGTGGAGAGAAGAGGTAGTGATCTCAGGGAGGTCAGGTCCCCCAGGAGGACACACAACTTTAAATACCATCCATGGTCAGAGCTCGTCAGAGGGCAAGGTGTGGGGAGAGGTTGCAGGGATGTGAAAATTGTTAAACACTGCTATGATAACTGCCAGACCATAGTTATTAGGAGAAAGCTAAGGAAGCTATCTGCGCAAGAGCCTCAGGTAGTTGCACCTCTAGCAGTTGGGGATTATAATGAGTGCTAGGAACACCTGAGAGGCAAAATGTCCACAGGCACCATTGTGGGAATACCTGGTTTACCGTCACAACACAGCATCAACTCTTCATCAGTGCCTGGGCTTCCTTTCCAGCAGTTGGTGCAGACAGCCAAATTCCAGTAACCATTCCTCAGACCTGACAGCCAGAAACAGAGCATGTAAATATCAGCATCCAAGAAAAAGAAAATAGTTCTACCACTTATGTCTTAGTCAGAAGAACACTTTATTGAACAGGGTACAGCAAATTTTGAAAAATAAATACAATGGTAACTAAACACATTAACAAAAAGTAATTATACAGTGGTGCCCTTAAACAATATATTACTTGGTAACAGAATTAAGATCACTAGATCACTACATTAAACTACATTACTCAACTGATGCAAAATATGTGACTGTTTAGTAATCTTCCTGTTTATCATTGAAGCCCTCCTGTTGAGATATGCAAACTGTTCAATTTTTTACAGCTCCATAAAGAACGTCTTGTAACTGCCTTTGCAAACAATAATTTGAATATACCACAGAGAAGGTCAAACAGTTTACCTTTAAATTACCACAAAACCTCTCTATAAAGCAATACAAACAAATATCAGGCATGTTTAGCATTAATGTAACCACTATAGCAAGTTGTTAGACACAAATATAATTGACCCATTATTACCGTACAGTAAATTTACACAGAGGCCCAGTGCCAAGAGACTGGCACATTGTGGTTTGTTACATTTCTCCCACTTTTAAAAAGAACATATTGGAGCAAGACCCACAATGGTTTTACTGCAATGTATTTTTGGTTCATTTAATTCAAGTAGGACATATTTTCCTCTTACTAAAGGGTTCCAGTAATATGGTCTAGAACAAGAGCAGTACATCCTTAACTCAGGGGGCTTAGTTTCTGGTAAGAGGGTCTGTGCCCCACCTCCCTAGTCTGAATGCCGGTGCAAGAATTGGACCAAATTTGTGTCGCAGTCAGTTGGTGCTGCATTGGTACTGCAGGAAGGACTCAGTTGCTGGGGAGGACCTGCCCTGTCTCCCACACTCCACTGGTCCCTGGTTGCTCCTTGCCTCAAAAGTTCTGCTGCAAGGCAGAGGACATGCTTTTCATCATAGGGTGTCTTACCTAGCCTAGGTCTCCCAAATTGGAGTTGAGCTTCTGCTCTGGGGACTTCCTCCATGGAATCCCTAACAATGTGCTGAGACCTTTTCTTTTCTGAAGGGACTTCCTCCACTTCACTTTCTCTCTGCTGCTGGGGAATACTAGTTTCAACTGCACAACCTCCCTTCTACTGCTGGGGAGAACAGGCAGCCTCCATGTCATTTTCCATGAATTCCTGTTTCTTAAGATAAGTGTCTGACATGCTTAGTCCACCTGCCATCTGCTTTTCTAAAGTGTTGATTTCTGCACCACCACCTGACATTTTCTGTTGGGGAGTGCTGACATCCTCCATGCTGCCTCCTATGGAATACTGCTGCTCCTGGGGAGTACCTGACTTGCTGTCGCTGGGGAGTGTTGGCATCCTCTATGCCTTCTCCCATCTGCCACTTAGGTTCTCTAGCATTTTCCATCCCCGCTCCCACCTGCCATAGGGGAGCGCCCATATTCTTCATGCTACCACCCACAAAATCCTGCTGCTGCTGGGGAGTGTCTGAGTCACTTAGGTCACCTTTCATCTGTTAATGGGAGGGCTGGCATCCTCCATGCTGCCTTCCATATTCTGCTCTGGCATTCTCCATGTCATTCCCATTTGTCATTGGGGGGCACTAGCAGTCTCCACGCCATCTCCCATGAAACCATGCTGCTCCTACTGGGTAGTGCCTTAGTCACATAGGCCACATCCTATCTGCTGTTGGGGAGCCTTAGTGTAAAGAGCACTGCTTCCCTACTGCCCCTGGGGAGTGCAGGCATCCTCCATGCTTTCTCCCATGAAATGTTGCTGTAGCTGGGCAATGATAGTGTCAGTTACATATGATCTCATTCATCTGTCATTTATCCAAATGCAGCAGGAACAACTGGAGGTAAGCTGACTCCAAAGCAGCTTCTTTGCCGGCAATCCATTTAATTTCACTGAAATCAAGAAACTCCTCTGGGTGATTTAACACCAAGGCACCTATTCACTTGCAAGCCCACTGTTTACGTTATACAGGTCTTAAGTCTGCAGGCTTAACATTTGCTATATTTACAGAGCGATTTAATTGAACAAGCCCGCAATTTATGGTCCGAAAGCCAAAACCGTAAACCATGCAATCGTAAGTAGCATTTCAGAGCGTGATCATGATCAGTTAAGCAAGACCATAACTACCGCTTTAGAAATAGCGAATAGTTAATTAGACCATCATCATTACATCAGTAAAACATTGAGGTTGTACGTCAATCAATTAGTGAGGTCTGAAATGCGATCAGACTTGGAATCTGGCAATGTACAAAATTATACATATCAGACCACCCACATGGACTAGAACAGTATCACCATTGATTTTTATTAACTCCTTGCTTACGGAGATTGATATAACACGGAAATAAAATGTGAAATAATTAATTTTTTATTGCATATTTGCACGCTTGAGACTATTGTGCAATTAATTCTAATGTATTTTCTCGATTTCTCCGTATTTTAAAGTGCAGTATTTATGTTTTATTTGCATATACAGTGCTACAAACAGGTGTTTAACCCCTTGCGAGTCCTATTTGGTACTCGTAGGATTTTCTTCTACATTTGCCATTTATGGGTGTGAACACATTTGCAGGCTTGAGGAATTGTAGCAATTGAATAGCGATTTGCGATTGTAACATTTACGGGCTTGCAAGATCAAAGGCTTAAATGGGTCGGAGTTATGATTTTAACAATTAGAGAGATTTTGAGCTTCTAACCTGCAGATTGTTTGAAGGTAGCGAAAATACGGCAATTGAATAGCAAATTAGTTTACAGGCTCCATTACGATCTCTAGTAACTTACAATTGCTCAGTTGAATAGGGGCCCAAGCCTTTAGTGCCACTAAGGTCCTACAGCATCTGGTTGTATTGATCCCAGAGCTAAGATGACAGCAACAGAATATCCAAATTAAACCACCACTATAACATAGGACCCCTTCTGGATCGCTAGCTTGTTGTGGTGAAGGGACTTGTGTGCTTCTATGAAGCTGTGAGCTATACCTTGTATGGTCACCCAAGATGGGCAGGTCATGGCAGAGTGGTCAGACAAATCACTGTTCAATAGAGAAGGAAACCCACTCCAGTAACATTGCTAAGATAATGTTATGGCCATGCACAACCAGGCATAATGATATGTCACTGGATAATGAACTTCTCAGGTCAGAAGGTGTATACCATATTACTGAGAGAGCAGAGGGCAAGTACAAGTAACACCAGATCTTATGAAGTGGTAGGGCGAAAACTGAGAGGACACTCAGCTGCGGATGTGGAGGAGAAAGAAAAGTCTGCTGCTGCTGCAAAGAACAATTCAGCATTGGAAGCTGGAAAGTTAGAACTATGAACCAAGGCAAACTAGATGTGTTCAAGAATGAAATGACAAGGTTAAACATTGATATTCTGGGAATTAGACAACAGCCAGATCTTAATCAAGAATCCCACAGAGGAAATAGAGTAGCCCTCATAGTCAATCAAAGGGTGGCCAAAGCAGTGCTCAATAAATGACAGAATGATTTAAATTTGAATTCAAGGCAAGCCATCACAGTGATACAAGTCTATGCTCCAAACATGGATGCTGAAGAGGCTGAAGCTGTCCAGTTCTGTGAAGATATCCAACAAGTCATAGATATAACACCATGTTACTATTATCAATGAGATTGGAATGCTAAAGTAGGGAACCAAAAGACATCTGGAATAACTGGCAAGTGTGGCCTTGAAGTACAAAATGAATCCGGGTCAGAGATTAGTAGAATTCTGTAAAGATAATTCTCTGGTCGTAGCAAACATCCTCTTCCAACAGCCTCCGAGACGACTCTACACATGGACATCAACAGATTGACGATAAAAAAATCAGGTTGACATATTCTTTGCCGCCAAAGATGGAGGAGCTGTATACAATACACACAAAAAAAGACCTGGAGCTGACTGTGGCTCAAACCAGGAGCTTCTTATTGCAAAGTTCAGAAATAAACTGAAGAAGAGAGGGAAAATCATCAGGCCAAGTAGAAATTAAATAAATAATATCCTTTGTGAGAATGCAGTGGAAGTAAAGAATAGATTTAAAGGACTAGACATGGAACATAGAATGCCTGAAGAACTTTGGACCAAAGTTTGCAACATTATTCAGGAAATAGCAACAAATAATATCCCTAAAAGAAAGAAAACTAAGGCGGCAAACTGATCAGATGATGCTGTGAAAGTAGCCAGGAAAGAAGGAAAGCGAAAATAGTGGAGATAGGAAAAGATTTGTCCAACTGAATGCAGAATTCCAGAGGATAGCAAGAAGAGACACAGAGATATTCTACAATGAGCGATCTAAAGAGATAGAAGAAGATAACAGAATGGGTAAGTCAAGAGATCTCTTCAAGAAAATTGGGGATCTCAAAGGCATTTTTCATGCCAAAGTGAGCATGATAAAAAATACAAAAATGGTAGAGACTTAACAGAAGAAGTTAAGATAAAGAAGAGGTGGCAGGAATACACTGACGATCTATACAAGAAGGATCTAAACAGTAGTATGACATCAATAATTTGTCCTATGACCTGGAGCCAGACGTCTTGGAGAGCGAAGTGAGATGGGCCCTAGGATGCCTTGCTGATAACAAGGCTGCAGGGGTTGATGGAATTCCAATTGAACTATTAAATATTCTACAAGATGATGCTGTGCAAATTTGGAAAACTCAACAATGGCCAATATACTGGAAAAGGTCAGTCTACATCAGAATCCCCCAAAAATGCTGTGCTAAAGAGTGCTCCATCAATTGAACCATTTCCCTAATTTCATATGCCAGGAAGGTAATGCTTAAGATCCTACAAAGCTCGACCCAGCAATATATTTCCTAGAAACTACAAGTTGTGCAAGCCGGATTCCATAGAGGAAGAGTAAGCAAGAGAGTTGGAGAGAGGAGAAAGCAAGAGAGTTCCAGAAAAACATTTACTTCTGCTTCATATACTACTCTAAAGTTTTTGACTTTGTGGATCACAACAAAATGTGGCGAAGATGGATAGATGAGGTCACTGAAGCAATGAACTTAATGGAGCTCAAAGAGGCAGTGACTGAGAGATGCAGCCTGGCGTGCTGCAGTCTATAGATTCAATGAGAGTCGGAGGACTTGACTGAACAACTAAACAACATA
This sequence comes from Discoglossus pictus, assembly GCA_027410445.1. Lineage (NCBI taxonomy): Eukaryota > Metazoa > Chordata > Amphibia > Anura > Alytidae > Discoglossus > Discoglossus pictus. The sequence continues at coordinate 293,299,068 of CM050167.1, read as the reverse complement.
ACATAGGTAGCTCTGAGTCTCATCTGGGGGCAACAGATCAGTTCCAGTTCCATGTTTTGCACCACCGGCATCTCTAGTGATGCCTGTACCCACTCCTCTGCATCACCCGTCGTTATTCCTTCCTATGTTGCCATGTGCTCCTGCTTCTTTATCCTGGGACCTCCAGTTCCTCCCTTATCTCCTTGCTGGGCATTCCTAGACTGCTGAGAGACCAGGGCTCATAGCTCAGCTTTCTTGCAAAGTGCCTATTGCTTGCAAAGTGGTATTTCGGCCACACTCTTTGTACTGGTTGAACCCGCACAAGGTACAGTAGGTGTAACCAAACACAAATAATTAAACATCGGTGTTATTAAGCAATAATTCTTGGTAAAATTATTAAGATCATCAGAATGCTACATTAACCTAATTACTCAGCTGATGCAAAATATGTGACTATTAAGTAATCTGGCATATCTCCACCGGAGGCCTTCAGTGATAAGCTGTTCCATTTGAAGCATTGCTTCAGTGTCTGCCATATATTTGTAATGTGGTATATACTACTAAGCAAATGTGCTGGATCTTTTAAAAGTTTGAAATATATACAACAGATACTTTCCAGACCTCTATATGGTCTACCTAATTAGTGTTTTTAATATATATTTGTCAATTGATACACACAACTATCTGCAGATGTGCAGGATCTTCTGAATGCTTAAAATATATAGAACAAATTGCTTTATAATCTACTTAATTCTTGATATCAAAAGTAAATAAAAAAAATTAATATAGTTGCTAAATAGAGCCAAGTATAGTTGTGTTAATTACATATATAGTGTTAGAGCGTAACCTTCGCACACAGCATGTTAATGTATTATTCACTTATGTTATATAGTTCATTATTCCATAGTTCTTATTAAACTCAATAATTTTACTGCTCTTTTTTCATAAATTCATCATATACATACAGTTGAAAGTCATAAGGTGCAACTTAAAAAATCTGCTTGGTTAGTGCTTTACAGTCAAGCCTCAATGTTCTTTTATATGATTATATTGAGCTATCTATAAGTAGTATATAGCTTGTTGTTATACATGTATTAATTATACATGTATATACAGGTATATATATATATATATATATATATATATATATATATATATATATATATATATATATATATATGTATATATATCACATATATAGTTGTCGTAATTACGAGTTGTCGTCACGCAAAGTTATTTAGGGGACTCCAGACGTGGACCTCACTGTGCCTTAGGGAGTTCAGCTACACCTCACTGATGAGGCCCAATGAAGGCCGAAACGTACGTCTGTGGTTTGCTGTTTCTCCTGTTCAGGGTAGAATTGCCTGGTATTTCGAGGCTGGGTCACTCTAGTGAGTGCGATCAGACTGATATATTACAGGATATTTCTCCCTGTGAAGGGCACAAGTTAGCTAAAAGAGGTTTCTCTCAGAGTGTGTTATCTGTGCCTCAGGGAATTCAGCTACACCTCACTGACGAGGCCCAATGAAGGCCGAAACTTAAGTCTGGGGTTTGCTGTTTCTCCTGTGGAAAACTGATGGGGTTATTGTGAGACTTATAGACCCCCATGAGTGATGGGGTTATATAGAGGCATATGGGGGTCTGTATAGACCCCAATAAGTGACGGCATTAATTGGAGGCTTATGGGGGGCTGTATAGACCCCCATAAGTGATGGTGTTAATTAGAGGCTTATGGGGTTCTGTATAGATCCCCATAAATGACAGGGTTAAATAGAGGCTTATGGTGTCTGTATAGACCCCCATAAGTGATGGCATTAATTAGAGGCTTATGGGGGTCTGTATAGACCCCCATAAGTGATGGCATTAATTAGAGGCTTATGGGGGTCTGTATAGTCCCCCATAAGTGATGGTGTTAATTAGAGTCTTATGGGGGTCTGTATAGATCCCCATAAATGATAGGGTTAAATAGAGGCTTATGGGGGACTGTATAGACCCCAATAAGTGATGGCATTAATTGGAGGCTTATGGGGGTCTGTATAGACCCCCATAAGTGATGGTGTTAATTAGAGGCTTATGGGGGTCTGTATAGACCCCCATAAATCATAGAGTTAAATAGAGGCTTATGTGGGTCTGTATAGACCTCCATGAGTGATGGGGTTAATTTGAGATGCCTGGGGGGGTTAATATGGGGACAATGCAGGGGTCCTGACGGGGCCCTCAGCATAGGCGGGTTCATTTTAGTTGCCGGGGGGTACTTGAAGTACTGCTGCGGCAGTGGTTAACACGTTGACTGCCGTGGGGTTCCCGATAGGGACCCTCACAGCAAGGGTAAATATGGGGAGGCTGCGGGGAACCGATGGGGACCCCCAGCATTGTGGGGGTTAATTTTAGGTGCCGTGACGGTAAATAAAGTACTCCTGCGGTTGGGATTGCACAACAGAGTGCCGCGAACACTTTAAGGACCCGCTGCGGAAAATTTTAATTTTAAATGCATGGGTTAATATGGGGACAATGTGGGGATCCCAGCAAGAAGTGGGTTAATTTTATGGGCTTGTTTTGGCAGAGCTTGTGTTTTTAACTGCCGCTGAGGTCCTGCTCTGGACCACCGCGGCAAGGGCTGATGTCGGGAGCCTGCGTGTTATCACGCAGGCTTTCATTAGCCATGATGGCAATTTCTCCTGCCATTGGCTAATTCTGACCCACTGCTACGTAATAGCACTGCCGCACATCCAAAGTGCGAAAAGTCTACCTTACAAAATAGAAAGGGGCTGCGAGAAGAGAGGCTAATTTAATAGGTTTTAATAGGGTTTAAGAGTTCCACAATTTACGAGGCTGGAATTTAATAGGGCTGCTGGTTTGTAAATAATCCATCCGTTGCTACGACTAAAACTGTGAAATACAGTAAGCATAAGCTTAAAAGGAGCCAGGTATATAGTGGATATGGATAAACAGAGTGAGCATGCATTGTGGTCTCATTTGCATGTCCCACCCAGTTTTCCCAGAGTGCAGTGCATAAACTATATTTCTGAGAAATTTGAGCAGTTTATTAACTTATTTTTTAGACATTAAAATAGAATTATTAATGTACTATTCTTTGTTTGTATTACTGTACTCTGGAGGGCTTCTATCACTCTTCAGCCCACCATATGTGAAACGATTGCTTTATATATATATGTACTAGAATATCACCCGTCAAAAATTACAGCAATAAAATTTGAAGCCTCGTAATAAACCAATTGATCTAAATTAACACCATCTAACTAATAATCTCCCCTTTAAGTAATAACCCCTCTCTAAATAATTAACCCCATTGAAGTAATTAACCCTATTTAAACCTCACTATACCTAATTAACCCTATCACTAACCACTTAACCCATCTAGACCTTTTTTAACCCCATCTTCAACTATTTTGCCCTATCTAGTCCTATGTAACGCCATCTAGACCTATTTATCCCCGTCTAGTCCTATGTAACTCTATCTGGTCCTAGTTAACACCATCCAGTCCTATGTAACCCTATCTAGTCATATTTAACCCTATTTAACCCCAAATGTACCCCGTAAACTCCATCCCATAAACCCCCTCCTACCCTACCCTATTAACCCCTACACTATTAACACATAATGAAATCCCTATTACCCCACTAATTACACAAAATAAAAAAGTACAATTAGAGAAAGTAAAAAACCCACCTAATTACACAAAATAAAAAAGGACATTATCAAAAATAAAAAAAATATTTTCAAAAATAAAAATCCTAAATTACATAAAATAAAAAAAACTACTTTACAGAAAATAAAAAAGGCATACATCACATGAAATAAAACATACATTAGATACATCAATACCCTAACTACATACATTATTACCCTAACTAAATAAAATAATACCCTAAGTACATACATCAGTACCCTAACTACATACAATAATACCCTAACTACATACAATAATACCCTAACTACATACATTAATACCCTAACTACATACATTAATACCCTAACTACATACATTAATACCCTAACTACCTGTACCCTAACTACATATATTAATAGCCTAACTACATATATCCTAACTACATACATTAATATCCTAACTACATGTACCCTAACTACATACATTAATAGCCTAACTACATATATCCTAACTACATACATTAATATCCTAACTACATGTACCCTAACTACATACATTAATAGCCTAACTACATATTCTAACTACATACATTAATACCCTAAGGACAAACAATATTACCCTAACTATATATACCCTAACTACATACATCAATACCCTAACTACATACATCAATAACCTAACTACATATACCCTAACATACATTAATACCTTAACTACAAATATCCTAACTACATACAATAATACCATAACTACATACATCAATACCCTAAATACATACATTAATAACCTAACTAAAAACAATGTTACAGTAATTACATAATACCCTAACTACATACATTAATACCGCTAACTACATACTTTACAACCCCTAGCTACATACAATTAAACCCCTAAATACATACAATAAAAATTCATCTATCTGACCGAAAACAACCCCCTCACTAAACTTAGACCAAATACCTCTCCAGCGACAACGGTTTTCTGGCCTTTGTCCCTATCATAAGGGCCCATCCTTCATGGCCACAGGTCCGGCACCCCTCGGATAAAAAGAAACATAAAATTCGTGAAAACATAAACACAACATATAATCATAAACATTATAAATAGGACACATACATTTTCGCGATGCCCTCATCCTCCTGGTAGTCTTTGCCAGCAGGGCCCATAGGAGAAAATCTGTTGCTCTATACAATTAAAAAAAAATAATGGAGCTCCTCCTTGGAGAAGGTCTCCGCCGCAAATGAGGATTTTTGTGCATGCTCCGGTAAAAAATTGCAAATGGCGCCTTCTGATTGGCTAAAAACGCTGTCAGCGAAAATGGAGACACCACACTCCAATCCCATCTCTAAGTCATTAATAAATATGTTAAAAAGGAGAGGACCTAATACTGAACCTTGAGGAAGCCCACTTACCACATTAGTCCAATCGGTATGTTCCATTTACAACAACCCTTTGCTTCCTGTCTTTTAGCCAGCTCTCAATCCATGAGCAGATATTTACTGCAATTCCTGTATCTTAGTTTGCACAATAGTCTCCCATGTGGCACTGTATCAAAAGCCTTTGCAAAATCAAAAAATACTACATCCACTGATCCAGGTTCCTACTAACCTCCACATAGAAGCTAATTAGATTTGTTTGACATGACCTATCCCTCATAAATCCATGTTGACTCAAACTTATAACCCTGTTCAAATAGACATATTCTTGTATATTATCCCTTATTAACCCTTCTAAAAGCTTCCCCACTACAGAAGTTAGGCTCACTGGTCTATAATTCCCTGGATTTGCTCTTGCTCCCTTTTTAAATATAGGTATTACATCTGCTTTTCTCCAGTTATCTGGTAGAGACCCTGTGTTGATTGAATCTTGAAAAAATAAATATATAATGGTGTTGATATTGGGGTTAATTTGTGTCCCATTGGGGTCTGAATAAACCCTTGTAGGACTGATGGGGTTAAGTGGTGTTTTATAAGGGTCTGTATAGACCCTTATGGGACTGATGGGGTTAGGTAGTGACCTATAAGTCTCTATGTAGACGCTTATGGGAATGAAGGGGTTTATTAGAGACTGATGGGGGTCTGTATAGACCCCCATAAGTGATGGGGTTAAATAGAGGCTTATAAGGGTCTGCATAGAGGGGGTTAATTTTGGGAGGCATGGGGATGTATTTAGGGAGCAGGGGGAAGTTTAGGTGCCAGAGGGAGGTTTGGGGGCCGAATCGGTGGTCTTTTGTGCTACTCCGAATAAGCACGTAAGGGCTTTCTTAGCCCTTGCAGGTGCTCTGGAGCATCCATGGGCCTTTGGCCTCCATTTCCTTGTTATGGGCTAGTTCGTGGGGGACATCTTAGCAATTTAATAGCATGATTGGAACGTAGTGGGACAGATCAGGGTTGTGTGCTGCGATGTTTCACAAAACGTATACATTTTTTCGGCCAGCCTTCGTTTTAGAGGCTAATTTAATAGCAACTTAGTGCTACTTATGCCACTACTTGCTACAAGTTAGCTCTTGGCTCTAATTTAATAGAGCTTTCACAGTTACGGCTGATGGTTACTGCTCAAAGCTGTTTTATACAGCAGGAATATGCTTATGGGAAGCCATGTTTAATATGGTTATGGATTGCAAGAGCAAAGTCTTTGTGGGCACATTTGCATGTCCCTGCCAAGGTTCCCAGAGTGCAGTGTAGTAACTGTATTTCTCTGAATTCTGGGAAGGAATCAAGTTTTTTAACCTATAGACATTCAAATGTTCTATATATATATATATATATATATATATATATATATATATATATATATATATGTACAGTGCCTTGCAAAAGTATTCACCCCTTGACTTTTTACCTCTTTTGTTACATTACAGCCTTAAGTTCAATGTTTTGTTAATCTGAATTTTATGTGATGGATCAGAACACAATAGTCTAAGTTGGTGAAGTGAAATGAGAAAAATATATACATAAAACTATTTTTTAGAAATAGAAAACAGAAAATTGGCATGTGTGCATGCCTTCACCCCCTTTGTTATGAAGGCCATAAAAAGCTCTGGTGCAACCAATTACCTTCAGAAGTTACATAATTAGTGATTGTCCACCTGTGTGCAATCTAAGTGTCACATGATCTGTCATTAGACATACACACCTTTTTTGAAAGGCCCCAGAGGCTGCAACACCTAAGCAGGAGGCACCACTAACCAAACACTGCCATGAAGGCCAAGGAACCAAGTCCGGGTTAGGTTATAAAAAATATCCAAATCTTTGATGATCCCCAGGAGCACCATCACATCTATCATAACCAAAGGTAAGGACATGGCACAACAGCAAACCTGCCAAGAGACGGCTGCCTACCAAAACTCACGGACCGGGCAAGCAGGTCATTAATCAGAGAGGCAGCACAGAGACCTAAGGTAACCCTGGAGGAGCTGCAGAGTTCTATAGCAGAGACTGGAGTATCTGTACATAGGACGACAATAAGCCGTACACTCCATAGAGTTGGGCTTTATGGCAGAGTGGCCAGAAGAAAGCCATTACTTTCAGCAAAAAACAAAATGGCACATTTTGAGTTTGCGAAAAGTCATGTGGGAGACTCCCAAAATGTATGGAGGAAGGTGCTCTGGTCTGATAAGAATAAAATTGAACTTTTCGGCCATCAAAGAAAACACTATTTCTAAACACTAAATCCAAAACATCACATCACCCAAAGAACACAGCAGATGGAACTGGGAAACTGGTCAGAGTTGAGGGAAAGATGGATGGTGCTAAATACAGGGATATTCTTGAGCAAACCTGTCCCACTCTGTGCGTGATTTGAGGCTAGGACGGAGGTTCACCTTCCAGCAGGACAATGACCCCAAACACACTGCTAAAGCAACACTTGAGTGGTTTAAGGGGAAACATGTAAATGTGTTGGAATGGCCTAGTTAAACCCAAGACCTCAATCCAATAGAACATTTGTAGCCAGATTTAAAAAGATTGCTGTTCACAAGCACAAACCATCCAACTTGAAGGAGCTGGAGCAGTTTTGCAAGGAGGAATGGGCAAAAATCCCAGTGGTAAGACGTGGCAAGCTCATACAGACTTTTCTAAGCGACTTGGAGCTGTGATTGCCACAAAAGGTGGCTCTACAAAGTATTTACTTTAGGGGGGGTGAATAGTTATGCACGTTGACTTTTTCTGTTATTTTGTCATATTTGTTGTTTGAATATGTTTTTTTTTTTATCATGAAGCAAAGTTGTGGGCATGTTCTGTAAATTAAATGATGCAAATCCTCAAACAATCCAAGTTAATTCCAGGTTGTAAGGCAACAAAACACAAAAAAATGCCAAGAGGGGGTGAATACTTTTGATATATATATATATATATATATACAGGGAGTGCAGAATTATTAGGCAAATGAGTATTTTGAACACATCATCCTCTTTATGCATGTTGTCTTACTCCAAGCTGTATAGGCTCGAAAGCCTACTACCAATTAGGCATATTAGGTGATGTGCATCTCTGTAATGAGAAGGGGTGTGGTCTAATGACATCAACACCCTATATCAGGTGTGCATAATTATTAGGCAACTTTCTTTCCTTTGGCAAAATGGGTCAAAAGAAGGACTTGACAGGCTCAGAAAAGTCAAAAATAGTGAGATATCTTGCAGAGGGATGCAGCACTCTTAAAATTGCAAAGCTTCTGAAGCGTGATCATTGAACAATCAAGCGTTTCATTCAAAATAGTCAACAGGGTTGCAAGAAGCGTGTGGAAAAACCAAGGCGCAAAATAACTGCCCATGAACTGAGAAAAGTCAAGCGTGCAGCTGCCACGATGCCACTTGCCACCAGTTTGGCCATATTTCAGAGCTGCAACATCACTGGAGTGCCCAAAAGCACAAGGTGTGCAATACTCAGAGACATGGCCAAGGTAAGAAAGGCTGAAAGACGACCACCACTGAACAAGACACACAAGCTGAAACGTCAAGACTGGGCCAAGAAATATCTCAAGACTGATTTTTCTAAGGTTTTATGGACTGATGAAATGAGAGTGAGTCTTGATGGGCCAGATGGATGGGCCCGTGGCTGGATTGGTAAAGGGCAGAAAGCTCCAGTCCGACTCAGACGCCAGCAAGGTGGAGGTGGAGTACTGGTTTGGGCTGGTATCATCAAAGATGAGCTTGTGGGGCCTTTTTGGGTTGAGGATGGAGTCAAGCTCAACTCCCAGTCCTAGTGCCAGTTCCTGGAAGACACCTTCTTCAAGCAGTGGTACAGGAAGAAGTCTGCATCCTTCAAGAAAAACATGATTTTCATGCAGCACAATGCTCCATCACACGCGTCCAAGTACTCCACAGCGTGGCTGGCAAGAAAGGGTATAAAAGAAGAAAATCTAATGACATGGCCTCCTTGTTCACCTGATCTGAACCCCATTGAGAACCTGTCGTCCATCATCAAATGTGAGATTTACAAGGAGGGAAAACAGTACACCTCTCTGAACAGTGTCTGGGAGGCTGTGGTTGCTGCTGCACGCAATGTTGATGGTGAACAGATCAAAGCACTGACAGAATCCATGGATGGCAGGCTTTTGAGTGTCCTTGCAAAGAAAGGTGGCTATATTGGTCACTGATTTGTTTTTGTTTTGTTTTTGAATGTCAGAAATGTATATTTGTGAATGTTGAGATGTTATATTGGTTTCACTGGTAAAAATAAATAATTGAAATGGGTATATATTTGTTTTTTGTTAAGTTGCCTAATAATTATGCACAGTAATAGTCACCTGCACACACAGATATCCCCCTAAAATAGCTAAAACTAAAAACAAACTAAAAACTACTTCCAAAAATATTCAGCTTTGATATTAATGAGTTTTTTGGGTTTATTGAGAACATGGTTGTTGTTCAATAATAAAATTAATCCTCAAAAATACAACTTGCCTAATAATTCTGCACTCCCTGTATATATATATATATATATATATATATAATGGTGGGCAAAAGAGCAATAGAAGCCCTCCATCGTACAGTAGTACAGTAAATAAAAAGTACATCTGTGTTCACATTTCAATGTCTAAAGCAAGCTAAAAACCTGCTTCCAGCTCAGAGTTCCGAGAAAAACAGTTATTACACAGCATTCTGGGAAGTTGAGCTGGGACACACAAATTTGTGGGCACATTTGTGTGTCCCAGGTCAACTTCCCAGAATGCTGTGTAATAACTGTTTTTCTCGGAACTCTGAGCTGGAAGCAGGTTTTTTAACTTACTTTAGACATACAAATGTGAACACAGATGTACTTTTTATATATATATATATATATATATATATATATATATATATATACACACACACATATATATATATATATACACACATATATATATATACACATATATTTATATATATATATATATATATATATATATATATATATCACATATAATAGTTGTCAAACTACGAGACGTCGTCACGCTTTGCAAGCTTGCAAAGTGAGCTCGCAAGAACTGCATTCCTCGCGAAGCCTCCCATGTCGTATGTTTTTGTCCTCAAATGCGGAAGGTGAAGCCTCCAATGTCGTATGTACGCACGACTTAGAAAAAAAAAACATCTCGGAACCAACCTTAACGTAGCAAACACCCACACGCACAAAAAATACGACCATAACGGCCGAACAGCGAGCACCTAAAAACAGTCAAAACACACCAAATACTCACAAAAACTACATAAAAAGCTTACCCATCGCAAGGGGGGGCACCCAGGACCTCTGAAAGTGAAGTGACACCTCCATTTAAGTCCAAATTCCCGAGTTCAGACACATGAAAATCCCCTAAGCGAGAGAAAAAATGGCTGCCGAAAAAAACGAAAACGAGGTTCACAGCCCAGCCACGTACAACTTACCCAAGAAGGGATCCGAGATAAGCTCAGAAATCCGCATTAACCCCATGGGATCCGAGATAAGTTCGGAGACCTGCATTAACCCCACATTAACCATCGCAGTGGGGGTCCCGATTGCACGCGACCGGGGACCCCCGCTGCAATGAAAATTCTAAATTCCTGGGTTACAGGTACTTAAAGGACCGTAAAAGGTCCTTAAAGGACCCGTTATAAAAGAAAACAAATTTACACTATCACCCTGTCACTCATGGGGGTCAATACAGACCCCCATAAACCTAAACCCCTAAATAACCCTGTCCCTCATGGGGGTCAATATAGACCCCCATAAGCCCTTCATTAACCCTGTTACTCATGGGGGTCAATACAGACACCCATAAGCCCTTCATTAACCCTGTCACTCATGGGGGTCAATACAGACCCCCATAAACACCTAATTAAACCTGTCATTCATGGGGGTCAATATAGACCCCCATAAGCCCTTCATTAACCCTGTCACTCATGGGGGTCAATACAGACCCTCATAAGCCTCTATTTAACCCCATCAGTCCCAAAAGGGTATATTAACACCATTATGGGCCTGTTACAACACTACATTAACCACATAAGTCCCATGACCTCAAGGACCATCATGACACTAGGTATAAACACTACACTGCACTATACACCCCCAATAAAACATTAAATATCAACTAAAGACCCTATACAATAACCTATTAACAGCTACACTACATACCTACCCCCCCTAATAACCCCCACCACTCTAATTACAGAAAATAAAAAAGCCTAAAGTCACACAAAAAAACCCATCTGTATTACATAAAATAAAACACCTAATTAAAAAAAAAATCTACATTACAGAAAATAAAAATAACTAAGTCACAAAAAATAAAAAAGGAACATTACACACAAAAAAAAAAAAATACAGCTCCCCCCCACCCTCACTACAGAAAAAAAAATTACACACCTGAAAAGGAAATACATATAATACAAATACATACAATATAATACATACATACATACAATACAATACAAATACATACAATACATATAATATAATACATACAATACAATACAATACACCCCTATCTAATATACATTACACAATGTATCTAAATAAATACCATAATGTAATATACATCCTATCTATATAATATACATCCCCAATCTATCTAAATAAATACCACAATCTAATATACAATACATTCTATGCTATCTATATAAAACACATACCCCTAGCTATCATACAATTAATGCTATCTATATATAAAATAATCTAATTCTAAGCTAAAGTAAAATAATTAAGACCACTTACCTTTGCAGATGTCGATTCAGATCAGGCACCTACGGGGAAAAAAAATAAAAAAAATTAGTGCAACACGTTTACAGGAAATAAATAAACAATCTATATGTTCTAAATATTCGACTCACCTTTCCGGCATGTCCCGTCCTGATTCTTTTACCCTTCTTTGGAGCGGCACCTGTTAAAAAAAACATAACATTAATACACATACATATACATAAAAAACAAAATAAAATAAACATAATCTACATTGTACTTACCTCCCCGCGATGTCTCTGGCCTCCGTCTCCTCTTCTGCCATGCCCTGTATAAAAAAAAATAAAAAAAAATACTCACATCCGCACTCACGGAGATCCCCGACGCTAATGAGGCTCCCGGAGACTTTTCCGGAAGAAAATAGGCATTGGCGCCTCCTGATTGGTTGAAATCGCTGTCTATCAAATTCACCCAATCAGGAGGCGCCAATGTGTGAGCCAATCAGAAAAGGATACACCCTAAAATCCCACTCTGATTGGTTTAAATAAAGATTGACAGGTACATTATCCAATCACAAGGCGCAGATGCCTTCAGCCAATCACAATGGAATACACCCCCACGTACTGATTGGTGAAGGCATTTGCGCCTTCTCATTGGCTATTGTTAATATCAATCAATATTACAACCAATGGAAAGGCACAGATTATCACGACCCACTCTCTGGCTGGGGTCTGCTGACTTGATTTGGGTTACTCTGGACCTTGGAGTAGCTTTGAGTACAGGAACATCATGTCTCAGCCCTTGGTTTAGACTGAGCAATATTGACAGTAAGTCTGACGAATCTTACTGCAAGCATATGTCCCCGGGTAAATAATACATCTACACACCACGTCTTGATGAAAATTATGAACCAAGTTTTATTTTAGAACAGCATATTTAAAACCTTGCACAACACATTATAGGGAGTGGCTACCTTTAGTCAAACCCTCATCCCCCTCTCTCTGGCCAATAGGATAACCTCTAGAGTAACCTAATTACCTCTGTCCAATGTAGTAGAGGGAGGCTATGGGAACCACCAGACCCCTCCCCTGGGCCAACCCCAGGCGTGGCCACCAAGCTCATTCTGACCCAGGCGGTCCCAGGGGAAACTTCCTGTTTGCTCCTAGGCCCCCCCATTGTTATCTAGGTGCCTGGCTGTCTGGCAAATCTCTTTGTTTAGGTTCTGGCGACACCCTGTGAGGTTTATCTTGCTATCACTTCAAGTGTTTACGTTAAAGACCATATGGCCAACTCCTGACAGAGTTTATACAATGGGGGAGGGTTGACTAATTAAAACATAGCTATCACTCCACAATACAATATACAATATAATACTAACATATTATCACCACAACCCAAACCTTTTGTTCCTCCCCATGGCAACAGCATGTGTAAGATAATCCAGCCCAAAATGGCCACTGCTGCCAGTCACAAAATGGCCCCAGCATAGTTCACACCAAATCCAATATGGCCCCTGGGTGATTCATGACAACACCTCCCCAAGCGTGGCAGGAAACATCCCTGATTTTTCCAGCTACGCTGATAGTCATGAATGTGCTGGTTTGGCCCTCTGTATGCTATGCCAGTTCTTGTCTGTCCCAAGGTGCAGAGTAAAAACCTCCCCCAGCCCTTTTGGCCTTGCTCCCACTGTATAGAGCAACTTGCTCTTCCCATTCACACCCACCCAAATAGTCCAGGGTACCTCCCCAATAATCTGGTATCCCAGAGTACAACAGGTGGGCCACAGTTTCTGTCCCATAGCAACTCTGTTCCCCCCAGCCAGTCCCCACAGATGGGCTGGGATCTCTAATACAGTCTCTGGGCCTATGGGATTGCAAAGGGACCGTTCCTCTTGGCTTTCTTCCCCTGGTCCAGCTGTTTCCGTTGCTGCTTGGGGAGCTACGCTGCTCCCACCCAAGCTGTGCTTACCTTCCTCCATTGCCCGGGGTTGAGCAACTTTATCCCAGTCCTTTCTGTTGAACTGGATCTTTGGAGTGGTGTCTGTTCCAGTGGGCCCCTGGACAATGGTTATCCAGGGTATCTCCCCACTTGGTACACCCTCTTTCATGGTGCCACTCTGCACCCATAATGCTTTTGCCAAGGCTGGCATGCTTATTGCCCCCGCCTGGCTCTTTGTGCCCCTGGCACTCTCTTGCTGTGTGAGGTCAGGTTCCTTGTAGCCAGAAACCAATTCCTTTCCCTCCCCACAGTCTCTTACACAACCCTCCTGGGCTCTGTGCTTCACTAGCACCTCTGGGGACAACTCCCCTGGACTGTCAGGGTACAGACAGTGGTTATCTGATGCAGGCTGGGGAATCTCATCATTCCCTTCCAGCCTGGCCTCTAAGGCTCCCTTCCCACCGTCCATCACATAATAATCCAGAGCCTCTGGCTCCATTAGCAGTTCTGGCCAACACACTTTGCCTAGAACTTCTGAGGGCAGACTTAACTTATCTGGCCCTAGCTTGTGAGCAGTTCCCACTTCCTCTGGGATTAAATCTCTTGGGGTATCAGGGGGCAGACATGGATTATCTGACCCCACCCAGGGAACATTCCACTGGGTCTCTGGCTCTTTGGGCTGGTGACTAGGCCCGGACACAGTTACTGCATGTTCTAGGGGCAAACATTCTCCATCCCCAGGAGTTGGCAAAGGAACAGTGTTTACCCCTTCCCACTCCTCACTTTGTTTACAGTCTAGAAATGCCTCTCCCCAGTTCCAGTGAGCATACTCACTCTGGTACATACCGTCTGAGTTGTAAAAATACTTCTTGGGTATCGCATCCCACAATTCCACATACTCAGCCTCCAGTTGCAGCTCTTGCTGAATCAGGGGTTCCAGCAAAGGAGCCTCCGGGAACCATGCTTCCAGTCCCAGACCCCGGCAGCGTTCAACAAACAAGTTATTATGCCTCCTTGCAGTTCCCATGCCACATTCCGGATCACCATTCAGAATCTCACCGACCCCATATTCTAGATCCAAACGAAAATAGAGATCCTCTCTCCGGCCACCCAAGGACTCTATCCTGGCAAGGTACTGTTCCTCCAAGTCCATCTCTTTCTCTACCAGTTCCTCCAACCAGCTTGCCAGCTCATGGCCATGCCATAATTGCATGAATGCCATCCATTGATTTAGCAGGAGTAGTCTGTAGTCCTCTGCTTCCATCTGCTCCATTTTCTGGTCCTTCTCAGAGTACCCCACCACTGTGCCACCAATTATCACCGACCCCATATTCTGGATCCAAACGAAAATAGAGATCCTCTCTCCGGCCACCCAAGGACTCTATCCTGGCAAGGTACTGTTCCTCCAAGTCCATCTCTTTCTCTACCAGTTCCTCCAACCAGCTTGCCAGCTCATGGCCATGCCATAATTGCATGAATGCCATCCATTGATTTAGCAGGAGTAGTCTGTAGTCCTCTGCTTCCATCTGCTCCATTTTCTGGTCCTTCTCAGAGTACCCCACCACTGTGCCACCAATTATCACGACCCACTCTCTGGCTGGGGTCTGCTGACTTGATTTGGGTTACTCTGGACCTTGGAGTAGCTTTGAGTACAGGAACATCATGTCTCAGCCCTTGGTTTAGACTGAGCAATATTGACAGTAAGTCTGACGAATCTTACTGCAAGCATATGTCCCCGGGTAAATAATACATCTACACACCACGTCTTGATGAAAATTATGAACCAAGTTTTATTTTAGAACAGCATATTTAAAACCTTGCACAACACATTATAGGGAGTGGCTACCTTTAGTCAAACCCTCATCCCCCTCTCTCTGGCCAATAGGATAACCTCTAGAGTAACCTAATTACCTCTGTCCAATGTAGTAGAGGGAGGCTATGGGAACCACCAGACCCCTCCCCTGGGCCAACCCCAGGCGTGGCCACCAAGCTCATTCTGACCCAGGCGGTCCCAGGGGAAACTTCCTGTTTGCTCCTAGGCCCCCCCATTGTTATCTAGGTGCCTGGCTGTCTGGCAAATCTCTTTGTTTAGGTTCTGGCGACACCCTGTGAGGTTTATCTTGCTATCACTTCAAGTGTTTACGTTAAAGACCATATGGCCAACTCCTGACAGAGTTTATACAATGGGGGAGGGTTGACTAATTAAAACATAGCTATCACTCCACAATACAATATACAATATAATACTAACATATTATCACCACAACCCAAACCTTTTGTTCCTCCCCATGGCAACAGCATGTGTAAGATAATCCAGCCCAAAATGGCCACTGCTGCCAGTCACAAAATGGCCCCAGCATAGTTCACACCAAATCCAATATGGCCCCTGGGTGATTCATGACACAGATGTCTTCACCAATCATTACGTGGGGGTATATTACATTGTGATTGGCTGATGGCAATAAAGCCTTAGGATTGGTTCAAATAAAGATTGACAGGTGTGTTTTCCAATCAGCGTGGTATTTTGGGGTGTATCCCTTTTTCATTGGTTCACAATTGGTGTCTTCTCATTGGCTGAATTTGATAGACAGCATTTTCAGCCAATCAGAAACCGCCATTGCCAATTTTATTCTGGAACACTCCGTAGGAAGGTCATTAGCGACGGAGACATCCGCCACGGTGGATGTGTGTAGTTTTTTTTTACGCGCGGATGCTTCCGGAGCAGAACACCAGGAGGCCGGAGACATCGCGGGGAGGTAAGTATAATGTAGATTGTGTTTATTTCACTTTGTTTTAGGTTTATGTATGTTTACTAATGTAATTTTTTTTTTTTTTAACAGGAGCAGCGCCGGAGAAGACGCAAAGATGAAGGACGGAACATGGAGGACGTGACATGCTGGGACGTGACATGCTGGAACGGGACATTCTGGAACGGGACATTCTGGAACGGGATATGCTGGAAAGGTGAGTATAATATTTAGAATGTTTAGTTATTTTATGTAAACGTGTTGTATTAATTTTTTGTAATCTTTTTTACCGTACGTTGGGGATCTGAAGAAACATCTCAAAAGGTAAGTGGTCTTATTTTTTTTTTTATTGTAGCTTAGAATTAGGGTTGCTATATAGAGATAGCATGGACTGTATATTAGATAGATAGGGGGATGTATAGTATATAGATAGTATTTATTGTATATTACATAGATAGATCGTGGGATGTATATTAGATAGTATTGTATATTAGATAGTGGGATGTATATTACATTACATAGTGGGATGTATATTACAT
Organism: Discoglossus pictus; assembly: GCA_027410445.1. Lineage (NCBI taxonomy): Eukaryota > Metazoa > Chordata > Amphibia > Anura > Alytidae > Discoglossus > Discoglossus pictus. The sequence continues at coordinate 293,282,101 of CM050167.1, read as the reverse complement.
AGTGGGATGTATATTACATAGGGGGATGTATAGTAGATAGGAGGATGTATTGTATTTAATTGTATTGTATGTATTATATGTATTTACTTTTTAGGTGTGTAATTTTATTTTTTTCTGTAGTGGGGGGGGGTTGTAATGTGTTTTTTTATTTTCTGTAATGTTCCTTTTTTATTTTTTGTGACTTAGGTTTTTTTTTTCTGTAATGTACAATTTTATTTTTGGTGATTCTTTATTTTTTTATTTTATGTAATGTAGATTTTCTGATTTTCATGACTTTAGTTTTTTTGATTTCTGTAATTACAGTGGTGGGATGGGGGTTATTAGAGGGTAGGTAGGTAGGTAGGTAGGTAGTGTAGGTGTTAATAGGTTAGTGTAGAGGGTGTTTAGTTGATATTTAATGTTTTATTGGGGGGTTATAGTGAAGTGTAGTGTTTATACTTGGTGTCATGATTGTCCTTGAGGACCGTCATGGCACTTATGTGGTTAATGTTGGGATGTAACAGGCCCATAATGGTCATAATATACCCTTATGGGACTGATGGAGTTAAATAGAGGCTTATGAGGGTTTGGATAGACCGCCATAAGTGACCAGGTTAAAATGGTGTAGTGCTTACACTTGTCCTGAATGACCCTCATGGCACTTATAGTGTTATTACATGCGTTCATTAGTGCGTTAGAGGGGTCTAAATAGTTGAGGCACGCAGTATACTCACATTGTGTGACAAACAGCATTTCAACACTTTCTTTTATTGACCGTCATTTTTAGACGGGCAAGTCGCTAGTATAGTAAATAAATAGTACTTCTGTATTCACATTTGAATGTCTAAATCAAGTTAAAAAAACAGTTTCCATCTGAGAATTCCAAGAAAAACAGTTATTACACTGCATTCTGGAAGCTGAGCAGGGACGCAAATGTGCCAACAAATGCCTCCCTCTTCAATCCATAGCCAATTTTAAACATGGCTTCCCTTAAGCTTATGCATGCTGTATTACACAGCTTTTATGCAAAGCCCAGGTTAGATTATACACAAGCTGGGAATCCTATCCACGTACAGCTGTTTTAAGCTTACTGGCTATCATCAGCGTGGAGCGAGATCCCAGCTTGTGTTGTGGACCTTATGAGTAGGTAGTTCACCACAACAATCATTTAGTATATGGTGGGCAAAAGAGCAATAGAAGCCCTCCACTGTATGGTGCAGGGCTTCTATCGCTCTTTTTCCCACCATATATAAAATTATTGCTGTGGTTATATCTATCTATATATATATATATATATATATATATATATATATATATATATATATGTTGTATATTCTTCCACACTTATTATAAGCTCCTATTGAATTAATGTTCTTCTATCATCATTTATATTATACAGCCCTAGCACATATGCCATATATATATGTTGTAGAGAGCAAGTAAAAAATATAAAAAAAAAAAAATGTATTCATTGTTATTGGGAACATAAAAGTTACTTCAGTGCATATATCTATATATATCTATATATATCTATATATATATATATATATATATATATATATATATATATATATATATATATATATAAATTACAATACCAACTATTATGTACTTGTCGTCTCCTGGGGTTACAGGTTAGCTGCACCTTCCAGTTAAGAGGAATCCTTTGAGGATCATAGGAGTGCATATATTTACAATAAAATATATATATTTCTTATTTCTTGATATAATCCTCTATATCACATATATAGTTGTGAGCGTACGGGTCGTTGAGGCCCTTGCCCAGTGAGGCCCTTGCCCTTGCCAGCGAGGTCACTGGGCAAGGGCCTCAGTTGCTGGCATGGAGCGCCAAAGGCGCTCCATGCCAGCAACTGAGGCCCCTCGCGAAGCGAGGGCCTCAGTTGCTGGCGAGGTCACTGGGCAAGGGCCTCAGTTGCTGGCATGGAGCACCGAAGGCGCTCCATGCCAGCAACTGAGGCCCCTCGCGAAGCGAGGGCCTCAGTTGCTGGCGAGGTCACTGGGCAAGGGCCTTAAACCCTCGCAAACTTCACGTCGCTACTCAAAAAACACGACACACAAATTACGACACTCGCTAAATTTTACGAGGAACGCAAACAACATACGAAACACGTTACCACACATTACGACCTCGCAAACATCGGACGCAACACGCCGACATACAAACATTTAAAACACAATAAATACACACAACACACACATAAAATGCTTACCTACAGCAAGAGGAACCATCCAGCACCTCAAAAAAACAAGTTACACCTTCATTTAAATAAAAATAAAACACTTTAGACACTAATAAAATCGCTAAGCGACAGAAAAAATGGCAGACGGACAAAACGAAAACGAGGCTACAGCACTCTCCAGACGTAAAACACCACACCACACTCGCAAAACACCACACGAAACTCGAAAACCACTACAAACCAACAACGGACAATACGCAAAGACGCACAACACACATAAACCGCCATTTAACGCAAATGCGGAAGTACGACACTACGCGCACGGTTTCGACTCACGCACGCACAGTATTACACTGCACACATTCAGCACGCTTAGAGAGCAGCTCCACAACACTAATGCTGCAGCAATGTCAAAACACATTCACATCTCTTCAACACAATGCTTCCAAATAGGTAAAGTATATTCATTTATTAATGTATTATATCTTTACTATTATACACCAAACAACATTAGCTACCTTACAATTTCATTGCCGTCATTTTTTGACGGGCAATTCGCTAGTCACATATATAGTTGTGAGCATACAAGTTGTTGCTAACGCTTGCAGGCTCGCGAAGCGAGTGCCTCATTTGCTGGCATGGAGCGCCAAAGGCCCTGACGACCGCAAAAAACGTCCGCAACACGCGCACATCAAAACATGAAAAATACAACAAATACCCACAACAAATACATAAAAAGCTTACTTACAGGAAGAGGGAGCATCCAGGACCTCGAAAACTAAAAAGTTACATCTCAATTTAACTCAAATTAAAAGAGTTTAGACACTAAAAAATTCTCTAAGCAAGAGAAAAAATGGGCGCTGAAAAAAAACGAAAACGAGGCTGCAGCAGTCTAAAGACGCAAAACATCACCAAACACCTACGTATTTGCAGAAAAACACCTACTAGATTAAAAAACAAAGACGCAACCCGCGGAACCCAAAAACATTACAAACACAACAAATGCAAACAACAAACACATAAAAAGGTTACTCACAGCAAGGTAGGGGGAATCGAGGACCTCTGCAAGTGAAGTTACACCTCCATTTAACCACAACTTTCAAAGTTTAGAGACCCGAAAATCACCTAAGCGAGAGAAAAAATGTCCGCCGAACAAAACGAAAACGAGGCTAAAGGTCCCTAAACACGCGAAACACTACCATAAACACGCAAAACACCACCAAACAGCAACGGATATTCCGAAAAAGCCCACCAAACAGCTACGGATATTTCGAAAAACTTGCACGACATAGAAAACGAATATTACGAAAAACTTGCACGACATATAAAATGAACGACGCTACATCAGCCACATTACATACACCAAACACCCTTAGCTCACTTACAATTTCATTGCCGTAATTTTTTGACGGGCAATTCGCTAGTATATATATATATATATATATATATATATATATATATATGTGTCTATCCTTAGAATTATAGCAGTGATTCTAATACTATATCATGAGTTTCACTTAATCCTTGTGAAACTTTCCTGTTTACCCATGTTTACCCAGAATGAACAATGGTTGGTAAACATAAATGTTTGAGTATTTGTATTTCAGTTTGGCTTAGATCAGTTTTGACTTAAAACAATGACGAGACAAGGATTTTAAATTTTGAACTCAAATATTTATCTAAAAATATACTCAAGTATCTCATAACCTTTCTATGTACAGCTATTGTATTCAAACATTCATATTGACTAGGGAAATAATTTAATGAGTTTCCCCAAGGTAGCTAGTGACCTCAATATGGAATAAAATAAAAAATACCTTAGATAAGAATTAAACATTTAAGATTCCCCCTATTCAAGCTAAAAGAAAACACAACAGAGATGTGGAGAGATAAAAAGAGGATTCAAGACAAGGGAGAGGGCAAAGAAGTAGATGGCAGAGAGGCCTAAGAACAAACACTTCCTTGGAGGACAGACATTCAGATACACATTTAGGAGACATACTTATAAACACACTCCTAACACAAACTTTCACAGCTCACTCACAAAATAATGCATACCGTTACCTATAAAGAACATTTTTTTGTTAATTTACTATAAAATGGATTGCTATATCAATATTAATCTGAATTTAGCCATATCACCATAATCTTGTAACTTGTAAATCGACATACAACTTACAGATTCATTTTATAAATAATGTAAATATCAGATGTTGTAGCAATCCAGTATGTTTTGATTTAGTACATATTTGTAATAAAAAACACATTATTTTTGCATTTGAAAAATATTATAATTAGACTGCAGAAGTTGTATGTTAAATGGTATGGTATCTTAGTGAGTAGATATTTGTGAACATACCAAAAATAAACAAACCAACTCTGATATCATGATTGCCATATCTTATATATTAGGCATATTGGCATGCAATTCTGTATGTGATTATGAGGACCATGTGTTAATAATTGATTCTTTATTATTTAATATGCCTTATATATAATTATTATGCCATAATAATCGAAAGATACTGTTTTGATATCATTTTTATTCATTAAAATAAATATATTTTCATATAATACACTTTTGTTTATTTCAAGCTTATATATATCGTGTAGTAAGAATTCAGTGCAAATATCTAAAATGATTTAAAAAAAAATAATAATATTAACAAATGTTAATGATATTAATAATATCACCAAATTAATTGCAAAAAAACATGACAATGATATAGATTATGGGACCCTTTCAGTTTTGACGTAGCAGTTTAACTGCACCTTCATATCAATATAAACATGTTCACATACTGTATATGCGCTAACCTTTTTACAGTTTGTGGCCTTTTTATATAATAAAGCATTGATATATTTTCCTAAATTATATTATTTTTGTCTTAGCGCCTCAGATGCAAGGCATTCCAGTCATCAATGCTATAATGAAAACCACAACACAAATTAACCCAATTATTTTAGATCTTTTATCTATGCATATATCTGACAGTCTGACAGTTTCTGACATATAGTATGTATACATAACCCCTACTGGATTGCTACCTTGCCGTGATGAAGGGGCTTGTAAGGCTATGAAGCTGTGGTCATACCATAGAGGTCAGGCAAATCACGGTCTACTGGAGAAGAAACTGGAATCTCATTCCAGTATCTGCAAAGATAACCTTATGGATAAGCACAACCAGGCACAAGATGGGCCTGGCATGCAGAGGTCCACAGAAGCACAGAGAATCGACACAACTGAATGACTTAACAACAACAATGTATACATAAACTGATATACACATGACTTGTATATATGTATGTTTGCCTCGCAACACAGTTCCTCTTTTCATTGGAAATTATCATCCCAATATTCCACAGTTAAGGACCAAACCCTGTTTCCAGTGCTAACCATGACCTGCTTTCTCTAGTCCTCTTATTGGGCTTGCTCAAAGAATGGGAGAAAGTAGCTTTGCAGGAAAGTTGTGTGTATGGAGCATTGTGCATATATCGAAATTAAACTTATACTTTATGAAGAATTGTGATAACTTAATAGTGCATAGTTTTCTAGAATGTAAGTGCCCCTCTTTGGCCAATTGTAATGTAGAGATCTATGATATTGACATAGCAAGGGGAAAGCAGTAGTAACTAGGAAGTTAATACACATCTAAATAGTCCTAAAGCAGAAAAAAACTAAACATGTCCTTGGAAGCACTACTATTTATCATGGATATCAAATTTGCCCCCCTACCCCAAAAGGTTGTTTTCATTCAACACTCTCCTTTGCCCTCCACCACCTCCTGTCTCACAACTGAAGACTTTAATTATAAAATTGAAAATATCTGTAATGAATTTTCCTCTCATCTTGCCTTCACCCTTCCCCAATCCCATATACATTGTGAACTCCTTTGACCCTGTAACTTCTCGGCTTACAACTTGTCTACATGATCCTATTCTATCACAGCTGATTCCTTCACTCTTTACCACACTTATCCCAACTCTCACATCTATTTATTCTTTCCCTAAACACTGGCAGGATTCCCTGGTGGTCCAGTGGTTAGGATTCAGTGCTTTCACCTCTGGAATCCAACCCAGGTTGCAGTCAGGGAACCAAGCGATGCAGGGCTGGGCCTGGTCAGTACTTGGATGGAAGACCACCTAGGAATACCAGTAGCTGTATGCTGTGGCCCACTGGAGAAGGAACTGGCAACCCACTGCAGTATCTCTGCCATGAATACCAAATGGATCAGCATGGTGTGTTGCAGTCCACGAGGTCATGGAGAGTCAAACATGACTGAATAACACACACAAAAAAAAAAAACACTGCAAGTTTTCATCACTTACATACCATAATTACACCAATTTATTTTCTCTAATTCCTTCCTTGACCCCTTTCAATTTGGCTTCCGGTCCCAACACTCCACAACATTTAATAATGACCTGCTCACTGCCAGGTCAAAGGGTAATTTCTCTTTTTCTGTTTCTCCTGGGTCTCTCTGCTGCCTTTGATACAATTGATCACCCTGTTCTTATACAAACTCTCCACTCTCCTCTTGGCATTCATGATACGGCTCTCTCTTATCTAGAACATTGAACATTTAGTATCTCCTTCTCTGGCTCCTCTTCTTCCATTTGACTGTCGGCGTACCCCAAGGCTCAGTCCTAGGCTCCCTCCTTTTATCCATCTATACATCCTCCCTTGGTACCCCAAAAAATTGTTTTGATCTCAGCATCATATATATGCAGATGACACTAAAATATACCTCTCAGCACCGGAACTACACCCCTTAATTCTAGCTCAAGTTGCCAGCTGCCTCTCTAGCATACCCTCCTGGATGCCCACTTGTCAACTCAAACTCAAGATGTGAAAGACTGTCATGTTGTAATTCACTCTCTCATGATATCTTGTCCACTCCAGTCATATTGAACGCATCCGCTAGTTTCATATATCCTACTCATCACTGTCTGCTCCACTGGCTTCCCGTAGACTGCAGAATAAAATTTGAAATCATGACCCTAAGAAAGCTCTCAACAAAAATGCACGCTCTTATATTCCTGCTCTCAGCTCAAAATACTCTCTCAACCGTCCTGTTCCCTCTGCTAAGGACCTTCTTCTATCCACCTCTCTTATCACCCTGTCTCTCTTCTGCCTTCCGGACTTTTCTTATACCTCCCCATATTCTTTGGAGCTCCTTGCCTCGCTCCACTAGACTATCCTCCTGCCTCAAATCCTTTAGTGCCCCACCAAAATTCATCTGTTTAAAGAAGCTTATGCCGTTCAGCCTTAATATGCATATGCACCTTTCACTGTCTGTACCTTGCCCATGACCTTCAGAAGTTTGCAAGTTTTTAACCTTGTTAGGTGTATTAAGGACAGCACTGTGTGTTTTTGATTTTAAGCTTAACAACAAAACATTCCATTCTTTTGCAATGTGTTAAAATTGTTTTTGACTTGTAATTAACCCCTATATAGTTATATGGCATATGTTGCAAATAAAGGATAATAATAATAATAATAATAATAATAATAATAATAATAGACTGTATTCAGTTCTTCCCCGTGGGAAAGTTTGTAGTAAATATAAAAGTTTGTATTCTATAAAAGGATTCCTTTGTTGATTCGCATGACAATGAATATAGCTTAGAATATAACATTACAATTTCCCTGTAACATTCAGTGACTGAGATTATTTTTGATCAAATGAATATTTTTTGCATTTTTTTCTCTCCTATCATTTTTATATAGCGCTATTTTTGGATTCGCCACATCCTCTTTACTTTCTTACACCTCAGTTATAATCCCATGACTCATACCACACTGATTCCTAGCATTTCCTTTCAATTCTGTTTATCTTTACACCGCTTTCTAAAAATGTCACAGAAATCTCTAGCTTTTCTGAATATACTGTTAAACTAGTATTTATAGCCTAGAAAATAATACAATACCAAGAATATTGACCTTATGAAGAAATGACATTAGAACCAAATGGCCATAAGTTATTGTTCAAGTGTACATTTATTTGACATTGCAGAAAAGAATGATAATTGAGAGATGCCAGGACTAACACGGTAATCATTGCTTAGAAGCACATCAAATTACAGATTAAACCCAATACATATATTCCATCACTGTTAAATCATATCACTATAAATGTACCTGTCAGATGTTTAAGTTCTCATGCTGCTTCTTAAAATGTTAAAGTCAGTGGCGGCTGGTGAACTTTCAAGTTGGAGGGGCGTCAGAGCCAAACCTGCCCCTCCCCTTACACTGACCCCACCCATTTGTAAACCCCACCCCTGATGTCATATTGGCCTTTATATGCCCCACCCTATAAACTTATACTTGCCCCACCCATTGAAATAGACTCCACCTACTGTTTTTTTAATACTGTTCAAAAATACTAGAATCTTGGGATTCAGGCAAATAATAACATTTCTCTTCTGCATGAATGTAATGACACTCACCAACTGTTGACTCTCCTTCTCAGGGTGTCTTCAAGTGTAGTAGTCAAAAATAGTCTGCAGCCGCATAGTGTTTGGACCTGCGGGTGATATAAAACAAGCAAACAAATCAAGACCCCAACTGTACTTAAAAACACTTATGAAACCAAGAAAGACTATCTAGGCCCCAACCATACCTAAAAAAAACATATTATAAAAAGCAAGACTATATAGTCCCTAACCTTAACTAAAAAAAAAAACTATTATGTCAAGGACTATATAGGCCACAACTGGACCTTAAAGACCCACATTACACCAATCAGGACCATATAGGCCCAAACCGTACCTAAAGAAACATAAATTACCAAGCAGGACCATATAGGCCACAACTGGACCTTCAAAACCCACATTACACCAATCAGGACCATATAGGTCAAAACCGTACATAACCTCCCCCATAAAACAACAAGCAGGACTATATAGGCCACAACTAGACCTTAAAAACCTACATTACACCAATCAGGACTATATAGGCCCAAACCGTACCTAAAAAAACTTAAAATACCAAGCCGGACTATATAGGCCACAACCATGCCATGGGTGTATATATATATATATATATATATATATATATATATATATATATATATATAAATATATATATATATATATATATATATATATATATATATATATATACACATACACACACACACACACACACACACACACATTCAGTACATACATACATGCATTTACATATTTACATAGGAGGCCATTAATCGGAGAAGCAGCACAGAGACCTAAGGTAACCCTGGAGGAGCTGCAGAGTTCCACAGCAGAGACTGGAGTATCTGTACATAGGACAACAATAAGCTGTATGCTCCATAGAGTTGGGCTTTATGGCAGAGTGGCCAGAAGAAAGCCATTACTTTCAGCATAAAACAAAATGGCACGTTTCCCAAAATGTATAGAGGAAGATGCTCTGGTCTGATAAGACTAAAATTGAACTTTTCGGCCATTAAAGAAAATGCTATGTCTGGTGTAAACCCAACACATCACATCACCCAAAGAACACCATCCCCTCAGTGAAACATGGTGGTGGCAGCATCATGCAGGGGGGATGTTTTTCAGCAGCCGGGACTGGGAAATTGGTCAGAGTTGATGGAAAGATGGATGGTGCTAAATACAGGGATATTCTTGAGCAAAACCTGTACCACTCTGTGCATGATTTGAGGCTAGGACGGAGGTTCACCTTCCAGCAGGACAATGACCCCAAACACACTGCTAAAGCAACACTTGAGTGGTTTAAGGGGAAACATGTAAATGCTTTGAAATGGCCTAGTCAGAGCCCAGACCTCAATCCAATAGAAAATCTGTGGTCAGACTTAAAGATTGCTGTTCAACATGTGCAAACCATCCAACTTGAAGGAGATGAAGCAGGTTTGCACCGAACTCCTAATCTTCCCAACATCTACTAGAGCGTTAATTCCTCACATCTCTCTCACTGTTAACAACGCCATCATCACTCCCACCTCCCAAGCCCGTTGTCTTGGGGTTCTATTGGACCCTGCCCTCTCTTTCATTCCTCACAGTCACTAACAAAGTCTTGTCTTTCAATTAGAAAAACATTTCCAAAATATGTCACTACCTTACACAAAACAAAAGTAAGATTCTAATACATTCTCTCATAAAATCTCGTCTTAACTACTACAACTCACTTCTGGCTGGCCTACCTACCACCCGTTTATCTCCACATGAACCCATAATGAATGCCTCCTCTAGACTCATCTACAGTACTAAACGCTCAGTGTCTGCTGTACCTCTCTTTCAGTCACTCTACTGGCTTCCCATAAAATGTAAAAGCATGACCCTAACTTACAAAGCTCTCAACAACAGTGCACCCTCTTATATCTCTGCTTTCATCTCCAAATATGACCCCACCCAAACTCTTCGCTTGGCTAATGAGCAACTTCTTTCCTCCTCCATCATCACCTCCTCTCACTCCTGACTTTTCTCATGCTGCCCCTATTCTCTGGAACTCCTTGCCTCACTCCACTAGACTATCCTCCTGCCTCAAATCCTTCAAAACCTCACTATAAACACATCTGTTTAAAGAATCCTATCACCTCCCACCTTAACATGCACAATACATTCTTCACCCTCCTGTACCACACCCAAAACCTTGAGATTGTAAGTCTGCGAGTTTTCAATCTTGCAGTGTGCTTTGCAGAAAGCACTATGGACACTGGATTCTAAGCTCAGGGTCCTGCTTTTTGTGTAATGTGTTAACATTGTTTTGCCTTGATCACAATGCATGTATAGTGCTACGGAATATGTTGGCGCGTTACAAATAAACGATAATAATAATAATAATAATAATAATAAGGGGAATCAAACCTATGATTTACCAATGAAATACATTTTTAAAATGGAAAACTTACCACTTCACCACCACACTCTGCTTCTAAATATGTATTAAATGTATTAATGTTTTAATATAAAAATATAGGTTTTGAGTAGTGAACGCTTTGTTCATTAAATGTGTAGCTTTGTTCTTTGGCGGAGTGAAATATTGGTTGAATAACAAGAAATAGTATTGCGTCTGATAACCCTATTGCTAATGTCTCTTGAACTTAGTTAACCCATTCAAAAATGATATATGATTGACCTCATAACACCCTAATGGTGTTTATAGTTTGTTCCAGGGTGTCCCACCCTTGCACAGGAATGTGTGAAGTATTCTTGAGTCATGTCATTTGCTTTGTGTAGTCCAGTCCAGTCCAGTGTGGTAAGCACATGCAGTTCTTCATCAATACCTTTTTAAATGGATATGGAAAGTTCTCTGTTTTTAATATTTAAATGAACTACCTAAATGTTTGCATATCTAAACATAATTTTATTAACAAGTGCTTTAAAGTGTTTGATTTTTTGTACTCACTGAAACCTTCTCAACAGTTCCAACAAAGGTATGCCCCCAGCAGCTCAAGCTCTTAGTGTTTCTATTGGTACTAGATGTACTAGCTACTTACAGACTCTCAACAGAATGATTTGAAATGTTGCTGAGAGACAATCTGTGGTTGGTTAGGACACAGGCAGCCGCGGCCCTCGCATAGCGAGGGCTGCGGGCGAGGGCCTCAGTTGCTGGCAAGGAGCGCCTGCTCCTTGCCAGCAACTGCGACCCTCGCAAAATTTACGTTCAAACGCAAACAACCTCACAACAACCGCGACCACGCAAACAACACGACACACCAACTACGACCCTCGCAAACTTTACCTCGCAACGCAAACAACATACGAGACACGTTAGCACACATTACAACCTCGCAACAATCGGACGCAACTCGCGAACATTACAAAATTCAAAACACAATCAATACACACACCACATACATAAAAAGCTTACCTACAGCAAGAGGAAGCATCCAGGACGTCAAAAAAGCAACTTACACCTTCATTTAACTAAAAATAAGAGTTTAAACACTAAAAAAATTCTCTAAGCAAGAGAAAAAATGGCCGCCGAACAAAACGAAAACGAGGCTACAGCACTCTAAACACGCAAAACACCACAAGAAACTCGCAAAACACCACAAAAGACCTACGGATATTCCGCTAAGACGCATATCACACATTACCCGCCATTTTACGCCAATGCGGAAGTACACGACTACGCTAACGGTTTGGTCTCGTGCATGCACAGTATTACACTGCACACATTCAGCACGCTTACACAGCAGCTCCACATCACTAATGCTGCAGCAACATCAAAACAGATTGTCAGCTCTTCAACACAATGCTTCAAAATAGGTAAAGTATATTCATTTATTAATGTATTACATATTTCATTATTACACACCAAACATCATTAGCTACCTTACAATTTCATTGGCGTCATTTTTTGGCGGGCAATTCGCTTGTCACATATAATAGTTGTCAAACTGAGATTCGTCGTCACGCTTGCGACAAATCGCAGCTTGACAACTGTGCATTGCGCAACGGGCCGCGGTAGCGCATTGCACAGTATAAGCCGCGCATGCGCATTGCACAACGGGCCGCCATGCACATAGCGCGGCGTAAGCCGTGCATGCGCATTGCGCAACAGCCTGCGTATGCGCATAGTGCGGCGTAAGCGGCACGTGCGCATTGCGCAACGGCCCACGCATGCGCATAGTGCGGTGTACATTGCGCATGGCGCAACAGGCAGCACAGGCGCACTGCGTGGCGGCTGCCCGCGCATCTGCATTGCGCGTCGAAGACACAGGAGGAGTAGGAGGGGAGACACACAGGGAAGGAGGGGGAAGACACAGAGGAGAGTTGGGAGAGACAGGGCAAGTAGAGGAGGGGTAAGAGGCACAGGGGAGGGGGGAGACAAACAGGGGAGTGAGAGGAGGTGGGAGGAAAGACACAAAAGAGTGAGAGGAGGGGTCAGACACAGGGAAGAGAGACGAGGGGGGAAGAGACACAGGGGAGGGGGGAGACACATAGGGGTGGGAGAGGATGGGGGTAGACACACAGGGGAGGGGGCAAGAGACACAGAGGAGTGAGAGGAGGGGGGGAGAAACAGGCCGGGTGGAGACACAGAGGTACGAGAGGAGGGGGGTTGACACACAGGAATGAGAGGGGGAGAGAGACATAGAGCAGGGGGAGACAAAGGGGAGTGAGAGGAGGGGGAAGAGACACAATGGAGGAGGGGGAGACACACAGAGGTGGAAATGGGGGGAACAGACATGAGGGAGGGGGGAAGAGACATGGGGGAAAGAGACACAGGGGGGAGCAAAAGACAGATAGGAGGGAGAGGGGGGGCAAGAGACACAGGGGAGAGAGAGGTGGTGAAAGACACAGGGGGAGAGAGGGTAAAAACACGGGGGGGAATACAAGGGAGGGAGAGGAGGGGGGAAATGAGACACAAGGGAGGAAGTAGACAGAGGGAGAGACTCGCAATGAGCGCCAAAGGTGCTCATCGCGAGGCCAGTAAAGTAGAGGGGGAGAGGCTCCCATTGTGTGACAAACAGCATTGCCAGGATTCACATTTTATTGCCGTCATTTTTGACGGGCAAGTTGCTAGTAGAGGATATATTTACCATTGATTTTTCATAAATAATATACAGGGAAATGGTTAATACAATGGAAGGAAGGGGTAAATACAATGAGCATAACAAACCACCTATGGTGGCAGATCTAGGTATGATCCTTTAAAAACTGGAAGGTAACGCCCATGTCACACCTCTGATGGAGCCATGTTGGATAAACCTGTTAAGAGTTTGTTGGAAGCATTTTGCTCTACCTATGAATGTATGAGGGATTTTCATTATTAACTGGCAAATTTTTATTGTAGAACAATCAATAACTTTTATATTAAGCTCTCACTGGGGGACGTGGGAACATTAAACTATGGAAAGCACAATCACTCCAAAAGAAAAATGGATGCAGAATCAGCTGTAATCTAAAGTTATCTTGGGCTTAAGGTAATTAAACTTTAATATCGCCATTTTTAGTTTATGAACCCTAAACTGTATAGATCCTAACTTATTGTCACTACCATGTTATTTAGAAACAATAATAATAATTTATACCAGTCAGACACTGTAGCACACAGGAGTAAGCCGGCTACAGCTTCCCTGCCCCTAATTATGCAAAAGAGATGGGACTAAGCAGCACAGCACGTCGGCCAAAAAACATTAAAAGTAAGAGTTTAAAAGTATAACTATTAGCATTACAAAGATTAAATATTATATATGAAGTATAATTATACATGTGCTTTCATTTTAACAGCCATCGTTTTATAGTTCAGTGATCCTCTAAGAGTGCTCTAACATGCATACTTTTTATGTTTAACCGTTTCTAAATTATATAGATGAGTAACCCAACACGCTATGATTTCTGTGAAATAATGAAGGGTTATTGTAACAATAAGAAAAGGTAGTGCAATATAATCATATAAATAAAGTACATTTATTCAAAATATTAGTGTATTTCAGTGGGAAATGGACAGTACAGGAGTAAGAATAAACAGATATTTGCATATCAATGAGTTCAGTCATAAATTACCAGCATGTGATGCTTATGAGGTCTTCTGGTGCATAGGCATTTGAGATTGCAGAGGTCTCTTCAGCAGATGTTGTAATTATAGGGGTCACACCAATCCACATAGATTCCATATCCTTGCTCTAAAAATAGTGCAGCAAAATAAGATTTTGTCACACCACGCTCAAAATGAAAACATGAGTAGTATCTGTCTACAGTGATCCAAAAATACAAATTAGTGAGGGGAAATAGATGACATTTGCGGGAGCCAATACGTGCAGCCTTTATCCCACAAAACTAAAAAAATAATGAAAGACAATAAAACACATTAAAATGAGCAGCATTAAGTTATTACACCAGAATAGCATGACTTACAAAGTGGGAAGGGTCCGATTTGACCACACAGGATAGGATTATTCCATTGAGCTGTTCTGTCTACTGAAAAACTGTTTTGCACTCAGCCCACTGAGAAAAAAAAACAGTATGATAATGGGGAGGGAGGTAAAAATAAATGTTGGTGTCGGACACAAGCATTCCCCTTCCCTGGCAAAATTGTGAAAGGATTAAATAGAATGAATTATATTCAGCCAGTTGGGGGGATGGACTACAACCATTCGCTCAGAGAAGGAGAGGGTACAGTCTTTAAACCACTTTTCATTTTAGTTTAGATAGTTTTTGGTTTTGCATTTTTAGCGCTTTTTGGATCAGCCAGTTTTCAATGATGAAATTGAAGATTAATGAGCAATGATTTACTAACCTGAAATGAGGATGTTAAGTATATGATTATTGTCAAGAGATTTTTATTGGAATGCTCACCATTGTCTCATATACCATATTAGAAAAAGTTAAGACCTAACAGTGGGTTGAGGGGGGGACTAGTTTGGAGGGGGAAAGTGGTCTACTATAACTGTTTTGGAAAATGTTGAGAAAAAAACTCAGAAATCACATTTTAGTTACTTGCTTAGGTTTTAGTCTTATGTTAGCAAGTGTAACGAAAAGCTGACCCCGTGTAACACATTTTCCTTTGTTTTTTTAGATAACTATTACTAGCTCGGGGATCTAACTTTAAGGGGGGAAATCTTGTGCAATATGAGGCTACGTTAGGGACAAAGTTTTTTTTGGTAGATAAGCTACCCTTGCAGCTAATGTGATCAAGCTGTTAGTGAGATTAAGAAGTGCACTTTGAAAAATGTTATACCTATGTAATATTTGTAGGTACGATTTAAAAAACTATTTATATATATATATATATATATATATATATATATATATATATATATTTATATACATACATACAATAAATCAAATATCTAAAAACCAAAATAATATTTTTGTGAAGGAACCATTTGGTATATAAAAGAGAGGATTATTTATCTTCATTGTTCACTCCTTGCTTGTAAAGAAAACAGTATAAATAGATTTAGAATCTCTGTAAAATATCAAGATATCACATATATAGTTGTGAGCGTACGGGTCGTTGCTCACGCTTGCGGGCGAAGCGAGGGCCTCAGTTGCTGGCGAGGTCACTGGGCACGGGCCTCAGTTGCTGGCATGGAGCGCCGAAGGCGCTCCATGTCAGCAACTGAGGCCCCTCGCGAAGCGAGGGCCTCAGTTGCTGGCGAGGTCACTGGGCAAGGGCCTCAGTTGCTGGCATGGAGCGCCGAAGGCGCTCCATGCCAGCAACTGAGGCCCCTCGCGAAGCGAGGGACTCAGTTGCTGGCGAGGTCACTGGGCAAGGGCCTCAAACCCTCGCAAAATTCACGTCGCTACTCAAAAAACACGACACACAAATTACGACACTCGCTAAATTTTACGAGGAACGCAAACAACGTACGAAACACGTTACCACACATTACGACCTCGCAAACATCGGACGCAACACGCCGACATACAAACATTTAAAACACAATACATACACACAGCACATACATAAAAAAATTACCTACACCAAGAGGGAGCACCCAGGACCTCAAAAATGCAACTTACACCTCGATTTTACTCGAAATAAAACAGTTTAGAGACTAAAAAAAAAAATCTAAGCGAGAGAAAAAATGGCCGCCGAACAAAACGAAAACGAGGCTACAGCACTCTAAACTCGCAAAACACCACAAAACACCTACGGATATTCCGATACAGACCTATACCACACATTACTCGCCATTTTACACCAATGCGGAAGTACACGACTACGCTAACGGTTTGGTCTCGCGCACGCACAGTGTTACACTGCACACGTTCATCACGCTTACACAGCAGCTCCACACCACTAATGCTGCAGCAACATCAACACAGATTGCCAGCTCTTCATCACAATGCTTCAAAATAGGTACACTATATTCATTTACTAATTTAGCTACCTTACAATTTCATTGCCGTCATTTTTTGACGGGCAATTCGCTAGTAAAATATAATGCTCATTAAATACATTAAACTGATTTAATGAAAAAAAAAAAACATTTTATTTTCCAATAATATATACTGAATGTTAATTATTTGCAATTGTTTCTGGACATAAATACACATTATCTGAATGTATTGCATTGTCAGTGATGTACATGATGGACGAATACCAGAATCTTACAGATGATAGACCAAGGAGGAAAATTAGGTGGCTTTGAAAATGTGTATGCTTAAGCTTCAAAATGGTTTAAGTGCCATATAGTATATTAATAAGACATTTAATTGACATAGAAAATGACCTGTCATCTAAGACAAATATGTATTGATAGGAAGCAAGCATGGTCATATACACAAATATTATATCTCTCCACTAAGCTTTCCCAGAAATCCAAAATCAGGTCGAACCAACAATTTTTGCTTTTCTTGTAATAAGACACAAAACAAAAAATAACTAAAATGCAGGAACATTCTAACAAACTATATAACACAAAAAGGTGCTCTTCCAGCATTTGGGGTTTATAGGATGTGGTATACATCGCTTTTGTAAAATATTTTTTTATGACACACAGTAAATATCTTCAATCACTTTTTGATCTAAAAAGAGCATGCTGTGCCAATTTTAATGGTTGCTGTAAACAATATAAAAGTGTAGTAAATTGTAAAAACATTCTTATTTAATACTAAAATAACCCACAGTGAAAGTTTTATTATTTTAAAGTGCACTTTTCAATTCTATGACTTGTCATTTCAATGTAGAAATCAACTGAATCCCTCATTTTGATATAATAATGTGGCATAGAGGTCTTATGGGGAAAATCACTTCATGGAAACTTTTTTTAGTATTCTACATAACAGCAAATGCAGCATAAATGTACTTTTGTTTAGACAAAGCAAGTGTGTTGATATATAGTGGTGAACAAACACAATTACATTTTAATAGATGAGGTACAGAGATCTGCCTCACTCAAGTGTATTATTTGGAGTATTCAGGCTGACTAAACACTGGGAAGATTTTATAGCCTTTGGTTTGGAGGTGCTGTATATATTCGACAGCTGTAATCTTGGGTGGGTATTTGAAGACTGAGACGTGGACAGGTTCTTACAGGCTTGTGATCACCTCTAGACATTTTGTTAACGTTAATTATTCAATTAATAGTTTGGTTCTGAGGTGTCTTGCATCTTCATGACTGTGCAAAGTATCTGCAGATTGGGGGTTGTTGAGCCTTTTAGAACTGAGGTCTTAGATGTCATGTAGCTTACACTTTTATTTTATATTACAACTGATGACCTCTATTTGTACTACTGCAGTGTTTCCCAAACTGTATTCTATGGAAAGCAGAGCTGCCATTTTATATGACCTGAAGTAGCACAAGATTCTTACCAAAATATTACACTCTGTGGAAAGCTTAGTAGTAACCTTGAAATGGTCCTGGGAAGAGGAGTGTGTAGCCTCATGGCCTGGTTTTGGAGTTTCAAATGTAGTCATTTTGGTATTCTTGTGGTTCACTAGAACTTTTGAAGGACAAATAAGGTTCTATGCCTGAAATGGTTTGTAAAATATTGTACTGTTGGAGTGTAACAACTAATTTTTGTAAATTGTCATTAAAAGTGATATAATAACTCACTTTAGTAATTAGTGTATGTTGTTATGATTATTTATGCTACTATTTATAGAATATTTGCAATTTAGCCATTAACAAATTCCATTTGCAACAGGACATTAATGCATGTATCCTAAAGGTCAGAATAAATATAATGATTATGCTTTGACTCAATCAACAACAGCTTAGCCCAAGTTATTAAGTAGGTTTTAAATTAATATAAAAACAGACTATTGTAAAATATTACATTTATTCTATAACCAACTTTAATAGTAGGTTTGTCAGATCATTAGAATTAATTCTCACAGCACCCACTTGTCTTATCACCAGTCTTGGATGAGATGATGCAGTAGAGCAAAGATAGATTCAGCATTAAGGAATTTAGCAACTAAGTCAGACTCCAGTGGAATGACACTTTGATATCTTCCCTTAGTACTAATTGCATTGCTGGAGGATTCTCAAATCCATTAATTATGTCATTACTGGTGTCTGGTTATTATGCAGTGGAAGAAACCAGCAGAATACATCTCCTGGTTTGTGAGACAATGAAAAATAGACATATTGACACACAGTATTGAACGTGTACCATTAATTGTGTCTAGGGAAAACAAGTACTTTTAAGTAATATTGAAATAATCTATGCTTTTGAACAATAATGTAAATAGAGATTGGTCATTTTTTGAGCTGCCATAACATTAAAAATATATCTGATAAAAAAAAAATATATTTATTCACTTGTTTTCTATTTGATATCATCTGCTTAGCATATTTCATTTGATCCATTTTATAAAAATGTGAGATTTATCATATTTTACATTGTGACAGGACAAATAAACCTGCCTTTTTTCTCTGCATTATTATTTCTCAGGTGTATTGATGGAAGTACATTATTACATGTTGCTGCATACAATGGGGACCATGATACTATCGAGGTGAGTGACAGTGATTTGTAATGTAAAAAATAATGTAAGATTTTTTAAAATTAAAATAAATGACTTGACCTAGAAGTAGCACCAATCTTGTATTCAGATCAGTTTAAAACACAGCTATACCTACAGGGGGTTGATTCATTTAATCTCATATGTTTAACATTTTACAATTTTATGGTACTGCAAAAGTGATTTTCAAGTGTTATTTGGTAAAGGGAATTATTATAAAATATTTTGAAATTCTGACAATTATTATTATTATCCTTTATTTATAACGCGCCAACATATTCCGTAGCGCAATACAGGGGTTAGGTACAAGTATAAACGATACCCCACAATGAAAATAATGGAAGACTCTGTTATTGAGCTTTCAATCTGATATACACTGTGCTTTCCCTAAAGCACCTCACAAGATTAAAACTCGCAAACTTACATTCTAAAGGGTATGGGTGAGGTACAGGAGAGTGAGAGATGCATAGTGAATGAAGAGGCTAAAGATGATATGCTTTTTTGAATAGATGTGTTTTTAAAGAGATTTTGAAGGATCTGAGGCAGGCAGATAGTCTGGTGGTGCGAGGTAAAGAGTTCCAAAGAATAGGGGCAGCACGTGAAAAGTCTTGAAGACGGGAGTGAGAGGAGGTGATGAGAGAGGAGAAGAGAAGAAGGTCATTAGCAGAGCGAAGAGGGCGGGTGGGAGTGTATTTTGGGATGAGAGCAGAGATGTAGGAGGGGGCACTATTGTGGAGGGCTTTATATGTTAGGGTCATGATTTTGAATTGTATTCTAGATGCTATGGGAAGCCAGTGGAGTGCCTGACAGAGAGGTGCTGCAGACACTGATCGTTTAGTATGGTAGATGAGTCTGGCGGATGCATTCAAAATGGATTGGAGTGGAGACAGACGGGTGATAGGAAGGCCAGCAAGGAGAGAGTTGCAATAATCGAGGCGAGATATGATGAGAGTGTGAATAAGAATTTTAGTTGTGTCTTGTGTGAGGTAGTGGCGTATTTTGGATATGTTTTTTAGGTGAAAGTGACAAGATTTTGTGAGTGATTGGATGTGGGGAATGAAAGAGAGGGAAGGGTCTAGTAGGACCCCAAGACAGCGGGCCTGAGAGGTGGGAGTGATGATGGCATTGTCAACAGTGAGAGATATTTGTGGAGTGAAAGCTGTAGTAGAGGGTGGAAAGATAAGGAGCTCTGTCTTAGACATGTTGAGTTTGAGTTGACGGGCAGACATCCAGGAGGATATGCTCGAGAGGCAATTGGCAACATGAGCTAGCAGAGAGGGGGATAGTTCAGGTGCAGAGATGTAGATTTGGGTGTCATCAGCATATAGATGATACTGAAATCCAAAAGATTGTATAAGGGCACCAAGGCAGGATGTGTAGATGGAGAAAAGGAGGGGGCCTAGGACTGAGCCTTGGGGTACACCGACAGTTAGAGGGCGAGGAGATGAAGAGGTGCCAGAGAAGGAGACACTAAATGTTCGATTTTCTAGATAAGATGTGAACAGTGAGAGAGCAGTGTCACGGATGCCAAGAGAGTGGAGAATTTGGACAAGAAGAGGATGATACTAATTTCTCTCCTTTATTTATTTATTGCTCAAAATATATATACTTTTAAATTATTATCTATATTTAGTATACTTTTTTAAAATTGTGTGTAAAGTCCTGATACAATACATTGATTTCTAATTATAGAAATGGCCCAAATGCAAGATCACATGGTATAACACCATTCTAAATACAATATTATACCGAAAATATTGCTCCCATATAGAGCTGAGATGTTGGACACCATCTGCTCAACCATATAACATTCATGTTTAAGTGTAGTATACAATACAATTGTATCTATGTGTGTAGAATGTAACTACAAATTAACTAGAGTAGTACTATGTGTAAAATTGAGTACTTTGGGCAAAAGGGGGTGCAATGGTATACATTTTGTGATGCTCTAAGCTCTGTGTCATGATCCACAAAGTTAACTCTATATGCACGGTCTCCCTGGGCCCCCTTAGACCCACAAGGCACCTTCCTCGATTGTGCTTCTAAGGACGATTCAAGGCAATTTGCTGCCTGTTCTTCTTTCCCCTGCCGACATTTAGTCATCCATGATTTCCCTGCCAAATTAAAAAATACGCGCCAGGCAGGGGAAAGAAGAACATGTAATGGATTTAAAGATTGTCCTTAGAAGCTCACTAGAAGAAGGGATCAGGTGAGTCTGGGAGGGCCGTGCAAGCATGTGCCGGGGTGGGGGAGGCCTATGCAATGGAAAAATTATATATATATATATATATATAAATAAATATATATATTTATTCCACCCAAGTACTGACCAGGCCCAACCCTGCTCAGCTTCAGGGAGGTGTAGCCTCTTGGTTCCCTGACTGGAGTTGAACCCAGGTCACAGCGGTAAAGCACCAATATGTATATGTATGTATATATCGGTGCTTTCACCAATATCTCTGCACTTATCGGCTTCAAACACTGTTGAATTTTAAATTCAAAGCATTTCAGCAAGAAAAAACTTGACGGTTGCTCACCGCCCATTGCGCTTGCTAAAACTTGTATGAGGTTTTATCCCGTCTCTCCGGAAGAAACAAAGAGTAGCTCAGTACTCGTTGTTTTCACTACTCATAATATAATATACTGTATATATATATATATATATATATATATATATATATATATATATATATATATATACACATACATACTGTATCACATATTATTATTATTGTCAAACTGCGAGACGCCATCACGATATGCGTTGTTGCGCACAACTTATAGTGAGGCGAGCAGTTGAGGCATTGAAACACGCAGCACTTAGGCGATGAGGGCCGCAGACACTCATTTGAAGCATTGACAGAAGCAGGACTTAGATGAAATGAGCGTCAATGGCGCTCCTGTGAGCCTTGCTAAGTGAAGCGAGCCGTTGAGGCATTGAAAAACGCAGGACTTAGCCTCCAAACAGTTAGGAAACGCAGGATTGCCATAGGCTGCAAGCAGTTGAGGAATTCGGGTCTAAGACAAAAAAAATTGCGAGGTGCGGAAAAATACGAAGTAAACGCCTAACCACGCAAACCGAAAAACACCAAAAATACAAAAAACAAACAAACACACACATAGCATGGGGGGACAGCCAGCACGTCTGGGAGTGAGGTTGCATGCAAATTTAAGCAGAATTTGGCGAGTTTCGGCAGTCAAATCCGAAAGATACAATGATGCCATGGCTATTGTCACAAAATTTGGAAAACCAGATTTATTCATTACACATGTATTATGTAATCCATAATGGCCAGAGATCAAGGAAAATTTAAATCTTGGACAAAATACTTCTGACCGACCAGATTTCGTTGCAAGAGTATTCAAAATAAAACTCAAATCATTAATACATGAAATAACTAAAGCACAGTTATTTGGAAAATGTGTGGCTATTGTTTATACCATTGAATTTCAAAAAAGAGGCCTGCCACGTGCACACATACTTTTAATCCTGCAGGACAAATATAAATTGAATACTGCAGAGAGAGTGGATTCAGTAATTACTGCTGAACTGCCACACCCAGAAAAATATTCAAAACTGTATGAGAATGTAACACACAGAATGATTCATGGGCCATGTGGAGATATCAATCCAAATTCACCACGTATGAAAAATAAAAAATGTACAAAAGAGTTCCCAAAACAATTTCAAATGCAAACTTATGCTAATTGGGATGGATAACGTTTGTATAAAAGAAGGGAAGGACAAACAGCTATTATCTGTGGCCAAAAGGTCGATAATAGATATGTGGTTCTATACAATCCACATTTGCGGATGAACTACAATGCACACATAAATATGGAAGCTTGCACTTCTATTAAATCCATCAAATATGTGTATAAATATATATACAAAGGATATGATGCAGCAACTGTTGTTGTGCAAGGTGCACAAAACAAAAAGAAAAATCCAATTTTACATGACAAACTTTCTAATTATTTAGATGCCCGCTATGTCAGTGCTCCAGAAGCAATGTGGCGTCTTCTGAAATTTGAGATTCATGATCGGTCACATGCTGTGTATCGATTAGCTGTACATTTGCCACAAAGTTAGTTTGTTTGCTTTACTGCAGGCAATGAAAGAAATGCCTTAGCCCAAAGTGAACACCGAGCAACAACACTTACTACTTGGTTTCAATTAAACTGCCAGGACACTGAGGCCAGACAATTTTTATACATTGAGATTCCATATCACTATGTATTCGTAAATAGCCAATGGCGACAACGAAAAAGAGACACTTATACAATTATCCCACAAATGTATACCGTCAGTCCAAGAGACATTGAATGTTTCAGTTTAAGATTACTTCTTTTACATGTTCCCGGTGCACAAAGTTATGAACATTTACACACAGTGAATGACATAGTTTATGATACTTTCCTATTAGCTGCAAGACATCAAAACTTCATAGCAGATGATACAGAATAGGAGAGGTGTCTGGAAGAAGCAGCACTATTTCAAATGCCAAAGCAAATGAGAGAAAAATTTGCATTCCTTTGCATCTTTTGCAATGTACCTTATGCATTTGCTTTTTGTGAAACATTTAAATTAAATAGGTGTGAAGACTTCTTGACACAAGGCCATTGCACTCTTAAAAGCATTAATGTAAATTCAAGAAATATTTCTTGCTCATTGATTGATTTGTGTAAGTTTTAATTTGCCTGATCGAGGACTTATAGATGACATCAACTTTGATGACTATGACCCTCAGCTTTAAAACCAAAAAACACAAGAAAAACTTGCAACTTTAAAAACATTACAATTGCAAGCATTTAATGCCATCACAATGCTACAAACGATGACATGGTCAAAGACCATTATTTCTAGCTAGTTGGCCCTGGTGGATCAGGAAAAACTTATCTGTACAATTGTTTGATGAGTTACATTCGAGCACAGGGTCAAATAGCAATGCCATTTGCAACAACTGGAATTTCCGCACTTTTGTTAGAAGGTGGCATAACTGTGCAGAGTGGATTTAAACTGCCATTCCCATTTTAGAAACATCAGTATCAGATATTCGACTGAATTCTTTACAAGCAAAAAAGTAAAAAAAAGTAAATTAATTATCATATATGAGGCAACAATGTTATGCCTTGCAATGTATTGATAGATTATTAAAAGAAGTGATGGATGATAATTTGCCATTTGGTGGAAAGTTGATGTTGTTAGGAGAAGATTTTAGGCAAACATTACCTGTTGTGCCACATGGAAATAGGACTGACATCATTGAAACATGTATCAAGACAAGTAAACTGTGGAAAATAATTAAATACCTGAAATTAGAATTAAATATGAGATCTGAAGGCCAAAATGAATTCAATGATTGGCTAATTCAAATTGGAGAAGGAAAACAGCCACAAATAAATAATCTAACGGATAATACCGTAGAAATTCCATTACAAATGGTTTGCAAGGAATCACTCATATCGGCAGTCTCATTACCATCAATAACGACAATTACTCAGACATTGCAAACAAAGTGATATTAACATCCAAAAATATAGATGCCTTGAATCCAAATAACAAAATTTTAAAATTCCTCAAGGCACCCCAAAAAAAATTATTACAGTGCAGAAACAGTGAATCTAACTTTAGTATAGAATTGATCAATTCTTTAACATCATCTGGAATGCCACCACATGTTTTGCAATTGAAAAAAAAAGGGCAATTGTGATGCTATTGAGACATATGAATCTCAAAATAGGACTTTGTAATGGGACCAGATTAATTGTGCAGGATTTAAAAGATCATTTTATACATGCAAAAATTAATGAATGGTACCCATAAAGCTGAATGAGTTTTTATACCAAGAATGGATTTGGCTCCAAGTGTGAGTGGTTTTCCTTTTGCCCTTCAAATGAGACAATTTCCAGTTATCATGGCATTTGCCACGACCATAAATAAATCTCAAGGACAAACTTTTAAGTCTGTGGGTATTTTTTTTACAAGGACCTGTTTTTGCACACACAACTCTATGTTGCTTTTTCAAGGTGCACAAATACAGATGACATTAAAGTTTTAATTGAAGACAACCCAAGTCAGGGTGATCTATTACAGGATGGACACATTTTTACCGAAAACATTGTGTACTATGAGGTATGGTAAACATAGAGAACAGTGGTTTTATTTTGAGGATGAAATTTGATGTCACTCGGGCTCTTTTTAGAGAATACTACTATTTCACATAGGAAACTCTATGTCCAATTTTCAAAAACTTCAACAATAACAACAAAAACTGAAAAAACAACAAGAATAAACAGTGGTTATATCCCATAGAAAAAAATGATAAGTCTGCTGGGCTCTTTTTAAGGGAACCACTTGGACATACAAAAAATATTGGAATATCTTGGAAGTGGCCTTTTGCCAGGATTGGCCCCACAAAATACATGCTGCATTTTCTTACTTTTACTGTTTAAATTTTAATACATTAAGTTCATGTTTGTATTGTTAAAACTGTTTTTTTCCAAGGTCTGAAAAGTTGTTTCATTGTATGTAATTAAGGGTTCATGTTAGTAGGAGGATGATCATTTGTTTGATTCAATACCTTTGTGGGCTACCAGTACTTTAAATAAAAGATGCATGTTACAAAGCATTATGTAATAGTTTAATATACTCATTGATACAAAGTTAACCTACTGTTATGTTACTCATCCATACCTCAGATTTAAAAATTGTAGTATTGTTAAAAAAAATGCTTCACTAATGTTTAAAATATAAGTTGCGTGTTGCAAAGCATTATGTAATTGTTTACAAAAATGTATTCATACAAACTTCATCCATTGTTACATTATTCCTGCATACATGACGATTAAAAAGGTTAATATGGTTAAAAAAATACATAAAAAGGTTAAGAGGGTCAGAGACTCACATTGTGTGTCAAACAGCATTCCCAGCCTTAAAATTTTATTGCCGTAATTTTTGACGTGCAAGTCGCTAGTGTGTATATATGTGTATATATATATATATATATATATATATATATATATAGCATCGGGGCTATATATATCATATATATATTCACTAGCTCTGCCACCGATCAAAGACTCTCTCTAGAAGTTCCCATCTCATGAGATGAAAGATTTCTATGTGCAATACATGCATTAGCTGTCTGTGGGGAACTATTTCTATAGTTCCTTTACAGTAGAAGTTATTAGTCATAAGTGGGTTATTACGGTGTATTCTGAGGGCTTAGGTTGTAGATCAGTGCTTAGAATTCTCCTATCTAAACTAATAACTTTCCCATGAAAATGCAGCTCTCTGTCCCTGTCATGACTACTACATAACATTTCCACAAACTTGCATTAGAGACTTCACCAAATCATAAAACTCATAACAGTGCATAGTGACAATAATTTAGTCTCTTTAGGAACCTTAAAAATGTCAGCATAACAGAAACAGTTCATAGCAGATTTGTAGCTAGATTAATTACTGTGGTCAGATTTTTTACATGATCTGTTGAAGTCCTAAACTTGATAATGGAAAAATGTTTTTAGAAAACAAAACACAGGTAAAAAGATAAACACAAACTCTAACTTTTTAATGTTTCTTATGCAATAGTTATTTGCTGTGGAGTTCCATTTGTTTTCTTTTTTTTTGTACTTTCTTTTTATTACGACAAACCACAACATTCATAACATTACATCATAGTTCAATTAATAAAATCAAAAAGTACATATTAAGTTAAAGCATTTAAAGCAAACATTAGATATATTAACAATAAGATTAATAGATATTATTATGTACTTTGTGTTAATTACTTTGTTTTACAATGATTATGAAAGTCGTCTTGTCTTTTTTTAATTATTTTTCTATTATTTACCTCTCAGCTTTAAATTAAATAAAATTCAAAGCTGGAATTTATAGCGGTGTATAAGAAAATAGTATATAGTAGTTACTGATCTAACAAAAATAAGTTCTATTTTCTCACTTTAATGAGAAGTAGTAAACATAATTAAATTAAATTAAATTAAACAATACAAAACAATTATAAACATATGTAGCCCTATTAAATTCCAGCCTTGTAGATAAGAGGTTTCTACTTAAACCTTATGTGCTGCAAATTTATAAAAGTTATGACGCTATTAAATTAGCCCTGCTGTGAGCAACATGTGAGCAGGGCCGTCCGTATCAACACAGAAAAAATCTACATGAGGAGTGACAGCCTGCGAGATGATCTCGCAGGCTCCCACACCTCATCAATTGCTGTGGGGATCCTAAACTGAACCTCCGCGGCAGTCCCACACATAAGCCCTGCCGTAGGAAGTACTCCAAATACCCCCCCGGCACCTAAAATTAGCCTCCCTCTATGCTGGGGGTCCCCCATCGGAACCCCCGAATTGTCCCCACATTACACCCGTGTGATGCTCCCTCCTGCTCCCTAAACACATCACCATGCTGCAGGGGTCCCTATCGGGACCCTTGCAGCCCCCCACATTAACCCCTTGCAGCGGGGGTCCCCGATCGGCATAGATCAGGCCCCCACTGCATTTAAAACTTTTAAATTCCCGGCTGCGGCTCCTTAAAGGGCCCACAGCACACTATCGGCAATCCCGGTCGCGTCACCTAAAATTAACCCCCCTCTATGCTGGGGATCCCCATCGGGACCCCAGAAGTGTCCCCACATTAACCCCTTGCTGCAGGGGTCGTAGGGACCCCCGCAGCCCCCCCCCCCACATTAACCCCTGGCAGCAGGGGTCCCCAAATCGGCACCGATCGTGACGCAGCTGCACTTAAAATTTAAGAATTTCCTGTAAAGGTCCTGAAAGGACTCGCGCTAAAAAATATAAAAAAATATTAACCCCAGGCAACTAAAATTAACCCCATAACTCATACAGACCCCCATAAGCATTAATTTACCCTATAACTCATGGGGGTCAATACAGACCCCCATAAGCACTTAATTAAACTTGTCACTCATGGGGGTCAATAAAAAAAACCTAAGTCACAAAAAAAAAGGAACATTACAGAAATGAAAAAAAAATACATCACAACCCCCCCCCACTACAGAAAAAAATAAATGACACACCTGAAAAGGAAATACAAACAGAATACATACAATACAATATAAACAAAATAAAATCCCCCTTATCCATCTAACATACAATAAATACTATATAATATACAATAAATCCTAACTATCTAATATACATACCCCTATCTAACATACAATAAATGCTATCTGCATACACAAACCCTAATTCTAACCTAAAGTAAAATAATTAAGACCACTTACCTTTGCAGATGTCCCTCCTGATAACCAACCTAGGGGGAAAAAATAGTACAACACATTTACATACAATAAATAAACATTATAAACATTCTAAATATTCTACTTACCTTTCCAGCATGTCCCTGTCCTCCTTTTCTTCTCCGGCGTGGCCCCTGTTAAAAAAACAAAACATTACATTAGTACAACATACAGTATATATATATATATATATATATATATATATATATATATATATATATATATATATAAACATAAAATAAAATATACATAATTTACATTGTACTTACCTCCCCGTGATGTCCAGCCCCGGCTGGGCCCTGGAATAATCTGCGCTCTAAAAAGCTCTAAAGAGCGCCCGAGAGCTACTGAGCCTCCTACAGAGTTTTGCAGTAGAAAATTGTCAATGGCAGCTTATGATTGGCTGAAAATGCTGTCTAGCAAATTCAGCCAATCAGAAGACGCCAATGTGTGAGCCAATCAGAATGGGATACACCCCAAAATCCCACTCTTAATTGGCTAATGCACCTGTCAATCTTTTTTTTTTGTTTTCTGTAATGTAGATTTTTTATTTTTTGTGACTTAGGTTTTTTTATTTTCTGTAATGAAAGTGATGTGTTTTTTTATTAGGGGGTAGGTAGGTAGTGTAGGTGTTAATAGGTTAGTGTAGAGGTGGGTTAGTTTAGATTTAATGGTTTATTGGAGGGTATAGTGCAGTGTAGTGTTTGTACTTAGTGTCATGAGGGTCCATGAGGACCGTCATGGCACTTATGTGGTTAATGTTAGGGTTAAAACTGCCCCATAAGGGTCATAATATACCCTTATGGGACTGATGTGGTTAAATAGAGGCTTATAAGGTTCTGTATTGACCCCCATGAGTGACAGGGTTATTTATTGTCTTATGGGGGTCTGTATTGACCCCCATGAGTTAAAGGGTCAATAAAGGGCTTATGGGGGTCTGTATTGACCCCCATGAGTGACTGGGTTATTTATTGGCTTATGGGGGTCTGTATGGACCCTCGTGAGTGACAGGGTTAAGTAAGTGCTTATGGGAGTCTGTATTGACCCCCATGAGTTATAGGGTTAATTAAGGCTTATGGGGGTCTGTATTGACCCTCGTGAGTGACAGGGTTAATGAAGTGCTTATGGGGGTCTGTATTGACCCTCATGAGTTAAAGGGTTAAGTAAGTGCTTATGGGGGTCTGTTTTGACCCCCATGAGTTATAGGGTTAATTAAGGCTTATGGGGGTCTGTATTGACCCCCATGAGTTATAGGTTAATGAATGGCTTATGGGGGTCTGTATTGACCCACATGAGATATAGGGTTAATTAAAGCGTATGGGAATCTGTATGGACCCCCATGAGTTATGGGGTTAATTTTAGTTGCCTGGGGTTAATATTTTTTAGCGCGAGTCCTTTCAGGACCTTTCAGGGAAATTTTAAATGCAGCAGGGTCACTCTGCAAGGGGTTAATGTGGGGGGCTGCGGGGGTCCCTATGGACCCCTGCAGCAAGGGGTTAATGTGGGGACACTTCTGGGGTCCCGATGGGGATCCCCAGCATAGAGGGGGGTAATTTTAGGTGACGCGACCGGGATTGCCGATAGTGTGCTGCGGGCCCTTTAATGAGCCGCAGCCGGGAATTTAAAAGTTTTAAATGCAGTGGGGGCCTGATCTATGCCGATCGGGGACCCCCGCTGCAAGGGGTTAATGTGGGGGGCTGCAAGGGTCCCGATAGGGACCCCTGCAGCATGGTGATGTGTTTAGGGAGCAGGAGGGGCATCACACGGCTGTCTCTGGCTGTTCCGAGGCAGCACGTATGTGATTTAGGAGCCCTTGCTGGCACTTTTTTGTGCCCGTAGGGATTCTTTCAAGGTGCGAGATTCACCTCATAGATTTAAGGCTGCGTGTTACTCCGTAGCTCTCGGAGCTTATTCTCTGCCATTTTTCATTCATCTCGCAAAGCAGGCTGCAAGGGAAGTATTTGGGATTCGGTCCTCGCAAACAGCAAAAAACTGCCTTTTGCGAGGACCGGGGGAACTACGAGGGCTAATTTAATAAGGCCCATGATGCTTAAATTATAGTGTTTATTTTTACTTACCTGTTCCAGGTTCTGTTTGTCTTCTTTGTGTGCTTCCCCCAGTGGTATCGGGTTCCACTCTCGAGCCCCTAAGTATCTACCATAAGTAGTAAAGAAAACCATTAGATAATCAAAGGACGTAGGCCTGTGTATTCAAGTCAGGAACCCCAACTATCCATAAATATTTGCATTGTATCTGCTAGAGAATTAGTTATCTTTTCATTAACTGCCATAAAATGAATTTTGTCTTTGATACTAATGAAATCTAGTTTATTGGATTTTCAGTTCCTGGCCATGTGGCTTTTTGTAGCAAGGGTTAAATAGTTAATAAGTTTATTTTGAGGGGTAGAAAGGGTAATAACAGATATCCCCAAAAGACACG
Source organism: Discoglossus pictus (assembly GCA_027410445.1). Classification (NCBI taxonomy): domain Eukaryota; kingdom Metazoa; phylum Chordata; class Amphibia; order Anura; family Alytidae; genus Discoglossus; species Discoglossus pictus. The sequence continues at coordinate 293,250,806 of CM050167.1, read as the reverse complement.
TTTCTGCCGTTAAGTTGATAGACAAATTAAATACATCTGATGATAGTTGAATAATATTGTTTCATATTTGCTTCACTTTTGGGTTGTGCCACCAAATATAGGCAAAAGAGCCTATTGTCGGGCATCCTCTAAAACAGTTTATGTTTTCTGATTTCTTCCATTTAGAGGTGAAGTAGGAGAACTTTATTGGAATGGAATAATTGAGGGAACCCCTGAACGTGTTAGACCAAATTTTCTCCCAATTAGTTACATAGTTACATAGTTACATAGTAATTAAGGTTGAAAAAAGACTTTCAGTCCATCAAGTTCAACCTGTTAAGATCTCCTCTGATCTGCAATATGCGGATTAGTTATTAATTAAATTATTGATTAAATAATTATTAGATAATTAGATAAATCCCAATGTAGATTGAGGTCTGTTTCCCAATCTATCATATACTAATCTTTTATCTCTGTAGCGGTGGAGTTGAATATATAATAAATGCCTCCTATTATACCCTTCGTGAGGGGAAGGTCCTTGCAAATTTTAGATGTCTAGTTATGTTTGGGTATACCTTTAGTACGTATAAGTGTGTTTACAAAATATCTAAGTTTGTAATAATTGTAGTGTTCCTGGAGGGGAAGGTCGTATTCATTCCTGAGTTCCTCAAAATGTAATGAGGCAGCCATCTCTTAGCCATGATCCTAACCTGTTTATGTTGTTCGAATTCCATCAATGTTTAGATATCATTTGGGTTTAGAGGGTGGGTGAGTAAGCGGGTTAGTTGAGATGAATTAGGAAATAGTGTGGTTTAATGGAGAGCCCATTTCCAGCAAGTTATAATGGAACTCGCATGGACTAGAATATCGTATTTACTGATTTATTAATTTTGCATTATTTCTGGAATGCGGGTCCAATCGTAAATCGTAATTGAAACCAGTAAGGCTTTGAAATCCCACCTCCATTTTTCAGTGACGTAATGATGACGATCATTTTTTACCATTGGCTCCGTCTAAACCCGTAACTATGTGTTTGATTAATTGATCATGTTCAGGTCGCACATGCAACGTGCGCAGGAACTGTTTATGGGCTTGCGTCTCCGGCCCGTAACTCGTGGCAGGGATAAATGTAATAGCTCTCTAAGGAAGCAGAATGTCAAGCCCGCAGGCTTTGTGGGTGTCCCGTAGCGGTTACCGGCTTCAAATTTAATGTGGCTATGTGTAAATTATGTTTAAGTGTGCTCTGATATAAGGTCTAATACCCGACACAGCTATTATCATTAAAACACTTAAAATGTGTACAGTATAAAAAAACAACTATTGTATAATTACTCCCACCCCAAGTCACAACTCAATCCTATCAAAAGGAACAGAGTGATAGTGAAGTAAAAGATCATTCTTATTGACTTGATGACAGCAATCAGAACTCTCAAATAACCAGAAAAAATATCCTATACTTTAAATAAAAATGAAGATTTATAGGGCTCAACAAATGCCAGGAGCCAAATTGTCATGCCACATCATGCTTACGGGCACCTAGATCTCATCCAATGTACATCCAATGTACACTCTGCAATTCAATGTTACCTGGAAGCAGATAGGCATGAGTGACTGAGCCAGTGCAGTGTTGGCATTACATTCCCGGGACCAGCACTGCACCCTCCAGCCGAACGTACCTTTAAGTAAGGAGTGAAAGCTGCTGCTGCTGCTGCTAGAACAGCCCTCACCGACATATATACTTAGCAGAGCATCTTATGTGCAGCTAATCTAGGCCTATTTTCATAGTAGCTCTCAAGCAACCAGAAACGACATTTATCCGGCATCTACAAATCCCCATGGATGCCGTTTAACTGAGAGTCTACTGTATTATAAAATTAGTTTAAGATCTCTTGTAAATTCAATAGCTCTGCAGCATTGTGAAAAGAGTTCACCCAATATTATTTTTATACAATTAAGAAGGGTGAATTCCAGTTACATGTGGAAGCGAATAGAAACACTTAGGGTCCTATTAAATTCCTATTAAATTTGGCTTGAAAATTGCAACAGTAGTAGATCTGTTTAATTGTACAAGCGCAATTACATAGCCAAAAGCCAAATCCGTAAACCATGTAACCATACGTAGCATTTCAGGGCATGATCATGATCAGTTAAGTAATCCTGTAAGTAACGATTTAGAAACAGACAATAGTAAATGAGATCGTCATCATGATGTCAGTAAAACATGGTGTTTAAACGTCAATCAATTACTGTTTAGATGTCCCATATGTGATCGGCTCGCAATCCAGCGATTTAAAAATTAATACAAATGAATGAAGAAATTGTTATAGTCCATGTGGGTGGCCTGATATGTATTAACTCTTTGATTCCCAAGATTGATATAACACGGAAATGAAACCTAAAAAATAAAAAAAATAAAAAATGCGCTTCCTGTCCATGCGATCATTTTGTCCTTTTTTCACCTTTTCCAGAGTTTCCACAAATTATTCCGAAATCTAGCCCTTCCAGACATTCAACCAAGTTGCCTAATCTCAACACAGAAACCTTATACCATTCATCTATCACCACTTGATTTAACACTTCACATTCAGACGACCTATACCAATCAAACTATAAGAATACAGGTCCATTTAATATACGCCAACCGCACACCTGTTATCTCAGTCGCTCATCATTCACCATCCCCAAAATGTTCAAATCTTATTCCCACATATCATTTAACCTTCATTTTCATATTCTAAGTCGCTAATCATCTACCATCACCAGTCACTGACTACCAGTACCATCAGCCCGCAATGTTATTTACAAGACCCACAGTCGCTCTAAGTCTCATGTTGAGACAACCAACTCCAATCTTATATTCCCTGATTAACCTGTATGTATATTTCATCCTACTATAAGGCTTCAGTGCCAAATCGAAGTTGCAAACACCTAACAACCTCCAGATGTGTACTATTAGCCCCCAGGGTACCATCAAAGCCTCAGCCTCACACAGAGACAATCCATTTCACACGTATATTCCCAGATTAATAATTTTACCTCTCTTCAGGCACTATGCTATAGCCGATATGGCTGGCCAAGCACCATCAGACGTCACAAGTGTTCCATATCAAGCCGCATCCACTCCATTGTATCCTCCCTCCTTTGCTGGATGTAACTCCCCTCATCAGATGTGGACGGTCCAAGAATTCTATAGGAGCTCATAGACAGAAGTTGTGTTTATGGACCTTGTGCTGTGCTCATTTATGCTTGTACCTTCCGGTACTCATCAGTCATAGTACTTATTCTCTCAATTGTTGCAATGTTCCCTGCTTTTGGGCTTTTCCCACATCTCCCATGTTACTTCCCAATGTTAGCTATACTGTGCAGTGAATCTTTGTGTCACTACTGTGCTGTTATGCTGCACAATTACTGTGTTCATGCCACCTGTTTTGTGTGAACCATGCAATTCGCTTACTCAGCATTCAGCTTTCTCTGTCTTTCCCACATGCTATCCTTGCATCAAGCAACTTCAATTAATTCTTTAGTTCCTCTGTTAACAGCAGCTAGAAACACGTTGTACTCTGGACTAATCACTAGTACTAGTATGAAAACCCTCAAAATACAACATAACCCACTTTACAATAATTAATCTTTTTAGCCTTCGCAGCACATTGTGACATACACCTTAAGTTACACCTCATTGCTATAGAGACCTACCTAACAGGTATACAATTCCATTTGATCACAGAATACATGACAGAAATATCTGCACTTAAATCTCACCCTATTAAGTATTTTCTAAATGGTTTAGCAACCATAACCCCATCATCTAAACCACATCGTTTACATATAGACAGTGACTTATTCAAAAATGTAATACCAATTCATTCAAGTTCCAAATCTTCCTCTACTATCACAATCACTATAAGGTAAGCTTTCCACAGGTTTCTTCACCCCGGAGATTTTTCTAATTCACAAAGCCACCCTCATTACATCTCTAAACAAGACGTCATTTTATGAAATGACTACTACATACCCACACTTCATTCACTAGCCATAAGCCCATCCAGGTATCCTATTATCCAACTCATAATTCTAGGTGTCCTGTCACATCACTCAGAACCCTAGCTTTTTGCCTGCTATAACATTCATACATAACATAAGGCTTCTATACACCAGATTAGGACTTGACACCTTCTCAGACTCCGGTCACTCATTCTACGTAGGAGCAGCACATCAGTATCCAGATCTTATATTCCTGCCACATAATTGAAATACGGGCAGATGAAAAAATTCAAAGATACATAACAAATCCATCTGCAGAAATTGAAGAGGCTTTCCATAACATAACTTCATAACACATAATTACCACATCTACCCATTGCTGGCCTTCTTGGACTTGGATCTGAATTTGAAGATTTTGCAAAAATCGCTGAATGGTTTCTGCATCCCTGCAAAGCAGCGGATAATACTGGACTTAAAAACTGCATAGATCACCATATCCCATCCTTGCTGCTGGTTCTTGCACTGAAATCCCAGCACTGCCAACCAGTTGTGACAATCCAAGGGTAGGGACTATTACAGCCCAGGGCCACCTGAGATAGACTGCAGGTTAGCTACCCACAAGGGCCGTTTGGGTTCTTGGAAATCTTGGCACCAGCACCCTGATATCTGGCTTCTGTATCAGTCAGAGTCTCTCCATTAGGAATCAGCGCTTCCAGGAGTCTCAGTGATTCAGTATCACAGTTACCGGGAGCAAAATAAGAGACACACAATTTCTCTGTCTGCAGAAGTGAACTGTTTTATTTTGAAAAGTCAGCAATATTTGTGGCAGTTACAGAGGCGGTGTACACAATGTAACAATAAGAGGGTGTGGATGACAATCACTGGAGATGACCCCACATGGGTTCTAGCAGTAGCTTCCTGAGAGCTTAAGCTCCAATACACATCCTACCATCTGTAACACATATCAAATGTGATTAACTTTATCTGGCAAACAATGGGACAAAACAGATTACAAATACAATGGAGGTGTTTACATACATAATCCAGTGGCTGGAGTCAAGCTGTCTTTCCTTTAATGGTCTAAGACCCAGAAACTGGAAAAGGGGTCCATGACAATTCCTTTCCCTGGTTAAACTAGATTATGACTACTCACCTGCAGACTAATTACTGCACACTAGAGCAAACACCTTTTTGCTTCCAGCAGTAAATCACACTAGAGCAAAAACCCTTTTGCTTCAACACCCTTGTCTTCCAACAGTAATTCATTGACCAGATGTAATCAAACACACCATACTATACACATATAGATATAAACTACACAAGAAAATCCACACCCCCACTCAATTGCAACCATCCTTCCAGTAGTTGTAGTAGGGATATTCACAATTAAGGAAGCATGCTTAAGATAAGCCCAAGACCACCCTGGGATTTATTTAAAGATGTTTAGGTAGAATTTTTTTTTTGTTCTCATCTGATATAAAACCTTTGTTTCTATATTATATCATGCAAGAGACCAACTGAAAAGTAAAATATTTGATATTGTATATGCTATAGGAAATGTGATTAAACACTTCACTGATTGTTTTGTATAAGATGTTGCATTAACGTTGACAGTGAAATGGTTAAATCATATTTAATAGTTATGGCTTACCAGAGTTAGGAGTACACAATTACATAAAATGACAAACTTCCCAACAGATTAATAATTAGTAGTCAGAGTTATTAAATCCATATTCCTTCATACCTTATGTAATGACAGTAAGTAAATCTACTACTGCTGTTGATTGTCTCCTATTAGTTTTTCTGTACCTTAAACAAATCTTATTTTTTGACTGCAATTGAACCCCTTTTCTTTGCTTCCCCCCACCCCCTTTAATTTAAACTCCCACATTTACACTATAACTGCACTTACACTAGATTACTGGACACTAGAGAAAATATCAATTTGCTTCCAGCAGTAATTCACTGACCAGATTCAATCAAACACACCATACTAGTCACATACAGATGTAAATTACACAAGTAAAACCACACTCCCTCACACCTGCAGACTGATTACTGAACACTATATTTGTATAAAAAGTGTTTTTCTGTATCTAAATCTACAAAACAAAATCCTTATTTTGACTACAATGTAACCACTTTTCTTTGATTTCCCCCCGTTTTTATTTAAACTCCCACATTTACACTATAAATGCACTTACACTAGAACTGTTCATTAGCTCCAATGATCTCTCCTTCCCCTGTTAAAATAAGATTTTCACTACTCACCTGCAGTCTCCTTTCTCTGTTTAAATTAGATCTGACTGTTTACCTAGTCACATACAGATAAATCTATCTTGCACAAAAAAAAACAGGTAGACAACAGACAGAAAAAAACAGGAACATAGAAAAACACACTATTCACAAAATGAGGGAAAACTTTACTCTCATAGGAGGGGTGAATGACCTGCTCCTGTGGAACACCACTACACCTTTTAATGCTTTTAGGCGTTCCTCCCATATTCCTCTCACAGTCCTTACCACTCCAGGAGCAGGTGATGTCCCCCTTATGTCCACTTTGTTCACCAGGGGTCACTAAACTATGTTATCTCATCCCCACCCACTATATCTGATCTGTGGAAGGTGGCAAGTGATTTATGAACTGATTGTTTCACTAATTTAGCAATTACTGGAAAGCAATAGTTAAAATGAAATGCAACTTAGTATTAAAACTAAATATAAAGTTACATAGTTACATAGTAATTGAGGTTGAAAAAAGACCTTTAGCCCATCAAGTAAAACCTTTAGAGATATCCTCTGAGCTGCAATATGCGGATTAGTTGTTAATTGCTCCAGAGGAAGGCAAACAGAAAAAATGAAACTTTGCAAATTGTCTCAAAAGGGAAAAAAAATAAATAAATAAAATAAAAAGAATAAATTCCTGACCCCAGATACTGGCGATCGGATTTCTCCCTCGATCAATACTCCCTGTCTAATTAACCAGGATAACACTGAATACCGTTTTTATTTAAAAATATATCCAATCCCTTTTTAATGTTATCAATTGAATCTGCTGTCACCACATCCCATGGTAGAGAATTCCACAGATTAACTATCCTTACTGTGAAAAACTATTTTCTTTCTTTAAGGTGGAATATTTTTACTTCTAACCTCAAAGGATGTCCTTGTGTCAATTGAAAAACCTCTTGGCACAAGAAGCTTGCTTGAATTTTTTTTATACTGAACCTGGATGTATTTATATAGGGTAATCATATCCCCTCTTAGACACCTTTTTTCTAGAGAAAATACGTTTAATTTGGTTAGTCTTTCTTTATAATTTAGCCCCTCCATTCCCCTTATTAGTTTTGTTGTCCTTTTCTGTACTTTTTCCAGTTCTAAAATGTCCTTTTTATGAAGTGGTGCCCAAAACTATACTCCATATTCCAAATAAGGGTGCACTAGAGATTTGTATAGTGGTGGAATTATATCTGCTTCCCTTGCTTCTATACCCTTCTTAACACATGCTAATATTGTATTTGCCTTTGCAGCTGCACCTTGGCATTGAGAACTGTTACGTAGGTCGTTGTCCACAAACACTCCCAAATCCCTTTCAATATCTGATACCCCTACATTTGTTTCAGAAAGTTTATAAATTGCATCGTTTTTTTTCCCCCAGATGCATACCCTTACATTTATTTGTATTAAATCTCATCTGCCATTTAATTGTCCATTTCTCTAATTTATGCAAATCCCTTTGGAGGGAAAGTACATAATTTTCAGATTGAATTACCTTGCACAACGTTGTGTCATCACCAAAAATGGAGACAATACTTTCCAGTCCTACTTCTAAATCATTAATAAATATGTTAAAAAGGAGAGGACCTAATACTGAGCCTTGAGGAACCCTACTTACCACATTAGTCAAATCTGAGTATGTTCCATTTACAACAACCCTTTGCTTCCTGTCTTTTAGCCAGCTCTCAATCCATGTGCATATATTTACTGCAATTCCTGTATCCCTTAGTTTGCACAATAGTCTCCCATGTGGCACTGTATCAAAAGCCATTGCAAAATCTAAAAAAAGACTACATCCACTGAGTTGCCTTGATCCAAGTTCCTACTAACCTCCTCATAGAAACTAATTAGATTTGTTTGACATGACCTATCCCTCATAAATCCATGTTGGCTCCTACTTAAAATCATGCTCAAATAGACATATTCTTGTATATTATCCCTTATTAACCCTTCTAAAAGCTTTCCCACTAAAGAAGTTAGGCTTACAGGTCTATAATTACACAGATTTGCTCTTGCTCCCTTTTTAAATATAGGTATCACCTCTGCTTTTCTCCGGTCATCTGAAAAATTAGATATAATGGTTTGGGTATTACAGAACCCAGTTCCTTCAGGACCTGGAGCTTTATTAACATTTATTTTTTCCAACCAATTTTGGATTTCTTCCTTCGTTAACCAATTATTTAGTGATGGTAGTGTAGCCCCATTATGTTGCAGTGTCCTAACCACTGGTACCTCCCTTGTATATAAATCGAAGAAAATAACCTATTTAGCTCATCTGCCTTATCCTGGTCACAAATTGTCAGACGGCCTGTGTCACATTGTAATGTTCCTATAGCTTCCTTCCTGGCATTCTTCACATTTATATACTTAAAAAATATTTTAGGGTTAGTCTTACTCTCTTTTGCAACGAATGTTTCATTTTCTATTTTAGCCAGTCTAATAGCCCTTTTGCAAGCCTTATTGATTTCTTGCCTGTTTTTTACTCCGTATCTTGATCTTTAAATCATTGTTAAGCCTTGTTGGATGTAATTTACTCCATTAACTTTTATTCTCACATGGTATATGTCGATGTGTATGTATATTTAGTATGGATTTAAATGTTGACCATTTATGTTCAGTATTTTTACCTGTCAGTTTTCTGTCCCAGTCTATACTTTGTATTGCTGACCTTAGACCGTTAAAATCTGACCTTTTAAAAGGGTTTTAAAAGAGTTTTTGTTGGCCCCTTACAGTTTTTTTTTTAATTTAATCTCAAATAAGACTTGTGAAGTCTTGTGATCACTGTTTCCCAAAGGTTGCCCTATTTCAACATTTGATACCATATCAATATTATTTGTGATTACTAAATCCAAGATAGCTTCATTTCTACTAGGTCTCTTGTATAACCTGGGCCAGATAATGATCCCTGAGTGTACTCAAGAACCTGCTCCCTTTACCCATACTGCTGGTTTCACTCATCCAGTTTATTTCAGGGTAGTTCAAATCTCCCATTATTAGAACTTGCCCATGCTTAGCTGTATTTCCAATCTGTAATAATATTTGCATTTCCTCACTTTCAATTACATTTGGGGGTTTATAGCATACTCCTACCAATATTCTTTTGGAAATTGCTGCTCCACTATTTAACTCTACCCACAAACATTCAACATTACCGCCAGTTCCAGCATAAATATCTTCTCTGACTATAGGCTTAAATTCAGGTTTTTCTGAATAGATTAAAACCATCCATATTAATAGTCCAGTCATGAGAATCATCCCACCTTGTTTCAGTAATGCCTATTAAATCCAATTTCTCATTTACTGCTAATAATTCTAACTCTCCCATTTTTTCCTGGAAAGCTTCTGGCATTAGCAAGTATACACCTTATGTTAAAAGTCTGTACTTCTGGAGTGCCTGCCAATATACTTGAGTTACTTAGCAGTACCTCCCTATTGACTATAAAAACCCTCCCCCATCTCCTCCCACATGACTAGTTAATTCATTCCTTACCCCCTCTACACTCACTACCCCATTACTTCTATCTAGTCCCTCCCCCCACCTACTAGTTTAAAAACTCCCACAGCTGTTCTACCATCCTTTCCCCTAGCATAGCAACTCCCTCAAAGATCCCAAGCTCAAAGATAGGGCCCTCCATTCATTGCAATGTGTGAAATGTTGTACTTGTCATTGCCTGTAACTTAACTTATGTATAGCGCTATGGAATATGTTGGCGCGTTACAAATACACGATAATAATTATAAATAATAATAATTAAGGTGCAATCCATCCCTGCTATAGAGATTGTACCCAAGTGAGAAGTCAGCCCAGTGCTTTCAAAAACCCAAACTCCTCCTTAGTGCACCACTTTTTTAGCCACATCTGACTCCCTGGGCTAGCACGTGGCACTGGTAGTATCTCAGAAAAGACTACCTTGGAGGTCCTTCCCTTTAGCTTATTCCTTAATTCTCTAAAAATCATTCTTTAGGACACTCCATCTTCCACTAACTTTGTCATTGGTACCAATATGTACCAAGACCGCCTGTTCATTTCCAGACTCTCCAAATATTTTATCTACCCGATCCACAACATCCCGAACACGAGCACCCGGGAGACAGCAAACTGTTTGATTGCTGGGATCTGGGTGGCAAGTCACCCTTCCTAGTAATAGAGTCCCCTACCACCAAAACCTGTCTGCTTCTCTGCCTATTCTGTCCACCCACTCCCTCAGTAGAACTGTTCTCCCGGCTATTAGAGGGAACAGCTCTATCTGGCATTGCCATTCCTGAATGGACATCCCCAACTGTTTCACTCAATTTGGCAAATCTCTCGGTGCTTCTAAACTCAGTATTGGCCTGCCTCCTCCTTATCCCCCTGCTTCCCCTTCTAACTGTAACTCAGCTATCTCCCTGGACATCCTCAATAGCCCCAGCTCCACCCTCCCTACTAGGCCCAGCTAAACTGTGCTCAGTGAGCACCAACTCCCTTTCCAGTGGAATATCAGTAAGTGCTGCAATTCTCCTCTCCAGTTTTCCAATCTGAGCTTCCAGAGAGGCAACATGCTCACACCTCTGACAGAGGAATGGACCCTGGATCATCTCTTCCAGTAGTTCATACATGTGACAGGATGTACACTGAGTGCGGTTGCCACTGAACTGACTCGTAATTACAAAAAAATACTACAATCTGACCCCTTTCTTCGAACTCCTTCCTGCAAACAGTCACACACAAGGCCCAAGCTTAAATGCAATTTTAACCCAGGCAAAAACACTCCCCTCTCACCTGTACCAAATCACTGCACACATTAAATAAACACACTTTATTTGTCTTAGTAAATCAGATGCCTCTGAGTAATTCAACTTTTAAACTTTTATATTAATATGACTTTAAATATTATTATAACTTTTATATAAAATATGAATTTTTAACCTTTTTCTGTACGTGAACCTTCTGCACATAATAACAAAGAATTAAACCAACACAATACTATATTAGTCATTAATAAATTAGAATTGCCCTAATTACTTTATTTTAGAGCTAAGTTGAATAATTGCAAGCTTTCATGACTACTAGATCCTTTATTCAACATGATGTATACAGTTAGTAGTATTGAACTCTTATTCACATAACCAGTAAAAAAAGTTTTGATACTGACTAAAACAAAATCTATTAATGGTGATATTCTGGAATCTACAATGGCCAAAAATGATAAGATAACATGTGCCAAAAGGGTATTGACCTTCTCTATCCTGTTGACACATTAAATTACATGTACAGCTATTAACTGAGAAGTGCATGAGATGAACACATAAGTAATGTGCCTATTTAAGAATTATGCAAGCTAAAGGAAATCTCTGCATCACATAAATACAAAATAGATTTGCATAGGTCCCTGATTTTTTTTTTTTATTGCTGACATGTCTGATTTTGCATCTGCTGTCCGTGAGATGAACATCACAGGATTACTTTATTCTGTTTTCTTAAACTGTATTGCTTAAATACGCATAACATGAATGCTGACAATTTAATATATATGAGTGATACTAATTTACATTAATGTCTTTGTCATTAGAGATTTGGGAGAATCAAGAAAAGTAACTACAGAACAATTAAATGGTTCAAATGCTATAGTTTGTTAAAAATCACGATATATATAGATCATGTGTAATTGTGGGCCTTTATAAAAAAAACGGTCAGGTACAAACTGTAACGATTATTCTTGTGCCCCATTGTGCATAGATTAAAGAAAACAATATCTGTCGTATTTTTTTTCCTATTTCTCTGCAGAACCTTTTGAAATTACAACCCGATGTTGATATTTTGGACTACAGAGGAGCAACACCATTACAACGCTCCCGAGATGTAAAGACAATGCAGGTAATAATGAGGAACATGAACATAATTTTACATTCATTCATACGTATACCAATAGTACATCTCATTAAATGTGCATTTTGTGTTATTACTGGGGAATTTGAAACATAATTTATCATAAAGCTTTATTAACTTTTCAGAAAAGAGACTTGGAAAGACCCTGATTGTAGACTTATTTCTTATATACAGATGTTGCCAATGTCAAGGAAACATAAGGGGAGCCATAAAAAAAAAAAAAAAAATCTCTTTTTTCTCTTGCACTTTTACATATTATATATTTATTTTCGCTTTCAATAAAAGAGATCGGGATTGTTAAAAAAAATGGAAATTATTTAGAAAACAATCTAACACACATAAGGCAGCAATATTAGCTAGTGAAAAGAAGGCAAAAGAAACAGACACCCAACAGGTTGATATTGCCTCAAGACATAATGCTGTCTACATATAAATGCCTTATAAATGTAAAGGGTACATAAGAATAAGAAGGTGCGGGTTAATGAATGCTTGATTGCCTCAATCCATGCTACTATTTACGGTAATTAAGTTCTCAAAAACTACCAATGCAATAGACATTCAAGTGACCATCCTGTGTGAGGCACAACTGGATATAAACATATCTGGTAAGAATCAACTTCAAAGACTGATCAATAAACAGTAATAGAAATCTTGATAAAGTAACTGAAGTTGATATTGTCAACAATATAAAGTAAGATATGCATTTTTTTTTTGATCATTTAAATTTGAAGATATTTTTAACTTCAATGGATATCCTTCTGGTAGTTGTGATAAGGATAATCACAATTAAAAGTCATGCCAGAGATAAGCCCAAGGCCACCCTGAGTTTTTTTTTTTAAGTATTTAGGTAGAATGAATTGATAGACTAAATCAGCTTTTTTCAGTTCTTATCTGATATAAAATCTAGGTTTCAAAATGATACCAAGAGTTGGTATCAGATGTTGTATTACTGTTGGCAGTGAAATGGTTAAATCATATTTAATATTTAATAGTTCTAGCTTACTAGAGTTAAGAATACACACAGTTACATAAAATGAGAAAATACTTATTAAGGTGACAAACTTCCCAACCGATTAATAATTAGTAGTTTGAGTTATGAAATCCATATTCCATCCTAGCTTATGTAATGACAGTAAGTAAATCCAATATTGCTGTTGATTGTCTCCTTCCATTAGTTCTGCAAAATCAAGTCACATTATTATTCAGCGTAAGCAACTAAGGAGAATTTGTGTCACATCATTATTAAAAAGTAGGTCACATTTTTTGTTGTTGTGCTCCAGTCCAGTCATCTAGAATTTCTGCAGTGTATATGTACAGTATATAAAAAGTGAAGTATCATCTGATAAGTGTTTATGCAACTGAATTGAAAACATGGAATATGATGATAACATTAATAGTGAATAGTGACACTCAATTTGTTTCTTACCAGTTTCTGAGTTTTATTATATTGCAGTGAATAACTGACTGCTAGTGCAGTACCATAATATTTTTGGACACAATCAGTTCACTCCCTCTATAGATACTTGGTTATTGATAGTTACCAAGAAGTGAATCTTATGGGTTAGGCTAGGGCAACGTGTGTGCGTGCACTGTCGGGAGTGAGGAATGCTGTCACAGCCTCTGTTGTGTTAAGGTGGATTGCTACAGTTAGCAGCATATATATATATAAACAATTATATAGAAAGAGTGTTATACAGACGGGGGACCTGGGGGTAGGAGATCAGAATGGGGGATCTTGCGGGGGCCCATTCAGATCTCCTCCCCCCCCCCCAGGTCCCCAGTCTGTATAACACTTTCTATATCATTGTTTATATATATATATATATATATATATATATGATGCTAACTGCACACAACAGAGGGTGACAGCATTCCTACGTCCTGACAGTGAGTAATGTCCCAGAATACATAGCATGGCTGTAGCAAGTCACAAAGAATAGATATGGATTTATATGACTGTTGCAATGTAGACCAAAATAAGCACATTAATCTGCATTCGCTTTCTTTATTTTGATTGGCTGATGTTTTGCAATCTGTTCATGAGATGTACAGTATAAAAAGTGTGTTACTAAAGGCACACTATTCACATATTTCCAGTGTTCTATTGTAAGTATTAGAGTTAATACAGGGGGGAAAAAAATGTTTTTAGAACATGTCTATTGTTTTTTTATAAGCACCTTGCTATCTGCCATGTCTCGACTTTAAGCACAGAGAAGCCTTGAAAGGCAGACAAACAAGGTTGAATGGCTATTATAAAAGTACAAATAGAATTTCAGTGATTAGCAATGAGCTAATCTCAGCATCCAAGGTTCCCACATATGTGATAAGAACAATATATGAATAGGGGGAAGCTTTATAAGAACAACAGAGATGGTAAGGGCAGCATACAAATACAAAAAAAGGTGATCCATTAAAATGTTTTTGACCATTATGAATACTAGTTCTTGAAAACATTAAAATCATAAAAGTGCTAACTTTGTCATGCAGAATTTGAAATCTTATTTAGGTTTTTTGCTTTAAAAAAAATGTATGTGAAGTCTAGTAACCTTTCTTTTTAATGTTTGATTTTATTGATTTTTTTTTAGCTTTCTTGAATAAACAAACACAGAAAGCAGGGTTGGGCAAGTTTGGTCCTGAAGAGCAGCACAAGGATTTAAGGATCAGCGCACAGGGGAGTCAGTCATCCTTCAGTCATCCTGATTGACTTACCTATGCACAGAAACAAAATCCTCAGGTCTGCATGTGCCCCTCCAGGCCCAAACGTGCCCACCCCTGACATAAAATGTTGAATCTAGAGCAGTGATCCCCAACCATTTTGCTCTGAAGACCAGCTTGTTCCCTTCAAATGCTCTTGGGGGCACCTCTCATATCCAGAACAACTTTTCAACTAGATTTTCACTTATTTAAATAAAGTACATTTAACTGCAAATAAATACCTCTCTCTATAACTGTGGCCCGTGACTTAAAGTTTTAGGATCTCTTCATCCTTCCATGTTCTGAGGACCAGCAGACTAGCACTGATCCTCAAACTAACTCTTAAGAAACAGTGATCTAGAGTAATTTATTTGTGCAATAGCATATTTGACCTACATACAAAGTAACATCAGTAAAAAAATCACATATGTAGTGGTCGTAAATACGGGCCATTGGTAACGCTCAGGAATGTTACGGGCCTCGCGAAGCGCTCATTCCAAAGGCGCTCATTGCAGGGCTTGCGATGAGCACCTACAGCGTTCATCGCGAGGCCCCCAGGGCTCACATCACCCCCAGCTGTAATGAGCGCCATAGCCGCAGGGCACGAATCACCCCCAGCCGAGGCCCGTACACTTACAGCCTAGAGGAATGCGTGCTCCATAATATCTCAGCCCTCACGCACGTTCTCGCGCCCACCTAATACCGACTACCCAGTCACAGTCGGCTCACTCCTCCTTGCTTCACGACTCTGCCTAGGTCACGCACGTTCCCGCGCCTAGCCTCCAATAACACGGGTCGGCTCTCCTCCTGCTCCAGCCTGTGCGCAGTGGGAGATGGCCAAGGAGAGAGTCCATGTGTGCAGAGCACAGACATGACAGTCCAGGTCTCATCCAGCTTCACACCCGCCCACCTTTTTATTTATAAAAAATCCAGTCGCTAGTATCAACTAACTACAAAGCTGTCTCAATAACTGGTTGCATGTAATATGCATCTTAAATATCAAGAATACAGTTGTAGAAAATTAGAAAAAAACTAAAGAGAGAAGAGTGGACACTGATCGGCAAGCCTCTCACTAATCGTTTTTGCTTAAGCTATATGAAAGGATCCAGAGAACCAAATGGGCAAGGATACAGTAATTTTATATTATACCATACAACAAAGGTATAAACGTAAAGGGCCGCTTAAAAAAATAAAAATAAATAGAGTTTGTGACCCCAAGAGCTTGTCGGGCTCCCTTCAGACCTTTCTGTAGGGTCTCCAATACTCCCTCGTTAGGTTCATCATCATCATAATTTCCTCCTTCCCGATGGAACAGTAACTTCTCGTGTTGCTTTTCTTCCCTTCTGTCCTGGTTCTCTCTGTTCCAGGTGCTCCAATTGGCTGGCTGATAACTCTCACCAAAACATATCAGCTTCATACGGTCATGTTGCTTCAGTTCTGGTACAGTATCCGTTGTAGACTCCAAAGGCATGTCCTCTATCAGGGCTGCTTCTTGAGCCTGGATCCGCACCTCATCTTTCTTTCTGTTCACAGCAGGCCTACGCGTTACCACTGCGTTTCCAATCCTGCAAGGTCTGCGACTATCTCTGCCAGGAAGAATCTCAGACGTTTGTTTTGCTGGAATATCTCCAGCTGTTCAGCTACTCCAGGCTGACACTCAGCAGATAGGCTAGTACATATTGCAGTAGCCTCTTGAATCTTAGATTCCCGAAAAACACCTTTGATTTTAACATCCTCACAATTGACCGGTGTTTCTTCCTCTTTTAGCGGTGTCCCTGCCTTCTTTTTCTGATTTTCTGCTTGCTTTGCCACCAAGGCTTCCAGCTTTTCATTTCTTTCAGTTGCAGATTTTCTTCCTTATCTTGTTGCCAACCCAGTTCGCTCTGCTTGCACTGGGTCTCCTTCTGCGTATTTGTCTGAGGAATTACCTCTGATTTTTCCATCAGGTCCTACCTGAATATCTTTGGCTTCTTGGCCATGTTTTCTTCACCATTCTGTCTTTCCTGTACAAGCTCCTTCGCTATGCCTTTCATATGAGCTTTCTGCAAGTATCGCTCTGCATTCAATGTAGCATCTTGTGCACACAGTTCCTGAAAATCAGGGTTAGTCTCTTCTGAACAAACTCCACTCTGCCTCAATGATGTCTCAATATCAGAGAGTGTGCTCACCCTCTGCTTTTCTGGACTATTACAGCTGCTTCCCTCTGGGATATGCGGTCAGTGAGGAGATCTTGCTTCATTTGTTCACCACTGTGCAGCCGCTTCTGCATAATTCTCTCATTCATCTTGTA
This sequence comes from Discoglossus pictus, assembly GCA_027410445.1. Taxonomy (NCBI): domain Eukaryota; kingdom Metazoa; phylum Chordata; class Amphibia; order Anura; family Alytidae; genus Discoglossus; species Discoglossus pictus. The sequence goes on along the minus strand of CM050167.1, from coordinate 293,233,716 downwards.
CTTGGGGGGGGACTCTTCCACTGCTCCCAATTAGACATCTGTGTCTTCTTCCTATAGGACACTCTGTTGTCCTCAAACGCAGGCTTCCTTCTCCATTCAGGAATATAATCTTGCATCAGCCTGATAGCCTGAATTAGAAGACGGGCAAATTGCTACTGAAATTAAGGGTTTTTCAATCCCACTGGGATAGAGTTCATCTGCACTTCTTGCTTTACTTGTTTTCCGTCTTGTTTCTCTTTCTCCATAGCTCTTTGTTTTATGGCCAATGGAGACAGAACACTCTTGGGATACTTCATAGTTTTATAAGGACACATCTCCATGCTCTGCTTCATATGTCCTCTTAGGGACGGTGGTTCATCTTTCACCATCTCAATCCCCATACTCTTTTCTTCCACATCTTTTACTTTAGTAAGGTTTCCAGTTTCTTCTTCATATTTAGGCCATTCTTCCTTTGTAAGAACACTGGCTATGTTCATCCATTTGATCTCTCTTTTCTCTGGGTCAGAGATTTTTGTAAGACACTTTCTTTCTCTAGTATTCTGCACCTCAGGAGTATTCACCAAGGACAAATGGCTGTGTCTGTCCGAGTTTCTTATGGAGGCATCTTCATTGCTCTTTCCCAAAAGGTCTCTGCATCAGCTTGGATTTAGATCTTTACCAATGACTTGAACAGCATGCTTCTCACTGAGGCTGGTTTTGCACTCCGTGACAATACTTTGTCCTTTTCTCTTTGACCGTTGTTCACAACTTTAGTTGCTTTTAGATCATCAGCAACTTGATCCAGGGGCAAAGGTTCTTTATCTGCACTAGCAACCTCTTTTGCTTTCTCAGCAATTTCTTTGACCCCGCCTGCCGTCTCAATCTTAGCACTGAACTTGATGGCTTTCACTCTCTCTGCCATCCCCCAGGTCTCTAATTCCTGATTTCCTCCTGCATCAGGTTTGGTTTGCCTTCCCTTGACAGGGAAACTGAATTTTAAACTTGGACAGACAAGCATGCCCCTTGGGTAGCGATAATCCTGTCTGTCAAAAAAATCTCAAGAGTGCAGTCTCTGTACTCTTTCCACTCCTACTCTGTCATGGATCTCTTCTATCAGGATACAACAAGTAGTTGCCTTTTCTTCAAGAAAATCACAATATGCTCTCTGTGCTTCTCCACACGCATAGGGACCAAGGATTGTTGCCTAGCGCTTTTTAGGTCAACTTTCCCTAGTGGCAATCGTCTCAAAGTTCAGGAGATATGTTTCAATGTCATGCTGAGCAGTCATCCTCTTTAGGAAGCGATTAGGATTCATGCTTCCACTTGCTTCTGTAACCACTGTATTAGTTGCAGACTTCAGTTGCTGCAGCTGCACTTTCTGTGCCTCCAAAAACTCTCTCATTTGGACTCTGTCCTCTTCCGCTTGTCTCCGCCTCTGCTCTGTGGCCTCATTCATGCAGACTATATCCTCTTCTGCTGGTCTCTGCCATTTCTCTGTTGCCATTTTCAGACATGCAGCAGCTTCTGTTAGTCTATCATTGTTTGCAGCATGGGCTCTGTCCACTGCAATTTCTTTCAGCCATTTCTGCTGGTTTTCTTGCTCAAAGCTCCGCCCACTTTCTGGCATGTAGTGGCATCTAAAAGGGCTTTCAATAGTTCCTCCATTATTATCCTGTACTGTGGGCTGTCTTATTAAACACAGACAATTTTCTTTCCCACCACTGCCACCATAATGTGACAGATTCACTGTCACGCTCAGGATCCGTGCCTTGGTTTCCAATAAAATGGAGGACTCAGGAAGCTTTGACACGCTTAAATATATATTGTCCAGCTTACAAAAATAAAAAAATAAAACCTAGCTTCTTTGAAGCACTCACAACACATTCGATGCAGTTACCTCACTGCTGCTGCAGTAATATGAAATACAGACTAATCATAGACACAGGCCTGGACACTTATCTGTTTCAGGAGTCCATTCTTTTAGTCTGTATAGAAGCTGTATCTCTTTCAACCTCTCCGGTCACACTGGACACTCTTCTCATTGTTGTATCTCTCAATTGTGCTGGCTGTACACTTCAGGCAGCCTCACTGGCTTTCCAGGTCTCCCTGACCTCTCTCTGGCCACACAGAGCTGTCTCAGGTTTGCTCTGCCTCTGCACAGGCTCCACACTTCCAAACAAATCTCCATCTGTAGGAAACAGCAGGCCTTGATTGCAGCCACACCCAAGCTTTTTAAGGTGCTTGTTAACCGTCTCACTCCTGGGGAGAAGTCTTGAAGTGCTCTCTACTGCCCTCTGGTGACACACCATCACACTGCACATTAGCATACCGGAGCCTCAAAATCAATTCTAGATATTTCAGGAATGATTTACTCTAGACAATTACAATATATAGCCAGTTTTTAAAGCTCTTTAAAATGAAATCAACTTCCTGTTGGTTTGGCATTGTCCCTTTAAGAGGGGAAACGCTCCACTCAGCCTTCTGCGTTCTACCAGAAAGGATGTTGCTTCCTCGCCACCATAGTCAGCAACTGTATACAGCTGTACAGACTCATATTAATTATACATAAGCTGTGTGGATTTTTATTAGCTGGGCATAAAGAAACCTTTTCTAAACAAATTGTTGAAGTGAAAGATGATTGAAAATATTTTTTCATGCAATTTTTTTAGAATAATTAAACAGACTGTGTGTTAGAATATTTAGAAAATTATTGCCACTTTAAATATATCCAGATAGAAATGAAGATAATTAAAAAATATTAAATTTGTAGTGATATACTATTGAAGTATAATGTGTACTGCTTTTGCAAAGTAAATTACAGTAAATGGATTATACTGGTGGTTTGCTTCACACTGGTGTAGTAATAAATGTCATGAATATGTTTATTTGTCACATTGACGATCTAACAAAATGCAGCATTGTCTTTCTGAAATTGTTTGTAATTAGCATATTTACATAATTATAACAGCTACACTAAGGGAAGCCTATCAGTGTCTCTGTATCTTTCATTATAATCTTGGCAGGTTTTATGCATTGCTAAACACAGATGCAGAGTAATGTTTGACAAGTTTGCTAACTGAAGATCTAATTTTACTTGTAATAAATGAACACATTTTACCTAATACAAACATCTTTAGAAAATCCTAATAGTTGTGCAATGAACATACTCTGGAGCAGTTTATCTCAATAACTAGAAAATTAAGTTTGGTGATTTTCCAGTGTGTTCAAATTTCCATAATTTAGTCATGATGCTGTATGTGTGAATATTTCCAACACCTGCAATTTTTGTTTAACGTTAAAGGGGTTACTTTACCTCATGACATGTTGCATGTACTGTATACAAATACATTTTGATATGTTTAAAGATTGGTGCACATTTTTTACAACTTGTCTTATGTGCTTTTGACTGTTCGATGTTTGAGGAGACAGTGAGCCACTATTGAACAGTTTTGCTATATTGGTATAAGTAGTTCAGTTTAATTCTGAGCCAGTGATCTGACAAGACAATAACGTCCAACTCAACTATAGTCTTAGATGTGCCATCAAAAACTAGAACACAGAATAATGTTATATGCCTGCTTTCTGTATTCTCAACCATAGGTGTTTGTGGAGGTTGTAAGTTATGGCTAGCAATGAAGTAACCAGGGTTTCGGAGGAGCTAATGTGGGGCAAATAAAATCATTTAGCTTATGGTGATGATATGATAAACCTATATTGGCTCAAACAGACAAACACAATTTGAAATGTATAATTATGAATGTACTTATACTAGGTAAGTAACAATGCTTTCAATTTGCATAGTATTAAAGGTTTACTGGGTTTCAAATGTTTGGAAAGAAACAGGCAGTGATTATCAGAAAAATATGTGTTATATAGAAAAGTTTAGGTTACTTACAAGTTATAGGCAGGAAAGTAAAATCCAGCTTTGCACACCCACAGAGAGCTTACACAATCAAGTACACTGAAGGGGGCAACCAGGTACAGAGTTTGATCTTTCTGGTAGAGACCACAGGAAGTACTGCTCCAGGGTGGAATCACATGGTTGCTTGGGGTCTGATCTCACAGCTGAATTGAAGCACAATAGAGAGTGAGTTAGAGAGAGAGACTACATATGCAAGGCTGCTTTGCACCATGGGAATCCCAGAGTATGATACAAATGTTTCAGTAAACCTCTGCTTTCTCCTGATTGGCCAAATCAAATTATGAATGTTATGCTAATCTTAGCAGGGATTTTCAGGGGTGTCGACTAACAAAAGATGCAGCGTGCAAACTGAAAAGATTTAGCAAACATCAGGGTGAGTTTGTAAATATTTTTGTTGTTGTTGTATTTTTCAAGCAAATAAATGTTTGCACACACTACTGAATCTACTCAGATGCATTCATAACCCAGGAAACTTATCTATGCCTTTACATAGTGTTATTTATTGAGATGTTTTGTTTCTAGTGGCTCTAGTTTCCTCTGAGGAAGAGTCTTGCTTTTCTTTGCAGTGGAAAACTGTTGACATTATTGCAATATGTTAAATTTCTTTTTTTTTTTACAAATATTTTATTGTAGTTAAAACTAAAAACAAATAATTAACAACTATGTTGCAGATATACATAAATACAGAAATGTATTTGTTCTTTTATACATTTTTTATAACATTAACAGTGATAAATAAAAATAAAGAAAACAAGGGATATTATTCTCTTTTCACTGTTTTTCTCCTTTTTCTTCCTCCTCCTTTCAACTCTTTCTTTTTTTCTTCTTTCCTTTTTATCTTTTTTCAAAGGTATTTAGGTTCTTATGTTATTAGTTTATTTATTTTTGATTATTTTCACTGTCCAAATGTTTCATGTCTTATATGGTAATTTAGTAACTGTATTTTGGTCAATCAAAAATAAATAATACCATTTTTTTACCATTAGAATTATGTATACAATAGTTTTAAAATGATATTTTACTGGCTAAATTGTTATTTTTTTCATAATGTAATCCATAGTTTCATTTATTGTATCTAAATTAAACCATTCTTTTTGTGGAGATTTAAACTGTTCTTTGATAATTCTGGAGACCACATAGATTTTTTTGTAAGGATGTCTGCTACTATAAATACATTTTGACCCAACAAATCATTTGACAAGATTTATTTCTTCTAGATTCCTTATGGAATAACCAGAGTTCTGAAAGGAAGCGATTACTTATTTACAGTTGTGCTCAAAAGTTTGCATACACTGGTAGAAATTGTGAAATGTTGGGTTTTATTTAGAAAATACGGCAGATCATGCAAAAAAGGATAGTGATCATATGAAGCCATTTTTATCACATAGTTGTTTGGCTCCTTTTTAAATCATAATAACAGAAATAACCCAAATGGCCCTGATCAAAAGTTTACATACCCTTGAATGTTTGGCCTTGTTACAGAAACACGCAAGGTTAAAATGGCAAATAAACCCATTGACTATTTATACACAGAAACTAATTGCAATTTAAAAAGACACAGGTGAAGAAATGTAATTTGTTAGCTCTCATGTGGATGCACTGAGTAGGCTAGATACTGAGCCATGGGGAGCAGAAAAGAACTGTCAAAAGACTTGCGTAACAAGGTAATGGAACATCATAAAGATGGAAAACTTTATAAAAGGATATCCAAAGACTCGAAAATGCCAGTCGGTACTGTTCAATTACTTATTAAGAAGTGGAAATGTTGGGGATTTCTTGATACCAAGTCAAGGTCGGTAAACCAAGAAAGATTTCAGCCACAACTGCCAGAAAAATTGTTCAGAATACAAAGAAAAACTCACAGGTAAGCTCAGGAAAAAATACAAAAATGAGCTGCATGGTCGAATTGCCAGAAATAAGCTATTACTGCGCCAATGCTACAAAAATGCCAGATTTCTGTATGCACACACTGTAGTTTGGAGTCATGACACCAAAATAGAGCTTTATGGTCTCAACCACACTGGCAGACAATTTGTATTCTTCTGCACGAAGTCTGCGCATGGGACGCACTTGGACTTTGCAGCATGACAATGACCTTAAGCACAAGGCCAAGTTGACCCTCCAGTGGTTACAGCAGAAAAAGTTGAAGGCATTTTGCCAAGACGATTGGGCAGCTATACCACCTGCAAGAATTAGGGGCCTCATAGACAACTATTACAAAAGACAGCACATTGTCATTGATGCTAAAGGGGGCAATACACAGTATTAAGCACTAAGGGTATACAAACCTTTAAACAGGGTCATTTCATTTTTTTCTTTGTTGCCATTATCTGTTTTATGATTGTGTGCCATTCTGTTAGAACCTACAGTTGAATATGAATCCCATAAGAAATAAAATAAATGTATTTTGCCTGGTCACTCATGTTTTCTTTAAAAATGGTACATATATTACCAATTCGCCAAGGGTATGCAAACTTTTGAGCACAACTGTTTATTGTAGTATATGGCGGGGTTCGCTATCCCTTGCAAATGTTGGGTGAATATATCCTATAATATGATACAGAGATTTGTTGGAATAGTAAGTCTTCAAGAGACCATGCAGAACTCACAGAGGTCGTTACTTTCTTCACCCAAAAATAATGAAACTGTACTCTTATATTGTACATCTGCCTCTGTAATTACATTTTCTTGTGCTCTCCTTAAAGATTATTTCATAACCTATTGCTGTTTATTCAAAAGATTTATTATTTATAATTCTATTTATTATTTATAATTCATAATTACCCTCCAATAGTTGTATTTGATCAGGACTTAATTTATATTTTTCAGCCATTGTTAAAATTTCTTCATGAACACTCATGAATCTGGCACAGTACGGACATTACCCTTTGTCATTTGTATATTGTACTTATTATGTACAACAAATAGACAGTATAGACATCTTGTTTTCTCAATTAGTTTACAGTCACATTTAAGTGAATTACTGATTTTAACAATATTTATCAATCACTAGCTAATATTTAACATATGTTTAATCATCAAAAATCCAGCAATCTTTTTTTTTTTTTTTTTGTCGTTTTTCTCAGTTGTTGCTCATTCACGGTGCTGATGTGAACTGGAGAGATGAAGATGGCAATACTGTTCTCCACATGGTTTGCTATGGTGAGCCAGGTATGCCAGCCAATATGGACTGTCTCCATCTTTTGGTGAGTAATCTACAATAGAGCTAATATTGCAAAACTCTCTAATAGCAAACTTGCAGAGACTGAAGTGCCACAAGAATATATTCACATGGTTTATTAACATGAAGATCGTTTCAAATAATGCAAAGTCTGCTAAAGTTTTCTGTAATTTAGAACAGAGTTTCATTGTTGCCATATGATGAAAAATGACAGTATTAATACCAATTATTAATAGCTGCTGCAAAATTAAGTTAGTAGGCAATGCTACCAGCATTTGAGCCCGTTTTATGCCGTTATACTTTACCACTGAAGCCTGAAGTAGGTTCTAAAAAAACTTGACCAAAATAAGTCAGCAGTAATCAGTTTTACACATCAATCTAAAGCCTATTTAATAAAAACATATTCTCAATTCACAAGTTGCCCATAATCAAGGATGAAAAGTTGAATGAAATATGAAATGTATGTAATAAAATAAAGAAAAAATAAACATGCCATTAATCTTCTAACTACAAATCAGTGGTTTACACTAATCTCTTCAAGGCTACTAGACAGGACATGATTTAGGTTTCACACTATGTGAATAAAAATGAGACAAATACAGGCCCCATGGCCTGTTTAATATTAATTATCTTGCCTTTGTTACACAATGGTAAATCTAAATCATTGCCTGTCGAGTGAGCTTTGAGAGGAGGGTTTGGAACCATCACTATATGCATTAAATGAAATACAATTTTATATCTATATTTAAATCTTTGATGAACAGACATTAGCTTTCTGCATTTTTGATGCCATGCATCAGACTAGCATAAAAACAAGATTTTAATGCATACAAGAGCATGTATTATTATCATTTATTTGTAATGCACCATCATATTCCATAGCGCTATTCATGTGTTAAAATCAAGGCAAAACAATAGCAGTATTAACCAGTTGCAAAGGATGTAGGGCCCTGTCTTTGAGCCTAGAATCCAGTGTCCAAAGTTCTTTCTCCAAAGCACTATGCAAGATTAAAAACTCACAAACTTACAGTCTGAAGGGTTTGGGTGAGGTACAGGAGAGTGAAAGATAAGTTGTGTAAGTTAAGGTGGTAGGCCTAATTGTTTGTGTCAATGTATTGTGACAAGGATGGTCGTATAACTCGGTGGTTTCTTGAAAAAGGGACTGATACTGGCTTGAAGTGCAGCAAATTGGTCTATTTGCAAATGCAAGTAACAACTGAGCAGTAACTCTGCTTAAAAATAACGGAAATAAACATCTACTTAAACGAGCTGACTATAACTCAGGAACACCCTGACTACTCATTTTATCTGCGACAGGGAAAAAAACACTACAACACTGTGTCTTCCGGAAGGAGTAGCTTTCACACAATCGCGCCACCTAGTGGCCAGGATACAGTCAGCCTCTTATGTAGGTAGTAGTGCCACCTTGTGGCCTGGATACAAATAATCTCTTCTTACTTATATTGTCACCTTGTGGCCAGGATACACACCATCTCTTCTTACTTCTACTGCCACCTTGTGGGCAGGATACACATAATCTCTTCTTACTTCTACTGCCACCTTGTGGGCAGGATACACATAATCTCTTCTTACTTCTACTGCCACCTTGTGGTCAGGATACACACCATCTCTTCTTACTTCTACTGCCACCTTGTGGTCAGGATACACATAACCTCTAGTACATCTGGAAGTCTCTTCCACGGTACTCTTTACACCGTCGCAGATGAAGCATAGGGCCCGCCCTTCTCTCCCGTATGCTTCACCCCAGGGACCCTTAAGTATCACAACTCTACTTGCATTAACTTCATTCGACAAAACTCAGCCTCTTCCCTGGGGCATAATAAGTCTTGGTACCTTCCTTCTGAGGCCTCTGTCAGCTTCACACCCGCTAGGCCTTTAAGGCAACTCTGCCTGGGGATTCTCACTAATCCCTTCACACCTACTTGGCTTCCTGAGGCTGCATTCACTATTCCAGCTCTATGCGTCCTGCGCCTGCAAACAGCCCACACTTCCTGCTGTTGTCTCAGTACTCGCAGCCACAGTAAATCAGGTGAACACTTACAGGCTTGCTTCCAAAGCTCTCACTGTAACTCCACACAGGATACTCTGTCAGCTTCACTCTCTGACTTGCTCTGGCAGCACACAGCCTGCCCAGAGCCTAGCCAGCCACACCCCTTCCATGTCTGCTTTCTAGGCTTTTAAAGGGAAGTTGCACCAATTAGGAGTTCTTCAGAAGTTTTAACTCCGTCACTCCTGTCAAGAACTCCATACTCCACTTGCTTGTCATATCATCTAAGGGGCAAACGGTCACAGTATGTTAAGAAACAGCAACTGTATTGAGTTAATACACGTTTAATATGTAAACATATTTTAAACCTAAGAAGTGTGCCACAATTAAAAATACAGCTTTGATACAGCTTTAGTTAATGTTTTTTACAAGTAGATATATACACATGCAATTTAAACTTATAACTATGAATTCTATTACAGAAATATTTATAACATATATATTATTTTCATAATAAGCTACAGTTGGAAATAGTAAAACTTTCCAAATTAACAATCTAAAATTATAAATACATTAATTGACATCATAGGGGTCTAGTCTTATCAGTAATATCATGAATGATGTCATTTGTCATATATGTGAAGTTGTGAGTGATGACATAGCTGATGTCATCAAGTGTAATGTGACATAATGTAATTTATGATGTCATGAATGATGTCATAAAAAACCTTTACATTGGGAGGAAGTGACTTTACCAGCCCTATTAAATTCAAAGCCCGTAGCAGCAATCGGCAAGCCCGCAAAGGCTTCAGACTTGAAATTTGGCTGCTTTACAGAGCTATTAAATTAGACCATGCCGCGAGTTACAGACCATAGACGCAAGCCCATAAACCATTCTTGCACATGTTGGATGACAAAAGAGATCATCATCATTATGTCACTGAAAAATGAAGGTTAGATTCCAAAGCCTTACGGGTTTCAACCCGTTGGCTTTTTGTCTCCATTTCGGGTTACAGGGTTGAACACCAGTGGATTTGTTGCAATTTAAAAGCGTGATTGGAACGTAACAGTTACAGGCGTGACAGAACAAATGATTTGCGGCCGTAGAGTTCAGTTTTCGTCATCTCTTAGTTTTTTTTTCGCCCTTACCCTGCAAGTTGGTGGCGGGTTGCTTTACGGGGCTGATTTAATAGCCGCAAGTCTTACGGGCTACGTTACGGCTATGGTTTTACACGTTGAGGGAATTTACTAGGGCTGTAAGAATAGCAAAATTTTATATGGAATTAGTAATAAAAACTCTCATACACAGAGTTGTTTTGATGAAAACAAGACGTTCAAATTGAATAAGGGGACAAGGGGACTGCATGCAAGTTATCCCTCAGTAGAACAGCAGATATGTTTCTTTTTACACTGGGGCAGCTGTAAAAGCTATCATAAAAGGGCTTCTTATGAGGTTAAACATGAGCATGAACAAGTTTATTTTTTTTTAAAAGAGTTTTTTCACCTTCAGTGCACCCTTGGTATAATTAGCTCACTTTTTGGGTTGCTTTTACTTGTTAGCTGACTTTTTCAAAATTACTGCTTGTAGTTAGCGCTTTTCTATGATCCCACAAGCAGGCCTGTTTTGAAGCTTTAAACAGAGCAGCTACAATTTATGTTTTTGAAAATGTGTTTTAAAGCCTTAGTGCTTTCATTTTTTTTTTTTATATTTAGTTTGTTAAGTTAAAAGTGTTAAGGCAGAGTATTGCCCTTTTTGCTCCATATCAAAGTAGGTGTTTGTAACATTTAAAATCTAAACAGTTTCCTTGGAACAATTTAAATAAAAAAAAATCGCAGCATTATTAAAAAAACTCTCAAAAATGAATTGTGTCCATGTATGGATAAAGTCCCCTTCTGAATCACTACCTTTGTCGAGGTGAAGGTGCTTATGTAACTCAATGAAGCTGTGAGTTCAACCATGTAGGGACACCCAAGATGGGCAGGTCACAGCAGAGAGGTCAGATAAATTGTGGTCCACTGGAGAAGGAACTGGCAACCCACATCTTTGCCAAGAAAACCATATGGATAAGCATTACCAGAAACACAGATACAGTAGATGTGCCTGGCATGCCGAGTCCATATGGTCAACGAGAGTCGGACAAGGCTGAAGGACTGAACAACAACATGTAATAACTAATACACCTAATATGCATTGTTATACAAGCGAGATGTGTTGCTTAATTATTGTACACTTGCTTGAAATAAATGCTGGTCGTTTTTTTTTTTCTCAAAACGGATTGTTGGTGACTGCTGCCTACTGAATGCTTTTAATTTATTTTTGTTTAACATAGAATAATAGATTTTATTGCAGAAAAGAAAAAAGAGCCCCATTCAACTGAGTTTTCGTAAGATCCGGGATCCCATAAGTGAGGTTGCAAGCTATATTGCTATTCAATTGGCGTCTTTTTGCTGGCTCGTAGCTGCTTCCGAGTTACAAGCTTGAAAAAATGGCGATAGTTAAACTCGTAACTTACAGCCTTCAGAAGCTTTTGTCACTTTCGCAAGGCTAAAAATCGCAAATCGCTATTCAATTGCTCAATTTCCCCAAGCCTGCAAATGTATTCACACCCATAAATGGCAAATAAAGGAGAAAATCCAACAAGTGCTAGAAAGGACCCGCAAGGTGGTTAAACACCTATTCATAGTACTTAAATTCAAATAAAAAAATCAGTACTGTTCTGTAAATAAGGGGGGAAGCGATGACAGACATTAGCATTAATTGCACAACAGTCTCAAACTCGAAATCGGCAGGAAATATTTATTTTTATGTGTAATTTCGGGTTAAATTGATCTTGGGTATCAATGAGTTAATACATATTCGGCCACCCATATGGACTAGAACAGTATTGGCATTCATTTTCATAATTCTTTATTTTGCGGGTTTGCGAGTCCGATTGCATATCGGACCCCAGAATTTAATTGGTTGACATGTAACCTCCATGTTTTACTGCTGTAATAATGACAGTCTCATTTTCTATTGGCTGATTTGAAATGGGAAGTTACAGGGTTTGCTTAATTGATCATGTTCCCTCCCTGAAGTGCATGGTTTACGGTTTTGGCTTGGGGTCAGTAACTTGCGGCCTTGAGCAATTGAATAGCATCGCAATGGGAGACCAACATGAGCCTGCAACTCACTCGCAGACATTTGACTGTCTGCAATCGAGTTGCGGGCTTCGAATGGAATGTGGCCCAAAGTCGCTACCTGGTGAGCTCATTCTATGTACCTAAAACGTTGGCTTCATTTAGCTTGAGGATAGACTTTTGCCAGGCATCAGTGGAAGACAGTACCAGTTATATATGTTTTTTTAGTACTAAAATCATGTTGTCCTATGTACAGGTTCTCCTGTCTATCCTGTGGAACTCTGCAGCTCCTCCAGGGTTACCTTAGGTCTCTGTGCTGCGTCTCTGATTAATGCTCTCCTATCCCGTCCATGAGTTTTGGTGGGCGACCGTCTCTTGGCAGGTTTGCCATGTTCTTTCCATTTAGTTATGATAGATTTGATGGTGCTCCTGGGGATCATCAAAGATTTGGATATTTTTTTAGAACTCAACCCTGACTTGTACTTCTCAACAACTTTGCCCCTTACTTGTTTGGAGAGTTCCTTGGTCTTCATGGCAGTGTTTGGTTAGTGGTGCCTCTTGCTTAGGTGCTGCAGCCTCTGGAGCCTTTCAAAAAAGGTGTTTATATGTAATGACAGATCATGTGACACTTAGATTGCACACAGGTCGACATCATTTCACTAATTATTTGACTTCTGAAGGTAATTGTTTGCACCAGAGCTTTTTATGGGCTTCATAACAAAGGGGGTGAATACATACGCACATGCCAATTTTATGTTTTCTATTTCTAAAAAATAGTTTTATGTATATATTTTTCTCATTTCACCTCACCAACTTAGACTATTGTGTTCTAATCCATCACATACAATTTAGATTAATAAAACATTGAACTTAAGGCTGTAATGTAACAAAATAGGTAAAAAGTCAAGGAGGTGAATAATTTTGCAAGGCACTGTATATTTGAACTGAGCCACTTTTGGCTCTAGAGCCATAGATTGCTGCCCCGTGATTTTACAGCATTTAATTTAGAGCATGTATGTTAATATGTATGCTTGTTGAACGGCAATGTGTCATTTAATACACACCGTAAATTTAGAGATGCAGTCCATTTAGGTTATGCTCACAATGCACTGTTCACACTGTTTACACAAAAAAGTTCACCTGGGGAGATAGGACATATTCATGTATTCATGCAATCATTTTATAAAAAATTAAAAGCAACTCTCTGCCAGTATGCATTAGAAATGTTTTGCTCATTTTAAATCAATACAATTTTAGCTAATTTCGGGAAATCATTTACATGGATTAGTATGTATTTTAGAGGTCTAAAGAATTAATTTGAAGAACCTTTAATTTCTAAAGCAGTGGTAGACAATGTCAATCCTGCAGTGTCAAACACAGTCCTGGATATCAGTATTTCAATGCTGGACACGTGAATATTAGAATATCTGAAACAGTGACTAACTCACCTATGAAAATCTAAGAAATCCAGGACAGTGCCCAGCACCATGGTTGTCTATCCCTGTTGTACATTTTACAACAAGATTAACAATTGGTAACTGTTAACAATTTTATTAGTGTTTTGTGTTCTTATATTTATAGTATAAGTGCAAATGTTATCCATTTCTGTTAATAGTCATTGATTAATAATTCCTTAAAGGTATATTTAAGTTTCCCTGTATTTCCATTTTCTTAATTAACACATGTAATCTGTCTGTGACCTTGTCAGTTTGGCTTTTCTTTTTCTCTTTTCCAGCTTTGGTCTTTGAATTTCTTGCACAAACTCTGAACATCATCAGCCTTATTAAATTGCGATTCGGTAAATTTAAAAGGGCTCTTTTAAGCACACAGCATATTTTATTTACAGAAGTTTTTAGTTAGTGAAGTCCTTGCTTTTGGATAGAAGTTCACTAACTAAAAACTTCTGTAAAAATTATGCTGTGTGCTTAAATAGAGCCCTTTTAAATTTACCAAATCGCAATTTAATAAGGCTGCATATTACTATTTTCTTATTATTAGCTCTTATTTGTAGAGCAGCAGCTGTATTAAGTACAGCTAGGACACAGTAATTACAACTCAACAAAACACTGAAAATCAAATTGATCCAATAGAATTAAAGGACCATGCCCTTGAGTTTGCAATCATACATATTTAATGCTTTTATACAAAGCATTTTGCAAGATTGAAAGCTCTCAAACTTACAGACTGCAGGAGAGGAGTGAAACAAGAGGTGCAAATACCATGTCACTTCCCTGTCTATAACATCAGTATGGGGTTTGTAAAAAGATAGATCAATGACAGCAGCATACTGATAGGAATGCACAAAGTAAGTCAGGAGAATTAGGTTTTTTGGAAACTGGGGTGTTATGGCCCCCAATCGAGTGGTGTAATTTGCGGTATACCCATAAATCGGTTGTTGGGGCTTTTTTTCCCCCTATGTTGTACGTTTATTTTAATCTTTTCACTTGCAATATTATGGCACTAGGCCCACATCTGTAAATCCTGTTTTTTCCGCAAGAGATTTCAATGTAGTAGTATGTGTTCACTCAGTATATTACACCAAACCAAGCTTTACAAATTAGAAATGGCTCTAGAAACCAATAGAAAATGAGAATGTCATGATTAGTATAATGAGTAAGAACAAGCACCGTAAGAAACCATATATATTCATATATATATATTTTTTTTAAATTTGTATTTATTGAAATTAAATATATGTGACAATTGTATTTAAATATTTAATATATATAATAGTGTTTATATATATATATATATATATATATATATATATATATATATATAAATGAATATAGACAATTCATTAGAGGATTTTTCCTAGGCAACATGGTTTCCTTATATGTATTAACCCCATTAAGTACTGGGTTGTATGTTACCTTTGATATCGTATAATGAAACGGACATAATAATACAATAACATGTTTTTAAATTACACGTATGTTTATATTGGTGTTGAAATGTCATCATTGTTTATTGTTTTTTTGGTACTATACTGTCACTTTAACTGCTGCAGCACTCAGCAATGGTTTTAAAACCATTTGTGGGTGGTCTATGGTACCTGTAATATTATCTTCAGTTTTATTGCTTTTATGGCACTGCCCTGGTTTGCTAGTGATCTGTATAGTCTTATTTGCATAGAGTTTTGGTATAAAAATCTTATGGAGTAACTCGTAAACTTTTGTCAGTGCAAAAATCAATGGAAAAATGTGCTGTAATTTTCGGCTCCAGCTTGCTGCAGTCACTCGTATCAGTTCTAATGCAATTTTATCACAATGGGTGATCAACATAGCTAGGGAGATTTATTTTGATCTTAAACATGGTGTAAACTGCGATACAGGGGTTAGCATGGAGGCCCGTGTCTGTTGGTGCCACTGTGTGAATTGCAACAGAATCCAGCACTATATAAAAAAAATCAAAATCAAAAAGGAGGAGTAGATGCTGAATGAAAGCTTTAGTCCGAAAAGAGAGAGATATGCATTAGGAATGCTGTATGTTATAACTATTATACAAGGTGAGGAGAAATTAAAGAGAGTGTGGGAAGGCCTTTAGTTCACTTACCCAGTTTTACACAAAGCTTTTCTTTTTGTGCTTAAGCCTTGTGATAATAATTATTAAACCTGCAAAGCTCAGTTTACCTAACACAATGCACAAGGGCATATTCATAAACACATAGCCACTTCCTTAAAGGACCAGAGTAGTGCATTTACCAGAAAAGCTCATATATTTGTTTGTTAGCATATGCTATCAAAACAGTATGCAGTTTAAAATAAATAAAAATTCATATTTTTTACTTTTGAAATTGTCATTTTCCCCTCAGGCAAAGTTGTGCGCTCTCCACCTCTCCGTGTGTGGCAAGTCTGTGGCTTGGATTAAAAGTTTACGTTATTGTTCAGACTGAGCGTGGGGATATGATCACAAATGTAGTCTTTTGAACCACCACTTTCAGATGCCAATATTGTCCTTCCCCCCGCTGTCAGTGGGCTGGGCCAATGGAGTCGCTGAAAGTAGATTTTAAATTCTATTCTTCTGGTTCACTAGCGGGGTTGGAGTCAATGTATCATGAGGCGCTGCAAATGAAATCATAGCCCAGCCTGCCTCTACGCTCCATGATGGACATAGCCCCAGGCAGAGCTGGTCACACCCCCAATAAGGCACAGGGGGTGAGAAAACAGCTCTGCTTAGTGGAAAAACAATTGAAAAAGTAGGGAAAGTATTACCATTTATTTACAGTATTTTAAATTGCATACTGTTTTTAATAGTCTCTGCCCAATAAACATATAAGCTTCACTTTTAAATGCATTACAATGGTCATTTAAGATGAATGCAGTGTTTAGTATTTTGAACTAACAGCCATAATTTTATTCTCTTTATACAATCAATAATATCACTATTATTGTACCAGTAAGCTAATGTAACACAAAGAGCAGATCGGGCTACAAAGAAATCTGTTTTGTGTTGCAGTTTTCTCAAGGAGCCTCTAAGAAAAAGTGTAATAACAAAGGACTTCTGCCAGTTCATTGTGCCGCTTTGCAAGGACGAATAAATGTTATCCAGTCAATGATAGACTGTGACTCTACAGAATGGGAGGAAATGAATAAAAGGATGAAGGAAAGTTCCATACCAAGTCTCTTGTATCTGGCTTTGGCTAATAACCACTTAACGTGTGCAAAATGGTAAGATCTCACATTAGAAATTCTATAATCCTTTTTTAAGCATTTGTCTTTTTTAATTATAATGTTGACATGTGCTAAATATATATAATAAATGTTTGATTATACATATCTACCTTGTAGCATATTTTATTCTAATCATGTATCATCCATGCAGAAATATTTTACATCAGGTAAGGACTAAATCTGAGATCAACTATTAGGATAGGCAAACTCAAGATAGCCACACTGGCAAGCTTGTATGAGTAGATGGCACAATGAGGGAGAGAATACAGACTCTGGACTACGGGCAGACTGGCTTACTCTGGAGCAAGTGGCGTCAAGGTGTGCACACTGGCAAGCTAGTATGAGTAGGTGGCACAGTGATGAGCAGGATACAGAATCGGCAGGCAAACTGGCATATTCTGGAAAGGTAATTAGCCAGTGGCAAACATGCATTGGGAAACAGACAAATGCTGGAACAAGGGAATCTGCTGATGTGGACACTGAGGAATATTATCTCGCATGGAATCGTTGCAGGTTTATATGTTCACAGGATGTTGGCTTGGTCAGATACAGGATTTTACCAAATTAAGCTTGAGCCCACTAGAACCTGGCAAAGCTGCAGGAGGACAACAATGGCATCATGGAAGCTTTAGAGCAGATACGTTTTTGTATTTGAACCACCAACCTTTTGTACTGGAGACAAACGCTCTACAACTGAGTTTTATTTCCACATGTCATAGAGTGTGAAGTTGTACATCTAAAATTTTATCAGTCTGACAGCTATTGTCCTGGAAATACAAACTGGAAAGCTTCAGATTATGTTAAATCTACATTCTGAAACAAAGTTTATGAGAAACATGTGGTTTCCATGACACAAAGTTTAGGAGAAACATGTAATTGGTGGTTTCCATGACACTATTACCTAGCAGCAGCTTGTCTTTCCTAGGGGATGACTAAAACCAGGTCCACCTAAAGCAACTCACTCACTGTGTGGGGTGGATTCAAGATCTAGACAAGAAAAAAACAATACCTCTAAAGCCAAATCTTAATTGATGCTAAATATTTAAACAGTTTTCCCTACATGATTTTTAATCAACTGTGGTGCACAGCAAACTTGGTGAATTCCACTTTCAATGCATGATCGCTTACATAGAAACACATTCTAAGGCAAATAATTATGTATTTGTTCAACATAGTAGTCAGAGTTCATTCTTGGCAAAAAGTTTATTAAGATTACCAACATAACATTTTTTGTGTACACCTGTACCAAATAAGGTCTGATATGGAATGTAAATGCAACCTATACAAATAACAATGTATACAAAGCTGCATTATTACAGTGTATGTGCACATTTATACATATCATGTTTATTTCCCCCTAGGCTGATTACAAAGGATGTAAAATTCAAATCTGAAGAAGAGACAGAATTATTGTTCGACATTATTTGTGATGAGAATAAAACGTATGTATATTTTTTCTCAAATATAAATAATTTTAACTTTCATACTGCAAGAAATGCATATATTAATACTAAGTACTTTTACTTCACCCCCAAGACTTGATTTACAGCATATTACAGTTTTTGACTCAATAATGAGATCAGTAAGTGCTTATTTTCAACTAATGTCAGAACTAATACATTTTTAATGTGTATATTGGTTATATCTTGCACACATTATTTTTTTTATTTTTGATCTACCGTATATTGTTTTAATTGTGATACACGCTTACTATTCCATGCACCAAGAAAACTATTACATTTTTATCAGTTTAATGTGAGCCTTTTCCTTGCTTCTTGCTTAGACAGCGTGTTATCTCAACAGATGTGTTGTGATAAACAATTAATTATTTTTTAAACTAGTACAATATGGCAGTAATAAATCAATTTTCTGAATGCTAGATATTATAGCCCTTTAGCCATGGTTATACAAATAGATATGCAGAGCAATATATATTTAGTAGCCAATGATAAATCATTATTAGTAATCCTATTCTTAACTGTATTTTTATGGATGCATGATGTTACATATGTCTAATATGATTAATCTTCTCAGTCAATATAAATCACAAGTTACATTCCTTTACTTTGTCTTCCTCTAAAAATAATGTCAACGATAATCAACTTTATATATCAAACAATGGATTTGAACAATGGTCTATACAATGGCAAAAAAAACTAAGTTTGTATGCTATTCTGTGTAGTCTACTCACCACTTGTGTAAGATGTATACATATTAAAGAGCCATCTTAGTGAATAGCGTGTCCTCATCATCTCTATTAAAGACTGAAAAACTGATATTAAGTTGTTACGTTCAATACTATTAATACTTCATTACTATTAATACTGAACGCATGGTTGTCAATCTTTCTAAATATTGTTCCTTCATACTCATAGATTCCAAATAAAAATAAAAAAGAAATGCTTTGCTTTTGACTACATAATAAGTACATTATTATCAAAAGACTATTTTGTTTGAGAAATATCAATTAGCTCAGTTATCACATATATAGTTGTGAGCATGCGGGCTGTTGCTAACGCTGGGGGCTCGCATAGCGAAGGCGCTCCTTGCCAGCAACTGCGGACCTCGCAAAATGAACAGAAATACGACACGCGTTACAACCCATTACGACCTCGTAAAAAACGTCCGAAACCCCATAAAAAGCTTTCCTACAGCAAGGGGGGGCACCCAGGACCTTCGAAAACTGAAGTTACACCTCAATTTAGCTCGAAATAAGAGTTTAGACACCCGAAAATCCCCTAATGGGCGCCGAAAAAACCCGAAAGAGGCAAGACGCAAAACACCACCAAACACCTATGGATTTTCCGAAAAAGACGTACAAGATCCGAAAACAAGGACGCAACCTGCGTGACCCGAAAAACATTATTAACACAATAAATACATACAACAAACACATAAAAAGCTTACCCACAGCAAGGGGGGGCACCCAGGATCTCTGCAAGTGAAGTTACACCTCGATTTAAGTCCAAATTTCGGAGTTCAGACACCCGAAAATCACCTAAGCGAGAGAAAAAATGGCCGCGGAACAAAACGAAAATGAGGCTAAAGAACCCTAAAACACCACCAAACACCTACGGATTTTCCGAAAAAGTCGGACAACATCCGAAAACAAGGACGCAAAATCAGCCACAGCCGCATACCACACATTACGCACCATTTTAGAAAACTAACTTATACAATCCGGAAGTACACAGCTACCCTAACGGATTTGCCTTGCGCACGCACACTATTACACTACACACTGCACACATTCATGACACTTACACAGCAGCTCCACAGCACTGATGCTACAGCAACATGAACACAGATGGCCAGCTCTTGAACACAATGCTTCCTGTATATATTACTTCACAATAGGTAAAGTGTACTAATTTCTTATTTTATTAATTATTGATTGCCATATCAAAAAAAAACACCAATGCTGCTCATAGTACGCAACAACAACCAAGAGCCTCGCAATGAGCGCAGAAGCATATTAAAACACCAACAAAATTATTTTCGCACGAGCACAACATTACCTGCCTTACAATCTTATTGCTGTCATTTTTTGACGGGCAAGTCGCTAGTCTAGAATAATTCTTGGAAATTTCCAGCAAAAATAAAAACACATTTAACATTAACAAATCTTTTCTTGGTAAACGGTAATATAACAACTTTTATAAAAAAAAGATGCTTTTTTTATATTAAAATTATTATTTAATAAACTATGTAATCTTCCATTTTAAAGAGCTCCAAATGTTTAGTTTTTTCTGGTCAGACTCCAGGCAAGCTGCATATCACTGAACCATTCATAGCCCAGGGAGTAGGAGGGCATGTTAAAAAAAATACATTTTCTGCACATAGGAATAATTTGAATGATCCTTCCCCCCCCCCCCCCCCCCCCCAATTACTCTTCTGGCATATGTGTGGATTTCCTCCATTTGTTTCACTCTACTTGTGCATCTGGTCTATTGTAAGTGATTTTGTATCTATTTGCATCAAATTGAAGAAGATTGGAATTTAAAATGCACATTAGTTTTTTCTAATAAAAGTAAAGTATTTTCCTTGCACATGTACTCTTCTTTGTTATACAGTAAAGGGTTTAATGCACAATGTTCCTCTTTTTCTGTCTTTGTATTGACATTAATTACACACCTTCTCCTTTTTGTTACACACTATTTATATTATTTTTAGGACAACTAGCTAATGAAGTTGAAAAACTGTTCAAGTCTTATGTTCTCAATTTTATACATCTGGTTTTGTTGTATTGTTTTTGGGATCACGTGAAGATTTTACTGTTAATTAAATTAGTTGTATAAAGGGTAAGGAGATAAGAGAATCTTGAAGTTACTCTTGACTGTACTCTGGTTTAAAAAAGGCAGAGAACCATTGAATTAGAAACTGTGTGAAATGAGTCACTTTTGAGCTCCAGACAATTTATAAACAGATTGATGTATATAGTGCACCAAAGTTATGTTCAGTTTTGCATTGTTTTAAATAAAGTACATAATAACGTCAGTTTCTCAATAATCCTTTTACAACTGTGACTAGACTAATGGAGCAAACTAATGGAGGATAATTGAGTATAGTCTTTCCTAGGGCCAGAGTCTACTAATTGCAATGACATGATCAGTACAAAAGGGCACCGCCAAATCAAAGGGTCACTTCTCTATTCTTATTCTCCTGGATCTCTCTGCTGTCTTTGACATAGTTGACCACCCTCTTCTTATCCAAATTATCAACTCTCTTGGCATATGTGACACTGCTCTCTCTTGGTTCACATCATATCTAGAAAATCCTCTTCTTTGCCTCGCTCTCTGTCTCTCAGTGTACCTCAAGGTTCTGTCCTAGGTACCCTCCTTTTCTCCATTTATACTTTCTCACTTGGTACCTTATTAAATATTTTGGATTTCAATACCATTTATATTCAGATGAATCTAGCTCATATTGTCAACTGCCTCTGTAGCATATCCTCCTGGATGTCTGTTCATCAACTCAAATTCAAATTCCTCTCTCTTCTATATTTTCCACTTCTCAAATACCCCTTACTATTGACAATGCCATCATCATGCCGACCTCTACGGCCCGGTGTCTTGCGGTTCTACTGGATTCTGCCCTCTCTTTCATTCCTCACATACAATCAATCACAAAAGTCCCAAAGAAAATCCTTATACAATCTCTTATCATATTCCGACTCGACTACTGGAACTCTCTCCTTGCTGGTCTTCCCATCTCTCGACACAATATATAATAGATGCCACCTCTAGACTCCTCTACCATACTCATTGCACGTTGTCTGCAGCAACTCTCTGCCAGTCGCTCCATTTAAAGCCCTCAACAATAATGCACCCACTTATATTTCTGCTCTTGTTTCTAAATACTCTCCCAGTCGTCCTTTCACTCTGCTAATGACCCTCTTCTTTCCTCCTCTCTTATCACCTTCTCTCATTCCCGCCTTCAGAACTTCTCTAGTGCTGCCCCTATTCTTTGGAACTCCTTGCCTTGCTCCATAAGACTATCTCCCTGCTTCAAAACCTTCAAAACCTCATTACAAACCTATCTTTTTTTCTTTTCAATATTTTTCATTGCCAACTATAAACATTGTAACAGCGATTTTTATGACCATTTGAAATTTAACAATTTGTTAATAAAGTTTAGTCATTTTGTATAATGTTTATAAATTCATTATTGAACTATTACAATATTTCTTCAACATATCCTTTTTCGTAAAAAAAAAGAATATAAGAGTTATATAGCATTTAAATTAAGAAATGAAAGAAAATTAAACAAAATAACTACTATGAAACAGGCTGACACAATTATCCCAGCACAGGTACAATTTTTAGGTTTTAGCGTGGGGTTGGCCAATTTCCAGCCAATCTTCCCACAACTTACTTGCCCAGCTCCTGGGATCCTCGCCGAAATGTCCATTTCCAGCCTGCATTAAATTATTCACCAGGTCTTAGAAGAGTTTATTGTATGGGGTGAACTAAGCTACTAGTCCCAAGTCTCTAGAAATACACAGTATGTGTTTGTTTTTCTATAGGTAAGTCTGTCATTAATCATTAAATCATTCAGTTTATTGATTACTTTTCTTAAATTAAGTCTCAGGGTCTTCCATTTACAGGCAATGTGGTTTTTAGTGGAAAGCATTAGATACTGTAGCCATTTATTTTGTTGTTGTTTTTTTTTTTATAGTAAAGGGGTATGGTTACCCAGAAGGCAAATATCTATGGATGGGGTAATGATTTTTTGATGAATATTAGATGCTAGTTCTAGGATTTTGATCCAAATTTGTTGGGCAACCACACATTCCCACCATGTGTGGATGAAAGTACCTATTGCTTGGCATTGCCTGAAGCAATTGGATGGAGTTTGGGGATTCATTTTGTGTATTTAAGTTTGTACAAGTTCTTTCCCATTTTGTAGAGTCTCAACTTACTAATGAAAGACAGCTAACTAGATTCCTGCAAACTGCAGAAGTAGAGTAGTATGCTTGGAGCTCAAAGGAATATGAGAATGTAATAAAAAGTTTCAAACAGAAAGCAGTAATAGGGCCACTTAACTCAGCACAATTAGGACCACATCACTGTAAGGATCTGTTAAAGCATACTGAAATACTTTTGCATTTTTTTTCAATATGTGGATTTTTTGGAGAGAAATCAAATAAAATACAATTTGTGTTTGTATGTGTGAAAGACTGGTCAAAGCCTGCTTCATTACTTCAAATAATCAGGTTGCAGGGGTGTGTTCCCTCATTCAACGCAATGGATAGATTTTTGTTAGACTGTTTATGTTTCCAGTTTAAGCTGAACATTTATCAAAGACAGAAATTGTATTGGTTTATTCTTACAGTTTCTGCTCTTTTTGGAATTTGAGCAATGCCTTCAGTCCAGGTTAGTGGGAGAGGGGGTTATAGCTCGTGTATAGCATGTAGTGATCTCAAGAAACAAGAATTTAACCCTTACCACATCTATCTGTGCAGGCATGGAATAATGGTTCTCACCTAAAACAGGAAAGCTAGGGGTTAACTGGTCAGTACAGTGTAACTTGAGTCCACAGAAATGTTGTGATTATCAATCACAATTTTTCCCTATAAAGCCTCACACAGCACACACTGCACTTGGCTTACTGCTAATAAGTCATGCCAACAGCCAGTAGGCAGAATAAACTGAATGTAACCAAAGATATAAAACTAAAAGATGTTTTAGCTGTTATTTGTGTAAGTATCATTTATCATACAGAACACTTACAGTAAATTCAGTGGCCCTTTAAAAACTGTTCAGAAATGTGGCATTTTGCTAAAGAACAACAAAGTAGTGTGATAATAGAACTGCATTGCCCCATGACCTCTGGTTTCATATGGATAACTTTTAATGCATTCCCAACGAGTTTTGTGGTAATCAGAATGTGCCCAGTCAAAATAGTTGCCCCTCACTGACTAATGCCAAAACGCTCCAGGTTCTACTGTTTCTCGTGTAGAGGATTACCTAGCATTTTGCATCTAATACATGACTAGTGAAATGAGATCTCTCCTGTTCTATGGAGCCTAAACTGAAAATAAATATTTCAAAGTGGAAAAAGAGGCTCAACAAACCAACAAGTATGACAAGGTGGGCCTTAGAGTCCTCTTGTTCACTTACAATAGTTCTCAGGGAGTCCGTCTAAAGACGCAAGTAAATGTTAACAAATATTTTTAATAAAAAATGAAAACAAGAATATTTAAAAAAATAAACATCTACTTACACAAGCTGATTGACTTCAGGAACAACCTCTCTGCACCTGTACAGCTCGCCTGCCACAGCAGGGAAAAACATCGCCTCCACCAATAAAGTCACTGTTTCTGTAGGAACCTTTCTTAGGATTTTCCAATACAGTTCCTCTCAGCTGTGCAAGTCTGATCATTTGTACACAAACTCTTCTTCAGATCTTCTTCTTACTACTTTTTTCAAGTCCTCCCTAGGCCCAGCAGCACACATAGCCTAAATAAGACGGTTTCATCCTTTCTCAGGTGCAGACTAATTGTGCCTTCTAATTGGGCTTTTAACTCCTTCAGGTCTGGATTGGACAAATGGCTTTATTTAGCCTCAGACATGCATGCCTTCTAGGATTCTCCCATATCTCTGTCCAGCTTTGGTGTGGTCTTGTACCCTATTTTATTCATAGAGTAAGGTGACTGTCTGCTAATTCAGGCCTCTGTCCCTGAAAATGTAATATACGTCCCTGGAATTGTCTGTGGTAGACTGGAGTGACATTAGCCAGTGGCTGATGGTGCTTTCCCCAAAAGTGTATCTATAAGTTTACATTTCAACCTATACTGTTATTAGTGGACAGCTGCTTTTTCTCCCTCCATTCCCCTTGTGGTAGGTCAGCATAGTCCAATTTGTATGTATTATTCCTATGCTCAAACCTCTTTCCTGTCTGACGCGGAGGGTGCACAGGCTTCCTGGGTCAGCACGTAGCATCGCATGACCCAGTGGAGCCTGTGAAGCCGTCAGCCAATCAGTAGCGTCGGGGGGGGGGGTGTCGTACGTCCGCGTTTTGCGCCGTTTGGCACAGCAGCGCATTCTCCCGACTGAAATCCCACCTACCCACCCTGTTATTTTGGTCAAGTGTTAAAAAAGAAAATGTAAATGTCTATTATAAAAAAAAAAAAAGATCTTTTATTCAAGGAGTTATTGGAGAAGTGGCTTTTGGTTGTGTATTTTGCTATGTTTGTGGTTTGGCGGGATGTGAGTTGCCCGGCCCACTGGCCTAAGTGGGCGTTGGCCCTACCTCACAGGGCATGCTTAAGATAAGCATTGGGGCTTTGGGCAGGGCCCAAAGCGTGAGGTCACTGTCCGTGGCCGGGCTCCTCCCCCAGAAAAAGTATTGCGTATTTTGTGTACATAAAGTTATGTTTTGTTATATATAATTGTTTATAAATAAAGCTGTGGCCCGTTGTTTCTCCCAATCAGTCGTCGTGTCCGTTATTTCATCATCTCAGCCTAAATGGATCATGCATGGGTCAAGTCGTTATCTGCCCAGTTTGTGTGTTGAGACCATAACTATGTATATTTTTAGTCCATTGTCTTTTAATTATGTGTGTAAATATATTATCCTATATTTGTAACGCACCAACCTATTCTGCAGAGCCATTCACTGGTTAAGTACAAGGCAAAAAACGTTTTAACACAATGCAATCAAATGGAGAGCCCTGTTTTTGAGCTTAGAATCTGGCATACAAAGGCCCTCATTCAATTGCAATTTGAACAATTGAATAGGGCCCTAAATAACCACATTACACATATTTTTTAAAGAAGTTTTTTGTTAGCAAGCATCTATCTAAAAGAAAGGTTTTCAATAACTAAAAAATTCTTAAAAAAATATATGTTATGTGCTTATTTAGGGTCCAATTCAATTGGGCAAATTGCAATTAAATGAGGCCCATAGTACTTTCCCAAAGTACCTTGTTATAATCCTATGAGCTGGAAATGGCCATATCAACAGATGTATCTGGTAGGATCCTAGTTCTAACTTTTTTAGATATAAAATAATCTTGATCATTCAATGTCCTTACCTATGTCCACAGATTTATTTTAAAATCTACTCAATTTACCATAGAGTGAACAATACAAATGTTGGTATTAATGAAGATCAAATAAATATTTTGTATTTCATTATTTTATTAATATATTTGCCAGTGGAGTAGGAAAATGTTTTGAATCATCTGGGTTGGTGGGTATGGTCCTGACACATTTGTAATGCAGTTGCTGCAGAGTGTTGTGTTCTGTATTAGTACTTTATTAATACTATTTACATAATGACTATAAAGCTTTTCTGAGACCCATTTCTATGTTTTAGCAGTGTGTCTGGAGCATAAAGGGAATATCTGATATCCTATACAGAAACCTCGAGCTTTGATTTAGGAGTCATATTGTGTTCAGGGTTGAGGTTGTATTTGAGCTTTCTTACTGGATACAAGTGGCTGACCTAGCATGATAAGATTTGCAACCTCTATTTTACCTTGCTATAGTGCAGGAACTAAAGCTCTGCTTAAATGACTTTACCCAGGTGACTGCAATTTCTTAGCCAGACAGCCTCTTGGGAATGAAATCTCTTTAACTGGAGAGCTAACCTCCAGCATTTTAAATCTCACTGTGTGATGAACTCCAGGTAATGCAACTTGTCTCTGCAGGAGGGTTTATTAGTTTTTTTGTATTTCTCAAATTGTGTGCTGCACTTATCTGAGAGTAGGGGGTTGAACTGAGAAGTTTTAAACCTAATCTTATTTTGCACTGTATACTGTAAATGAAACAGAATGATTTCCGTTTAGTTTATGTTGTAGAGTTTCAAATACTAAATGCATTTATAAAGAAAAATAATTGTGTAACTCACATGTGTTCTCACAAACTAAAGATCCCAATATCAAAGTATATTTATGGGTGGGTACATGTTTCTTGTCTGATTTCTTATTTTTAAATAATGGATTAAGCTTATTTTAAACGTAAGTTTCCTTAACCTTTTATATTGCTCAATCCTTGTGCAAAGCAAAACAGTAGATTCATATTTAAACACTGATTTTTTTAACATATACAATGTTATTGGCAATATTTCCATATATATTGGCTACATTAGCTTGTTAAATTTGCCATAAATTCACCAGCAGTGGCAGCAGTGGTGGCCACCAACCGCTAGATGATGCTGTAATTTTTCAGTTCCGATACCATAGAGTTACGGTTAGGTAGACTGTTAGGGATAGGGTGAGGGTTAGTGTTAGAAGGTTACCCTATCCCTTAAACTAACCCTATGATTACAAGTTGTATGTAGATGGTGAATTTTTTTTTAATAATAATAGATTAATAATAAATTAACAATTAAGTAATTAATATTTAATTTGCATACTGCAGATCAGAGGAGATCTTAAAAGGTTGAACTGGATGGACTAAAAATCTTTTTTCAACCTTAATTACTATGGGCCTCATTCTATTAGCGGCCGTAAATCGGCCGTAAGGCTGCGATTCCTTGCGGGGGTTCAGTTAACTCG
Organism: Discoglossus pictus; assembly: GCA_027410445.1. Classification (NCBI taxonomy): domain Eukaryota; kingdom Metazoa; phylum Chordata; class Amphibia; order Anura; family Alytidae; genus Discoglossus; species Discoglossus pictus. The sequence goes on along the minus strand of CM050167.1, from coordinate 293,205,828 downwards.
CGATTCTATTATACGGCCCCGCAAGGATCTCCCCTTACGGCCGGCCGCATATCTTGGAACCGGCCGTAGTCTCAGAAATATAAAAACTCAAAAATAAATTCAAGCCTGCACTGTACAGCTCTGTAAATGCTAGGGATCATATTGGGGGACATGAGGATTAAAAGTAACCCACTCTCAAGCTTGCACATCAGCCCAAACCCGAGTTCAAATTAACTGTTTATTTTCCGGCTGCGGCGTGGGCGGGTCTGAGGTGCTCCAAGCACTCTGGACTTTTTACATGGATATTTTACGGATATTAAAAATAAAATATTTTACGGATTTGAGTACAGGATAATTATGTGCTATTTTTTCTAACACCTAAAATCCCTTTATAGTCTTCTCAAAGTGCAGGATGGCTTTATTTGAGCTATTTTATGTGCTTAATTGGTGCTAGCGGGACCTCTTTCCTGCAAGTAAGCTGCAGCTCGCTTTTAGCCTTGCAGAGAGGTTTCCCGGAGCAATTGAATTGCAAATAGGAATTTCTTACGGCCGAAACTATTGCGGCCGTTTTAGATCAAAGGCTTTCCTCGGCCGCAAGAGATAGCAAGGCACCGGCCGCAAGCCTGCCGGAGCCCCCGGCCGTAAGGGAATAGAATAGCCGAATAGCTTGCGGCCGGTCCTTGCGGCCCCGCAACGGCTGCAGCTGCTAATAGAATGAGGCCCTATGTAACTATGTAACTTGTCTCAAATTTTGGCAGCACTGCAAAGTATAGACAGTGACATCATAGCGGCCACTTACCGCAATTGCTGCTGTCACTGGTGGAGAATTTGAAATGGGATAGATCCCAATTCTGTGGTCATTTATTTTAATATAAAACCTTTTGATGAACTACCCTTAAAAGCAGAGTTTTTTTTAGATTAGGAAAATTTCATATAGCCTTCAGTTTATTACTTTTCACAATCTTCTTGCTGAGGTGAGAGGTGGCTTTAAATGCACAAGAAGCTTCTTTTCTGCAATGGAAATGTGGCATCTAAAACTGACATTAGGATTAATGTAAAATGTACAACTTTACAAGAGCACACCCTTCTGAGACAGCAGCTACAGGAAGCAGCCTTGTAAATAAAATGGAAGATTTCAGTAAAAATTCCTTTTGTGTAAAAGTAATGTGTGTTTTTTTTTTTTTCTTTCTAAAAAAACATTTTGCCCCATTATAAAATGTAGTTATTAAAACTACCATGTAGAATATTTTTTACCACAGTGATCTTTAACAAGAGATCGCCTAGTGTGTACTAGACATTTGATAACAGAATGTTAGTGAGTGTCAGCATCACATTAACCTTGGTAACTTTTACAAACCCAGAAGAATGTACTGTTATAAATTGAGCATGTGCCACAAAGACCCTTGTGAGCCCTCCGACCCACTTACAATTTGTCCTTTTTTCTTGCAATATCCTAAATTGTAGGTGTATGTGTGTTCATATACACATACAGCGTGACAGAAAGCAGTTGGTGCACTTACAGACAGAAATATCACTGCATGGAGATATTTTTGTGCATATGCCCACACCATTCCATATCATTGCACCAACATCTTACTGCAGCCTGTTGCCCTATGAACAATTGTGGAGCTATTGCTGGTGCACGGCACCAGGGCCCATAACAAAGTAGGGGCCCTCTGCTACTGGTATTGTCTTGGAGTAAAGGATGCATTTTAATTTATTAGAGGAGGGTGGTAGATAATTTTTGTTTATAGAAAGGTGATTAGATCACCATCTACATACATTTATGGGTTATTGTTTTTTTACCTTGTGGGTTGTGTAGAGAAGCTGCAAGGGGGAGTCTAAATTATTTTGCTTTGGGTCCTCCACTCACTAGCTCCACCACTACCCTTGAAAATGGTAGACTTTGAGCTCTGGGCCTAGGTATAAACACTACACAGTGTAAACCACTAAAATTAAGAGGATGCATGCATATAAATGCTTAAAAATACATTAAATAAAAGGGGTAATCCTTGAACCCCTTGGAAAAAGCCTATATTTTTGCTGGCGGTGCATTTCAAATCAATTGTCAGTGTCTGTTTGGGCTAAATTTAAAATATATACATGGAGGGGTGTAAGAACCCTCCTCCTAGTCCACCGCTTTGAAATTGAGAATGCTATTGCACTACATTGAACATAATACTGATGGTGAAAATGAAGTAAATATATATTTTAATTTTGCATTATTTTTCTAGACTTGTTTTCACAATGCTGCCAATTCTAAAACTATGTTTGGAATTTGTATATTACAAAATGTAAATTCTACTAACATTTTTTTTTTTCTTTTGCACAAATGATTGAAACCGGAAATATTTCCACGACAATCCAAAAGTCCCAATTAAAGGGCCATTTACCTCACTATAAGTGCTCTTCATTGTGTGAAAGAGCACAAGATTCTATGTTGAAGTGATCTATTGTTTTTTGTTTTTTAAACAAAGAACAGTTAACGATTTGTAGTCTTAGGTTTGTTTACAAACACACTTCTGACTGCTCCATGATTTAGAGCATCTGTCGACAACAGCCATTCCAAGCTCCATGAACAGAAATAATGATGGTTTTACTGCTTTTAGGGATGTAATCAGCCATCAGTTAACCCCCAAGTAGCATATTTGGAAGTTTCTAGCACTTATTTCCCTGCACAGATGAACTTGGGAAGGGTTAACCCTCTTTCTGATCTGCTCTCTGCACACAGTTCTTGCTGTGACTCTGTCTGGAGGCATGCCTAGTAAACAGAACTTAATTTGTGATTTTTTTCGGTGAAAAAGGGACCTATTTAAAAAATTCATTATTTAAATATATCAAATATATAAATATATTAAATTCAGTATTTAAATATATTTTCAGGAGTATATTGCAGTGGTGTGCTCCAATTTGTGCTGAATGTCCCTTTAAATCCACAGTTATTTGGCTCTTTTTCTATTACAGTTAAAACGATTATCAGATTTTGCTATGAATAGGTTGTGCGCATGGGAAGCATTGCTTCAAAAGTTATTACTAGTAAATGCTGTTTTTTATTTAATTTTTTTAATCCATATAAAGATTTTTTAGATTTCTAAACATAATAAATTAATCAATATTTATTGGTGGCTCAAATGTACTTGCAAAGATTCTTAGGTTAATTTTTAATTTAAAAACTTCAACACCATATACCTGCTGAGTGTATATGGAGTTGTTTGTATTCTATTAGAAGCCAGCTAATGACTCTAACCCATCATTTTTGCTGCAGGTGTTTATTTCTCTAAATGTTTAGATGCATTCTATTGACTCAAGCCCACAATTTTACCTCCTTAAGCCTGAACTCGTAAATCCTGCCTTTTTAAGTCTGATTTTAGGGGGCGTGATCAAATGATCTGACAATATTTAAGCAAGCCCGTTGTCAATGAAACAGTGCGGTCGGAGGCTACAAATTAATTGGTGCCAATAAGTAATATTTGCCAATTGGGCTCGCAATCAAGAAATCTATAAGATGCATTAGACCATCTGTCCATGTGGGTTTCATGATAATCATTTACATCCCTTGAGTCCCAGGATCAATATTACCCTGAAATAACATTTAAAAATAATATTTTTGAATTGCATGTCTGTTTCTAGGAGACTGTTGTGCAAATAATTATAATGTCTTTCCATGCCTTCCCATGCGTTTAAAGTACAGTATTGTGTGTTTATTTGCTGCTACAGCTCTAAAAACTGTTTAAAAAATATTTAGTACTTGTAATATTTTTGACAGAAACTTGATACTTTTTTCAGTTGCTTCTCAGACTTTATTTGCGAGCTACAGCTACTGGTCTAATAGAATATTGATTTTGTGTAACTTTCATTAATTAGAGCTTTTAATGTTCGAGATATGCTAAAACCAATGAAGTTCTAAGCCAGAATTTGCATTTTTTGCTGGTCAGTAGTGATTGCGGGCGGGAAACTTGTAATCAGATTGCGAGTAGCTCATAGAATATGTGGCAATATAAAGAGTTATTTTAAGTATGTATACATTTACGAATTGGGCAATAGACCAGGATCATTGTTAGGATATGCACAAATGTTTGCATTTATTCCTGGTCTGAATCTAATTTCATTACAATTCTGCCATGGTTGGCATTTTTCATTGTGACTCTATAATCTGCTATCTGTATTAATGACAACTTCAATATCCCCAAGGGATACAAAATATTTTCTTGTCAGTCTGTTTTATCTTCTAGGTTTATATTTTGCTTTTAGGCAAAGTTCCTAAGGTCTGTCTGCCCTATGTACAAACAAGAACACAAATCCATCTTCGTGCATTAGCCCGCAAATAGTAATATTTCTACTACTGGGAAACAGTTCATTTTGATTAACGGGTCTCTGTAATAATTATTTCTAAAATGAATGGATTTAAAAGCATGTACTGTTTGAAATAAAGACAATTCATATTTTTGCTTATTTTTTATTTATTTTTTAATTTATGTTGCTCGTATGTACAGGTTTTTTTCATTTTTGTCCTTTACCAGCTCTCACACACAACAGATGCACTGCAGCCCAATTCGCTGTTGTTGGCTGCAATACTAATTAGTATGTGTGACTGGGCTACAGTGCATCTAAAGATAACTACAATCAGTGTGACATACTGACTTAAAGATTTGAGTAGGATGCAGGAGGACTAAATGGAGAACCATTGAGGTGAACAGTGTGAGTTTAAATAAACATAATCTTTGCAGATATATTTATCTTTTATTAAACCACTTCCGTACATTACAGTGGTTTAGCCATTACTCAACATAGTTTTATTTCATTATTACAGTTGCAACCATTGTTGTTTTAAACTTATAATATTACCCATTCACAGATGCTAGAAATATGATTGTATTACATAGGTAATGTCCCTAATAATAATACCATTATATTTATTGTATGCAGGGAAGATAAGGTGCAGAATATCCATTTTCTAATTAACAATGGATTGAATGTGAATACCGGTGACAAAAACGGCAACAGGTAAGATGATATTTTCTAGCATTATCGCTTTATTATTCAGTAATGAGGACACCAAATTAGTTTCTTATATACATGTTTCTAAATAGCAACCATGTTAATCCATGCATTTATTTATTCAACTTTAACTCCTGAGTGTCTTGGACTAATGAACTTATAATTGCAAGTTGTTCTTGTGAATTTGATTGATTTGATATTTCTTAAAATGTAATTCCACACATAAGGGAAGAGCTGTTTAAATTTTTTTATATGATTTTGAGGCCCTCACACAAGAATCTGCATAGATAATAATTTGAGCTTTATTTATATCTATATTAAATGCTGTTTGGCCAGACATGAGTTGCACTAGGCATGGGTATAGGAACTGGGAGGGAGGTATATATAAGCTATTTTAAAGCCTGTGTATATAATGAGTTGTATCCCCCCAGAATTATTCTGGCTCCTACACCCCTGGCACTAGGTTAAAGCCTCTATTTTTATAACTGATGCTCTTTCTTTTCTTTGCACTTTTTAAAAATATATATTTTAAATAATAATATTTTAAAATCATTACATCTCCCAAATTTGTCTCATACCACTACTTTACTGTGCATATATATTTTTTCTGGTTTATATTAAATAAAAAGGCAATAACATAACTGCATTTGTAAAACACAGTGTGCCAGGCTATTTGGGTTCAATCTTGGGGTTTTCAATAACTAACATGTCCAACAACTATCAGGCAGACATTAATACTTACTTTATCAGAACCAACTGCATACTGTTCAAACACTGTTAAAAATGGGGCCCCAAATTGTTTTGCACCCGGGCCCTCCATTCACTTGCTCCACAACTGTTTCAACACTGTATTTGTGGGAAGAAATACATATTTACTAATGTTTTATTAAGTAAAATTATCAGTTTGAAAAAACTTAAATGTAGAGTATTTGCTTGGACCTACTAATGTCCCTTTTTTTCAGAGCTTTGCATTTTGCTTCTCTTCAAACTGAAGGATATGAGATTTTGAAATTGCTGCTGTCCTGTGGTGCCGAAGTAGATGCTCAGAATGATAACTGCATGACTCCTCTGTTTAATGCCATCATTACATCAAACTTTTATGGGGCAAGACTATTGATAAACTATGGTATGGTACAATAGAAATTGTATTAACAATAAACTGGAACAGATTTAAAATGTATATATGTTCAATAAATTTGGTAAATGCTGCAGCTTTGAGCTAAAACTAAGAAAAATGTGAAAAAACTGTAGATGTGTATTAATATTACTGTATAAAGGCTATGCGTTTTGTTTTAAAGAGTCATAATCTAAATAAATCAGTATAATGATTTCAGGAAGACTCTCAATTGCTGATACAGTAGGCCGTGTGATCACCCCACCTTTCCATTGTAGTTGGGTCTAAGATCCACATTTGAAGGAAGATTTATCCCTGTATAATTAAGAAATATAGCTAACGTACACTACCATATAATCAATTTTTTTAGGGTGGAGATTTTAAGTGCCCTCTTTTCATCTCCCAAACTAAAATATATCTTTATCAATAATATCATTTAAAATTGGAAATGCATCATTACAGCAATATAGTCCACCAGCAAAGACTGTTTTGAGGCAAATAAATATCAATATTTCATCATTCCATCAATGAAAAACTAAGAAAATACTGATTTTATTTTCATATAGAATTGAATTACTTGATCAATGTAGAAAGACCACATTGGGTGCCTCAGCTTAAAAGCTCTATAGAACAGGGATACACAAAGACACAAAGCCAAAGCTGGTCAGAAAGGTAGAGTACTCCATGGTGAACAAATATTTTAATTAATAAAAGTTGTGTTATTTAATTATTGATTTTGCATTCCAATATGCTATCTCAGAATATCTTTTGTTGTTTTGTGTTTATATTTAAAGGGGCTCTGTTGCTGTAACAAGACGTTGATATATATATATATAAGAGCATTAAGAACCGGCTATAGACTGTACTAGCTATTTTTCTCTACACTAAATCATTCCTGAAATATTTAGCATGGATTTTGTTGCTCTTGAATACTCGAGTGCTAAGGGTGGAAGAAAGGTCTAATGGCCGAACAACACTGGATGTCTATTTTGTCCATCACAGAGACAGACAAGCAGACTGCAATCATAATTAGCACGTCAAAGCAGTTGGTTAAAATGTGGGAGTTCATTTGCATATAAAAGCTGCAACAACAACATGTAATTTCCCAGGATTGATTCACTTTAGAAAAAAATAGTTAACACAATGTATAGCCAGTTTCTCATACTCTTTAAGAATAATCTAAAAAAAAACTTGATTATGGGATGACAGAGCCCTTTTAATCAACATCTTCCCCCAAGATGATATTTAATTTATTATTTTTTTAAAGATTATTGGGAAAGTGTGTCTTAATCTGTAACGTAGTGCACCAAAATATTGCTGAAATTATATGTGTATTATAGCAATCTTGTGATTTTGCTATATGTGAGAGGGGATATGTTTATGTTGTGATTTACATTCGTGTGCATTGCGCATTTTATTTTTTTTGTGCTTACATAAATAGGTGAGTTTTTGTATGTGAATATTTGAGTGAAGTTGTTTGTCAACTTGGTGTCTATATGCATGCTTTATATATATATATATATATATATATATATATATATATATATATATATATATATATATATATATATTACACATACATTTATACATACAGGTGTGTTTACATATACACCATTCATACCTTTCCCTACAACATTCCCCAGAGAGACTATTTCTCACCTAATGACCACATGTTCTGTATTACTTCAGAAACGTTTCTTTTCAGTGTCAGGTAATGGTACTGAAAGATTGTAATATATTTGTTTTTAGTATCCATTAGCAAGGTCAATCCAAAAATAGCATTCAAATTATATTCACAGGGACTGTTTGCGTCTTATTAAATTCTATTTTAATATTTTGAATTGCGAAACTACTGTTCAGTGTATCCCCTATAGATTATTAGTTGCTTGGCACATCAATGAAAACTATATGTTGCACCGCTCAGAACATGTGGCAAATAGTTTCCTATGACTGCAGCAGTGTTTGACTTTATGTTGCTAATTATGGATGTAGAATGATAATTAGTTATGTTTAACACACAAATTATTTTAAAGTCTAGTTATTTATGTACTGTGATAGTGCTAATTTGTCTTGTGCTTCTAATTAGGGGCAAATGTAAACCATCTGGATGATCAAGGTCTTGCTGCTTTTACATACATTCAGAACTTTGACGAATGGATTGGATGTGGAATTTTTGATGATGAGATTAATGAATTATTAAGAGGTAAGAGGTCATTTTGTTGGCTTTCTATGCCAGGAGTACTATGGAGCCTCTTGTTTTAATAGCAATAAGTTTGCGATCCTAATATGAATTACAGTCTTTCAAAATGTTGCCTTGTGTTTTTATAACTAAGAATTTCTGATTGGCTAATAAAAATCTATATTTACTAAAACTATTAAAAGATAATAGTTTATATGTACAAGAGGATACATTTTTCCAAAAATACTATATTTATATATTTAGAAACATATACTTCTTTGTAATGTTCTATCCTCATGCTTGCAAAAACAATACTTCCATTGTGAGTGTAAAAGAAATACCTGTTTTTTTGTTGTTGTTTTTTTTAAGTATCATAATAGATCATTTAAAAATTGTCTTATATAAATAAGTAGACAACATTCACTGTCAAGAGTCACATTTTTAAAAAATTAAGTTCTCTCTTTAAAGAGTATTGTTGTAAACTCTACAGAGAAATGATCTCAGAGTAGAGGGCATTAGGAACTCTCTATCAATCATGTTTTTTAACGTAATTGTTCTAGAGAGTAACCTCACCGACGAGGCCGAAACGTACGTCTAGGGTTTGCTGTTTTTCCTGTTCAGGATAGAAATGCCTTTTTTTGGGGGGCTAGATCACTCTAGTTAGTGAGACCAGACTGATATACTGTGAGCTAAAAGAAGTTGCTCACTGAGTAGGTAACCAGATCTAGATGACAACAAATTAGGTATTGTTTGTTCTCAGATGAGCATCTCTAACTCTTGTTTAATTGTTCTAAATACCTTTAAATTTACTTTAATACAAGTTATATTTTAAGTCACCCTTGGCATACTAGACATTTGACACACAAATGTAGTTACACATTAGTTGACTTGCGTTTATCATGAAGTCTGCTTCTTTTGTGGGATTCAGCTGGATATAAATGAACAAAATGGAATAATTCAACAATTTTGTAAGTGCACAGGGTTTCATTGGCCAGTGTTTAAATACCTTCATTTAGTGTATAAGTATACTGATTCATATTTTGATGTTTAATAGCAATGCTTACATTTAAAACCTAAAGACACAACTCTTACACAGAGGGCCTCATTCAATTTGAAGCCTGCACCTTCATCGCAGACAGCCAGATGTGTGCGGGTGCGTTTCGTGCTCCCGTTGGTCTCCGTCTGCGATGCTATTCAATTGCTCCCGGCCGCAAGTTACGGGCCCGAAGCCCCAACCGTAAACCCTGCACTGGTGTGGAGCAGTTAGCCGATAACCGCCCATTTTGAATCGGCCAATAGAAAATGTTTAACCCCTTTGCGGGTCCTCTCTAGCACTCGTAGGATTTTCTCCTTCATTTGCCATTTATGGGTATGACAACATTTGCAGGCTTGTGGAAATTGAGCAATTGAATAGCGATTTGTGATTTTAGCTTTGCAAAAGTGAAAGGTCAAAGGCTTCTGGAGGCTGTAAGTTGAGAGGTTAACCTTAGCCATTTTTGTTAAGCCCATAACTTGGAAGCTGTTCCAAGACCGCAAAAAGACGCCAATTGAATAGCATAATAGCTTGTGACCTCACATACAGGCTACCGGATCTCCCGAAAGCTCAATTGAATGGGGGCCATAAACTGTAGTCTATTTAGAGGATAACTTTTCCATAATAAAAGGGATGACAGTCTCCATATATGGCATGTTCACATTGCATAATTTGTCATCGGCCATGTTACAAATTATTTAGTTTCATATTTTTCGAAGAGCCCTTTGTTTTCTAGTAGATGAAACTTGTTAGGGAAAAAGTGAAAAAATAATCTTACAAGAACTATTTGTTTACTTGGATTCTAAAGAAAAATGCATAAAAAACAAAAAACAAAAACAAATCATATGCAAGCATTTGAGAAGTGATAGATACTAGAGTTTATTATTGATAAGTAAACATGTTGTACTCCAATAATACCAAATGATTAAGCAGGAAATGTATTAGATTGTACACTTAACTAAGCAATATTCAAATGGTCCTTGGGGAAAGAAGATTTGAATCCACTGATCTATAAATAAATATATATATATATATATATATATATATATATATATATATATATATATATATATAATCTTGTATTATGGTCTTGCTTTTCTCCAGGACTAATCAGACTATCCATATATCTAAACAATATGTTGGAAGTCTACTCTAGTTCCTCACAAGCAAGCTAGAAAGAGTTCAGTTTTTAACACTAAACATGCTTTATATAAAATATTGAGAAATCCAAACACTCTCTATGATGGATAAGTGTTATATGAATATAAAAAAGTAGATGAGTAGGCGGTATGTTGAATCTGAAAGCACATGCCTTTTACACTTCATTTTTATTTGTCAGAGTATGGTTTAATTTAATTTGCACATAAAAAAAGCTCGCAAATTAGCAGTGTATTAAATCACAAAAACTTGTGGGTTGACAAACAGTGTGTGTGAGAAATTATATTATATTCAACTTACTCGATTTAGCATGAAAGTTTTTAAATTCATTCAACACTAGTTTTTACAAAGTTTTATGCCATCATATTTAATTGATCTAATACAGGTAGAATAATAAACAGCAAAAAATTAACTTTTAAATATACCTCCTTATCTTTCAGCTTATGATCTGCAACAATCAGTTCACTTGGTGAGAAATGTGATGAACCGAATAAAAAAGATGGAATCCACTGAGAAGTATACTACAATAAAGAATACTCAAACATTGTCTCCTTTTAGGAGCCTCCAGTTATGAGGCTGAAGGTTCCAAACTAAAACTGATGCTCAAAGACTTTATCATTCTTTATGGAGTTTGGCAGTAATTTGATGTGAATATGTGCTAAATTTTATTTTTAAGAATACCTATTTAATAGTATGTATATAAAACATACAAACTAGTATGACCTCCAATTAATATTGTCTTGGATCACTTTTTGCTTTTAGAGTTAGGTTACTACATTTATCTTCCAAATATTGTTTTCAATAATCTAAAAAAAATATTACTGAGTGCTTCCATATTTCTCACTCATTTCTCACCCATCTTCATGGCGTTGTTTCTTTTTGTGAAGCAAAGGACACTAAATCTAGCAGTCAACTGTGCTTTGAGATAACATTGACAAAAGGAAGAACCAGGTTATGCATTTGTAATTTATGAGGATGTGGATGTGGTGGGATAGAGTTTAAATGGCATCCATCATAGTATAAACGGTTGCTTTAAAATGTAAAGAATATTTCGAATAATATTGTCAAAGGGGATTTCTAAAAAATAAATATATTATATACTCCCATAACCGCCCATTTTGAATCGGCCAATAGAAAATGAGACTGTCATTATTACGGCAGTAAAACATGGAGGTTGCATGTCAATCAATTAGGTTTGGGGGTCTGATATGTGATCAGACTCGCAAATCCACACAATAAAGAATTATGTAAAAAAAAAGGCAATACTGTTCTAGTCCATATGGGTGGCCTGATATGTTTATATTTAATTATTATATTTTATATTTAATATTTTTACCTCATTGATACCCGAGATCGATTTAACCCCGAAATGACACAAAAAAATAATCCCCCCTCCTCAACCCCCTCCTCCTCAACCTCATCATCCCTCCTCAACCCCCTCATCCTCAACTCCCTCCTCCTCAACCTCTCTCCTCAACCCCACTCCTCATCCTCAACCTCCCTCCTCATCCTCAACCCCCTCCTTAACCTCCCTCCTCATCCTCAACCCCCCACCCTCAACCCCCCCACCCTCAACCCCCTCATCCTCAACCCCCTCATCCTCAACCCCCTCATCATCCCTTCTCATCATCCCTCCTCATCCTCAACCTCCCTCCTCAACCCCCTCCTCCTCAACCCCCCTCCTCATCCTCAACCAACCTCCCTCCTCAACCTCAACCCCCCTCCTCAACCTCCCTCCTCATCCTCAACCCCCTCCTTAACCTCCCTCCTCATCCTCAACCCCCCACCCTCAACCCCACTCCTCATCCTCAACCTCCCTCCTCATCATCCCTCCTCATTATCCCTCCTCATCATCCCTCCTCATTATCCCTCCTCATCCTCAACCTCCCTCCTCAACCCCCTCCTCCTCAACCCCCCTCCTCATCCTCAACCAACCCCCCTCCTCAACCTCCCTCCTCATCCTCAACCCCCTCCTTAACCTCAACCCCCCATCCTTAACCCCCCTCATCCTCAACCCCCTCCTCAAGCCCCTCCTTAACCTCAACCCCCTCCTCAACCTCCCTCCTCATCCTCATCCTCAACCCCATCCTCAACCTCCCTCCTCAACCTCAACCCACCCATCCTCAACCTCCCTCCTCAACCTCAACCCCCATCCTCAACCCCCTCCTAAACCTCCCTCCTCATACTCAACCTCCCCCCTCTCCCCTCACTTACCTGCTCCGACCTCCGCTCCTTCCGGGTCTTGATGTGGCGCTCATGTGACGTCACATGCGCGCCACATCATTAGCATATACCGAGTGCCGGACCCAGCATATGCTAATGCCGTGACGTCACACGCGCGCCACGTCATTAGCATATACTGGGTGCCGGCACCCGGTATATGCTCATGAAGTGGCTCGCCGGCACCCAGTATATGCTAATGACGTGGCGCGCGTGTGACGTCACGGCATTAGCATATGCCGGGTGCCGGCACCTGGTATATGCTAATGACGTGGCGCACGTGTGACGTCACGGCATTAGCATATGCCGGGTGCCGGCACCTGGTATATGCTTATGACGTGGTTCGTGTGTGACGTCACGGCATTAGCATATGCCGGGTGCCGGCACCCGGTATATGCTAATGACGTGGCGCGCATGTGACGTCACATGCGCGCCACATCAAGACCCGGAAGGAGCGGAGGCCGGAGCAGGTAAGTGAGGGGCGGGGGGGGGGGTGGGATGAGGGGGGTGGTTGAGGATGAGGAGCGGGAGGGAAAAAGACACAAGGGGGGGTAGAGAGACACAAGGGGGGGGTAGAGAGACACAGGGGGGTAGAGAGACACAAGGGGGGGTTAGAGAGACACGGGGGGGGAGTGACACGAGTATAAGCCGAGGGGGCCCTTTTTAGCCTTAAAAAAAGGGCTGAAAAACTCGGCTTATACTAGAGTATATACGGTATATAAAAAAAGTGTCAGCTCTTATATATAGTCTATAGTATATGGTCACAAAATCAAAAAAGGTACGGCTCACAAAAAAAACAAATTTCTCAGAAGTTTGTGCCATATTAGTTTGTGCTCCTCTTTGGATATATTGAGATTTTTATGGGTTTACCATGTTGATGTTTCTCTTTTAACTTATTTTAAAATAATTTATTTTCAAATAAGCTTAAGGGAGATATCTACCTCATCTACTCTCTGTTCTAAATACAGAATTAGGAGACTTAACCAATTCTTAAGAACTTCCTACCCCAGCAGAATTGTGTGGTTCTTGTTCTCTGTGACACAAAATATGGCTTCTGAAGAGGGCAATGCCCAAAGGTACAGGCCTCCAACTAGACCAATTTCCAATTCAGGATATAAACACAATAACAGCCTCACACAGTGGATATGTGAAACTAGGTCTAAACATTTATTGAATCATAGACCCAACATATTTATACTCAATCTCCCATACCATGCCCTTGTGTACCGTTGTGTATGGGTGTGTGTGATGTCAGCACTAAGTCCCATCTGGCTTATAACCTTGGTTACTATAGAAATCTAGAGATCTTGAAATAAAACTCACCAGATGTATAAACTGCATGGCAGGTTTCTATAGCTGGCTAGTGCAACAACCTTGATGTTAATCTCCAGTGTTTGCTTAGGACTCCTGAAGTGCAGGCATCTGTCTTGGCTGCTGTTTATCAAGGCCTGTAAGTGTGAGGATACTATATTCTGCAGTTAAGCTTATGTACCGAGCATTTTTACCTTTCACTTATGTATTCCCCTGTTCTATATCCCATTTTCACTTTATAACATATTATAACTAGTATACATGATGACATGTATGTACAGGCAACATATAACCAAACAACCATAATATGTAATCACAATGCGACAATGTCATGCGCCCCTGTCCATATTTCCATAATTACTGGTAATATTCCAGTCACTAAACAATGTAGTCATGATAATTTCTTTCCTTTCTAGTATAGCATGGGGAGTTTATCCTGTCAGATAACTTTCCATCTATATAGGTGGTTACCAGTCCTCTTTGCCTAACAGTCCATCCAAGTGATCGCCTCAGAGGCTCTCTGGGCACCCCGCCTCCTCCTGTCCAGGGCAAATACTCCCTCCTTCCCAATGGCGTAGTGACCTTCTCAAGCCCCTGAGGAGACTTATGACCACTGCCCTTCAAAGTAGTCCATGGGAAACAGTACATTCAGGCTAGTAGGTCCAGCAAAAACTTGGGAGGATCCTTCCCCAGCAAAGTCCTCCCCTTCCAAGCTTGGGAGACCTCCTGGCCTGCTGATTCTGGAGCAGTACTCAGTCCCATGGGTAAAATTGAGGCGTACAAGTTTCCCTTTGTCAGGCTTGAGCTTTCTCCTGAATGAACTGGAATGCTTGAGTTGCAACATGGGCTAGTGACATTCTCTGGTGTCATCCTTTCCGGAGTAATGGGTAGTTCTGCAATAAGCTGTTGTGGTTCAGTAGCCAACCACCCTCACACAAACAGTGTCTTAGTGCAGCTGCAGGGGAGTCACCCTCTGTGGCAATCAAGGGAAACTGGCCAAGCCAGTGGTGAACCAATCTGGAGTAATACTGGGGCCCCACCCTAACAGGTTTTGAAGAATGAGCAACTTCAGAATGAGCATGCAAAACTGTCCAACAAAGTTGAGAAACAACGTTCTGCATAATCACAGCAAGGAGTTGCAATTACAGATCAAGAAATTACAGGCTAATAAAGATTTATTAGGGCAGATGGAGAAGAGTAATCAAGAAAAAGATTAAAAAATCTAAACAGTGGAAGGACTTTTAGTGACCGAACTCATAGAGTTGGCAAACAAGCAAGAAGAGTTTAGAATATTGAAAGAAGAAAATTCATCCTTAAGAATGGATATTCAAAATCTGCAGGCTAAAAAGACAGAACAGATGTCCCTTCCCTCAGCTGTTGAGGAACTGAAGATTGTGATCCATGAGAAAGAGGGGAAGATAAAGTCTGTAGAGGATTGCGAGCAGACATCAAGAAGAAAATGGTCCATGCATTGAATAAGAAAATTGAGACCCTGAAGGAAGAGTTGGCAAATAACAAACTTGAAAAGGCAGAACAGGTTCCTATTATAGCACTGGTACAGGAGCTACAGAATTAACTGAAGGACAAGGAAGAAACCTTAAGAGCGGTGGAGGCCAGATTGAATGAGCGTGAGCAGCTGGCACTGGTGTATTTGAAAGAAAAATTTGGAGCAGAAGAGGTCAAGATTTCTGATGCCAGCCAACAAGTACAACTACAACTGCCCACTTTTGGTCCCATATGCCCATGGACTGTTTTAGTCATAACAGGACAGCTGGGACTTGCCTGGTTGGGGATAGTTGTTATGGCATGGGATCCACTGGAGTCACTTTCAGCATTGTTTTTGCCCCTAGATATTGTACAGAACAAAAAACAAAAACTGTCCTGCACACTCAAAATACAGACTCTGACAGGGGGAGGCCTAGGGGAATCGTTTTGCTCACGTGCCCCAATGGGGTTGAGTAACCCAGCAACCCAGAAAAGGACTTACGCATGCATGCAGACTTGCAGCATGCTGGTGTTCATCTGATAGAGATGCTCACAGGGATGCTGC
Source organism: Discoglossus pictus (assembly GCA_027410445.1). NCBI lineage: Eukaryota > Metazoa > Chordata > Amphibia > Anura > Alytidae > Discoglossus > Discoglossus pictus. The sequence continues at coordinate 293,189,786 of CM050167.1, read as the reverse complement.
TTTTAAAAAGGGGGAGTAGTTGTCCTGATCCCCCTGACCATCCTTTGCGTTTAGTAATTGTTATTGTAATTTTAATATGTTTTTATGTTAAATTGATTACCCTATGTATGTTAATTACTGTATGTTATGTTGCTTCCCTATGTGTGATTGACTTGTGATGTTTGATTCTGAATGTTGCATGTTTGGTTCATGAAGTGTTAAATAATTTAGAATGTTGGATGTCAGTCTGTAGCTGCCGGAGAGAGAGTCAGTTGAGATTCAGTCAGATTGAGTTACTCATGTAATGGTGTCTCTGTGAACAAGCCAGTCTAAAGGGAGTCTGTGCAAATGTGCCCACAAATAAAAGGAAGCCATGTATGATAATGGCTATGCATTGGAGAGTGAGGCATTTGTGGGCACATTTGCATGTCTTAACTCAGTTTACCAGAATGCAGTGCAATAACTGTTTTTCTCAGAATTCTGAGCTGGATGCAGTTTTTTTAAACTTGTTTTAGACATTCAAGTGTGAACACAGATGTACTCTTTATTTACTGTACTACTGTATGGTGTAGAGGGCTTCTATCGCTCTTTTGCCCACCATATTATAAATGATTGTTGTGGTGAACTACCTACTCATAAAGTCCACAACACAAGCTGAGATCCTGCTCCATGCTGATGATAGCCAGTAAGCTTGAAACAGCTGTACATGGATAGGATACTCAGATTGTGTTTAATTTAACCTTCGCTTTGCATTAAAGCTGTGTAATACAGCATGCATAAGCTTAAAGGAAGCCATGTTTAATAATGGCTATGGATTGAAGAGCGAGGCATTTGTGGGCACATTTGTGTGTCCCAGCTCAGCTTCCTAGACTTCAGTGTAATAACTGTTTTCTGAGCTGGATGCAGGTTTTTTTACTTGTCTTAGACATTCAACATATTTACTGTATATATATATATATATATATATATATATATATATATATATATATATATGTGTGTGTCAGAATCCATAGTGAAGATAGTATTAATATAAATATATATATATATATATATATATATATATATATATATATAGTAAATAAAAAGTACACCTGTGTTCACATTTGAACGTCTAAAGCAAGTTAAAAAACCTGCTTCCAGCTAAGAGTTCCGAGAAAAACAGTTATTACACTGCATTCTGGGAAGCTGAGCTGGGAAGTACAAATGTGCCCACAAATGCCTCACTCTTCAATCTGTAGCCATTATCAAACATGGCTTCCTTTAAGCTTATGCATGCTGTATTACACAGCTTTAATGCAAAGCCAAGGTTGGATTAAACACAGGCAGAGTATCCATTCCATGTACAGCTGTTTCAAGCTTACTGACTATTATCAGCATGGAGTGGGTTCTCAGCTTGTGTTGTGGACCTTATGAGTATGTAGTTCACCACAACAATCATTTAATGTATGGTGGGCAAAAAAGTGATAGAAGCCCTGCACCATACAGTAAATAAAAAGTACATCTGTGTTCACATTTGAACGTCTTAAGCAAGTTAAAAAAGCTGCTTCCAGCAAGAGAAAAACAGTTATTACACTGCATTCTGGGAAGCTGAGCTGGATATATATATAAGGAAATTGCCCATCAATAAAATTGTAAGCCTGGCAATGCTACACAATGCGAGGCTGTGGGCCCTCTGAGCTCCTTCAGTGCTTAGCGCGAGCCCCACACTGATCGCCCTTGGCGCTCATCGCCAGCCTCTCCCACGTCTACTTTTCTGCTTTTGCAATGATCACCTTTTGGTGCTGATCGCGAACCCCACAATGACGCATAGAGGATTTTCCCCCCAAAATATATCTTTCCCCCCCTCTCCCTCCCCTATGTCTCTTTCCCCCTCTCCCTTCCCTGTCTCTCTTTCACCCCTCTCTCCCTCCCCTGTCTCTCTCTTCCCTCCTCCCTCCCCTGTGCCTCTTCCCCCCTCGGTCTCCCCTATGTTGTTTTTTTCCTTTCTCCTACCTTCCCTATGTCTCCCCCCCCCTCCCTCCCCTGTGTCTCGCTCCTCTCCCTCTGGGCCTGCACTGCTCCCAGTAGTCCTCGCAGTGGTTTAAATGTCTAGGTCATACGTGGGGCAGGGAGAGCACCTCTACTGTATCTCCTTTTCCCCCTCTCCCTCCTCTGTGTTTCCTTTCCCCCATCTCCTTCCCCTGTGTCTTCTTTCTCCCCTCTCCTTTTCCGCCTTTCTCCCCTCTCTCCCTCTCCTTTCTCCCCTATCTCATTCCCTTCCCCGTGTCTCCTTTCCCCAGCTCCCTTTGCCCACTCGTGTCTCCTTTCCCCCTCTACCTCCCCTGCGTCTCATCCACCCTCCCTCCCTTGTGTCTCCATTCCCCCTCCTCCCTCCCTTGTCTCCTTACCCCCTTCCTCTCCCTCCCTTGTCTCCATTACTCCCTCCTCTCCCTCCCCTGTGTCTCGTACCTGGATGCAACCCTGCCAGGAGCACTGCACTCACCTCCTCTGCGGCGATGCGTGGCTTGATCCAGAAAGTAGTTCTGGCCGGAGGATGGGAGCCGCAGAGAAGAAAACGGTGAGTTCGGTGCTGCTGGCAGGGTTGGAACCAGGTACGGGCCGCAAGCTACTGGCAGGGCTTGAACCAACCAGGTACGTGCCTGTACTGTGGGCCTCGCGATGAGCATCAGTGGGGCAGGGGGAGCATCAATTCGGCAGGGTGAGCTGTGCGGGCCTGAATGTAGGAGGAAGGGGACAAACATGGGAGAGGCGATCACCGCGAGGGGCACAATAAGCGGCTTTGCCGCTCATTGCATTGCCGAGGAGAGAGAGAGAGTGCTGCATCCTAGGGGCGCTCATTGCAGATTAAGTCCCATGGGCCTCCTCAAGTCTGAGAATTTGACAATCTACATGGACAATCAATACCTCATACCTTCTGTTTTATGAATGTTGACTGATCGACAAGGCTGTCCCTTCAACCATATCAAATGCATCCCTTCCTCTCTTATCTTTTACTTATTATGTAACCAAAAATTCTTTGTAAATATTGATTGCCATTTCAGCCTTTCTTATGAACCCCAGCCTAAGGAAGGGGCTATAGTGTCCTGACATCTTGTATAATTTCACTGTTCACCTTTTATAATACTTTAGGTATTTTTATTGCAAAATCATGTGTTATCTCATGTAATCTTCTTTCTAACACCGTAACAAACTTGCACTGTGTAATTGTCTTATATAGGTGTGTGTCAAATGTTGTAATTCAATGGGAAATAACAAGGCTATTGAATACATATGAAAAATAAATAACATACATTTTTTTTAAATTGTGTTCTAATTTTATTGTTCCTCTGTGCACTTCTGTGGAACTGATGAACATAGAATGGGATGTCAGTGGCAGTAGTATGTCACAATACAGCATGACACAGATAAGGGCCAAAGGCAAACCTAGAGTCAAGGTACTGCCCAATGCCAAAGGCAGACAGCAAAGAATGGAAGTCAGTATACAAAACAGCTCAGCCTAGAAATCACAGAGTCCAGGGGTCAGATACATACATTTAGAGTAGTCAAACAATGCCAAGGGTCAGGAGCCATAGAGTAGACTAATCCATATGCTAAAGCCAGGGTTCAGGAAGCCACAGGTTAGTGATGTCAGGAACAAGTAAAAACAAATCAAAATAACCACAGAATAATACCTAGTACAATACCATTAGTGCACAACAAATAAACAGAAAGAGGAGCCAGTTGAGTGACAGCTCTTTCTAATGGGAGATTGTTGTTGATAATTGCCAGTCATCCTCCTTTGCTCTAAAATGCATTGTGTTTAGTAAAATGCCATATGCTAATGAAAAGACAGTGAGTAATAACTCTGTTTGCCACTGGTCCTCTGAGCTCATTCCATTGATTCAATGACCGTATCTATTAATCTCTGCCACCCCTTTTTTGTGTGCCTTTAATCTTTCCCAGCATCAGAGTCGTCTCATGATATGGCCAAAATATTTGAATTTTAGACTCATGATCAAATCTTATAGTGAACAATTTGACTTGATTTCCTGTAGTATTGATTGATTGAATGTTCATGCAGTCTAAGTGACTTTAAGCAATTTTCTACAGCACCACCATTCAAAGGTATATAATTTACGGTGTTTGGCCTTCTTTATGGTCCAGTTCTCACATCCGTATGTTACTCCTTAGAATGCCATAATTCTACCTAGTCTAATATTGTTCAGACTTGCCATAGCTTTCCTCACTAAAAGCAAACTTCTTTATTTTCATGGCTGCAGTCACCTTCTGCAGAGAAATTGGAGCCCATAAAAATAAAATCTATTACTGCCTCCACTTCTTCCCCACCTATTTGCCAGGAACTCACATAAGGTGACAATATACAATCTTGTTGCACTCCTTTCCATATCTTGGACCATTCATTTGTTCTATGTTCGCTTCTTGTTCCACATAAAGATTTCTCAGGAGGTGGATAAAATGGCCTGGAACCCCCTTCTCTTGTCACATTTTATGATCCACACAGTCAACGGCTTTAGAATAGTCTATGAAGCAGAGGTAAATGTTGGTGTTTTTTTTTTAATCTCTTACTTTCTCTATTATCCAGCCCCTATGAAACCTGTCTTGCACATCTTGTAGTTCTCGGTGCATACATTGTTGGAGCCGAGTTTGCAGGATCTAAGGCATAACCTTGCTGTTGTGAGAAATGAGTGCAATTGTTAAATAATTGTAAACGAAACAATAACTGGAGCACTGTGTAGCACTTTTTTTTGGTGTAATAACTAGGAGGCGTTGAATATCCTCATAAAATTTGACAACCATGGTTGGGTCATAGACACACCTCTATTTTTGTTGTTGCTCTTCCATTTCTTGTGCGGGATTCTTAACCATAGTAGATTATCTGAGGGTCGCCTGATATGAAATTACCCGTTCCAGCTCTTTTTAGTTCACTATTTCTCAGAATATCATTGTTTAAACTTGTTATCTCATATTTGACCACATTCAGTTTACCAATGTCCATAGTTCTAACATTCCAGGTTCCAATGCTAAATTTTTTTTTTCAGCATAAAACTTTCCTTTCCCCTCCAGACACATCTGCAGCAGGTTGTCCTCTCAACTATATCACAACCACTAAATTACATTTTGTGCTACTCATACTTATCCTCGGCTCTTCCCCAGTGATGTGGTAGACACCTTCTGACCTGAGGGTCTCATCTTTCGGTGCCATATAGTTATGTCTGTGGTTCTGTATATACATACTGCTTTCTTGGCAAAAATACTGGAGGAGGTTGCCAGTCTACAAACAGAGAGATTAATTGAAAATTCATTCCACTTGGCACTTCATCAAACCGGTCTGTTAAACAAACAATATTTCTCTAGTTTTGCTAATTAAAGCATTTTCTTTCATTTTAGAACATATTGGGTTTATTCAGTAACAGAGATAACACATTTTGCCATATGAAGCTTTACAATATATCTTTTTGGAGAGATGGGGTTATGAGTTTATTACACTTAATTGAGTTTCCAATTGATGAAATTCCCATTATGTTAAATATTTATTTTTTAATTATTTTATTGAGTAGCTAGATGAAGCATGCTAAGAAAGTATATTATATATACTTACCGTATATACTTAAGTATAAGCCGAGTTTTTCAGCCCTTTTTTAATGCTAAAAAGGGCCCCCTCGGCTTATACTCGAGTCACTCTCCCTCCTGTGTCTCTCTAACTCCCCCGTGTCTCTCTAACTCCCCCGTGTCTCTCTAACTCCCCCGTGTCTCTCTATCCCCCGTGTCTCGCTAAACCCCCCCCCCGTGTCTCTCTAACCTCCCCGTGTCTCTCTAAACCCTTGTGTCTCTTTCCCACCCCCCTCCTCATCCTCAAACCCCCCTCCTCATTCTAAACCCCCTCCTCACTTTACCCCTCTAAATACCTCCCCCTCTCCCTTTCCCCTCACTTACCTGCTTCTGCTCCGGCCTCCGCTCCTTCCGGCGTCTTGACCCGGCCAATGCTAATGACGTGGCGCGCATGTGACGTCACGTCATTAGCATATACCGGGTGCTGGTACATCATTAGCATTGGCCGGGTCAAGACCCCGGAAGGAGCAGAGGTTGGAGCAGAAGCAGGTAAGTGAAGGGAAAGGGAGAGGGGGAGGTATTTAGAGGGGTAAAGTGAGGAGGGGGGTTTAGAATGAGGAGGGGGATTGAGGATGAGCAGGGAGGTTGAGGAGGGGGGTTGAGGTTAAGGAGGGAGGTTGAGGAGGAGGTTGAGGAGGTTGAGGTTGAGGATGAGGAGGGAGGTTGAGGATGAGGAGGGCTGAGGAGGAGGAGGGAGAATGAGGAGGGGGGTTGAGGAGGTAGGTTGAGGATGAGGAGGGAGGATGAGGAGGGGGTTGAGGATGAGGAGGGGGGTTGAGGAGGGGGGTTGAGGATAACTACTCGAGTCACTCATTTTTTCCAGTATTTTGTGGTAAAATATGTGCCTCAGCTTATACTCGGGTCGGCTTATACTCGAGTATATACGGTACAATATAGTTTACATATATATTTTAGTTGTAAACCCCCCTGACCACCCTCTTTGTTCTGCTAATGACCTCCTTCTTTTTTTCTCCTCTCTTATCACCTCCTCTCACACCCGCTTTCAAGATGTTTCTCATGCTGCCCCTACTCTCTGGAACTGCTTGCCTCGCTTCACTAGACTGTCCTCCTGCCCCAAAACCATTTTAAAAAAATCACTAAAAACACATTTGCTTAATAAAAGCTTATCACCTTCAGCCTTAATATGCACAACAGTACACTGCGCAGCTTAATATCACTTACACCCACAATCTACAATGCCACACACCACTTGATTGAACCAACTGGTTTCACACTGCCATCTTGCATCTATCACCTTGTATCACACCCAAACTTTTTAGTTTGTACGTTTGTGTCGGTGCTTTGAAAACGAGCACTATGTACAATTGATTTTAAGCTCAAAAACAGGGTCTTCCATTTTTGTAATGTGCTAATTTAGTCTTTGCCATGTACTTAACCCATGTACAGTGCTACGGAATATGTTGGCACTTTACAAATAAAAGATAATAATAATAATGTGTGTGACATGAAAGTTACCTATGTGATGAATGGATTAGTTTAACAATGAAAAAAGGAATCTGTGCACTGAGTACTTTCCATACTGCTTTGCTTTCCCATTTTTATGAGGTTAAATGCTAGAAGCCGACTGTGTGGTTCAAACCGGAAGACCAAAAATATTTCTATAATGTTTTTTTAAGAAATATTTCTTCAAAATAAAACAAACATATCTAGAAAACAGCTCTTCTATAAAATATTAGAATTGATACCTTAGAAAGCAGTTTTATAAAGATTTTACGGTATACAAGGTGTATCTGCAGACCTAGATTTTGATAGGACACTTTTTATTAAAATTATTATTTTAAGTGGTAATTTGTTTGTAATTACAGTTGTTTATTACTGTAAATATTCAGCATGATTTATTTTTTTATTGCTCATGTGAAGAATATCTGATATATGAAGTGCAGAGTCTTTCCATGAAACTCTTTACATACAGCGGAAAAATGTCTCTATTATCATTCTATATTTTTCAACATCCTGATTTAAATCTGGAAGATTTTGATAAATAACCCTTTATTTCCAAATTGATGTATTGTCAACTAGACAGCAAGGTTGTCCTCATTATCCTGTGTATTTCTTTTTCCGTCCTGGTTTAGGAAAGTGATCTATAATTACATGAGAGAAACATTATATACACAAACATATCAATATGAATAACTTTGCTTCATTGTTGTTGAAAATAAGCAAAATCGTTATTTACAGCACAATTGCTGTTCAACGTTTTAATAAAAAAAAATATTTGCATTATTCAGGACAACATTTAAAACAATCATCCAGGGTGTTACATCATTCAACCGCTCTAGCAAACAGTCCTGTACTTTAAGGGTTTTGAGTAGTGAAGGGTTTTCTATGTCTCCCCCTCCCCTCTGTCTCTTGTCCCTTCTTGTTTAGCTCTTTTTTCCTATTTATGACTGTATCACTCTTATATATCTGATCCACTGACCTAGCAGTTATGATCATCCTTTGTAATCACTGACCCTTATCCGGCTAAAACTGATAACATAATTTTAATATGAATCTACATGATAATCATTTACATTTACTGTATTGAATGGTCTGAAATTTAATTATAGTGTCAATTTCCTTGAGTTAAGCAAAATGTTAATATTCAGCAATTTTCTGTCCTGGCGTTAGCATATTTTTGCACTTTAATTGCAGTGGAATGGAGTTTTCAGTGACCTACATTTGTAGGTTATAACTTGCATGTAAGAGACCAGCTGTATTCTGTATTGTAAACCTAGGGTAGGTTTAATTGAAAAAGAAGTATCAATTACAACTAAACACCCAAACATCTTGTCCTCCTGCTTACTCACGCTCGCTGTCTTCCAGATAGAGCTCCTATTCCTCTTCCTTTCTGCTTTAAACTCCACCCTTTGAATCTATTGCCTCAGAGTCATCCCCTATTTCATCCAAGATATATAAAAAATGCACTCATCATTACCCCTTCTCTAGTTCATCATGAATGCCTCTGATAGACTTACTGTTTCTATGCTACGTCTATGGTATGATTGGCATTCCCTCCACCTAAAAAGCCTTTCCTAACTGTATCCCTTCCTTATCTCTATATATGCCGCCGATAACATATTCACTCAGCTCGGCATACTCTTGTTACTGCAGCTCACTTTCTTGAATAGGCCGTTTGGCAGTCTGTAGCTACTATTTGTAATACCTTGCTTTGCTCTGTCAGATGATCTCTAAGGTTTTGAAAGAATCCACAACAAAAATGTATTTTTTTCAGGAAAACACCTACACTCTAAATGTATACAGCCCACACACTTTACTCAGTCTTTGGGTCCCCTGATAAAAATTCATCTCCTCCATTACATACAGCCTACATTATTTTCCTAATCCATGTCCTTCTTGTTAATTAATATGAATTAGTATAAATTATGATTGTGTAGGTTAAATTATTTTTAATTACACTACAGAATTAGCTCCTTTAGTTAAATGTTATTAAATATTTTTTGAAAGTAGATACCAGTGAGATCGGGGCGTATTTCTGCTTAGTCCCAGAAGGCCCAGGCCTAGGGCAGCACATTTTCAGTGATACTTCTGTCTGTAATGTACTTAACACTTTCTGACATATCATAAATATGCATAAACACATATAAACTTACAAATAAACTTACATAGTTACATAGTAATTGAGGTTGAAAAAAGACTTTCAGTCCATCAAGTTCAACCTTTTAAGATCTCCTCTGATCTGCAATATGCAGATTAGTTATTAAATAATTAGTTGTTAATTATTAATAGTATAGTATTTGAGGATGAATAAAGAGTTAGTCTATCAAGTTCAACCTTTTTAGATCTCTCTTGATCTTTTTAATATGTGGACTATTTATTATTAATTGTTAATTGATCCAGAGGAAGGCAAACAGAAAAAAAAAACATTGAAAATTGTCTCATAATGGGAAACAAAGCAAAATTCCTTCTGGACCCCAGAAACTGGCGATCAAATTTCTCCCTGGATCAATATTCCTTCGCTAGTTATATAGGATAACCTTGAATGCCCTCTTTATTCAAAAATATAGCTAACCCCTTTTTTGAAGTTATCTATCGAATTCGCTGTCACCACCTCCTTTGGTAGAGAATTCCACAGTTTAACCACCCTAACTGTGAAGAACCCTTTTCTTTGTTTAAGGTGAAATCTTTTTTCCTCTAACCTCAAAGGGTGTCCTCTTGTCAGTTGAAAATCTCTTGCTACAAAAAGTTCACTTGACAAAGCCTTATATTGACCCTGGATGTATTTAAATAGGGTAATCATATCCCCTCGTAGACGCCTTTTTTCTAGCGAAAATAAGTTTAATTCGGTTAGTCTTTCTTCATAACTTAGCCCCTCCATTCCCCTTATTAGTTTTGTTGCCCTTCTCTGTACTTTTTCCAGCTCTAAAATGTCCTATTTATGTAGGGGTGCCCAAAATTGTACTCCATATTCCAAATGAGGGCGTACTAGGGATTTGTATAGTGGTAGAATTATGATTGCTTCCCTTGCTTCTATACCCTTCTTAATACATGCTAATATTTTACTTGCCTTTGCAGCTGCTGCTTGGCATTGAGCACTGCTACCTAGGTGGTTGTCCACTAGTACTCCCAAATCCATTTCTATATCTGAGACCCCTAGATTTGCTCCATTAAGATTATAAATTGCATGGCTATTTTCCTTCCCAAAATGCATAACCTTACATTTATTTGTATTAAATCTCATCTGCCATTTAGCAGCCCATTTCTCTAATTTATGCAAATCCTTTTGTAGGGAAAGTACATCATTATCTGATTTTATTACCTTGCACAACTTAGTGTCATCAGCAAAAATGGAGACACTACTTTTGAGTCCTACTTCTACGTCATTAATAAATATGTTAAAAAGGAGAGGATCTAATACTGAACCTTGAGGAACCCCACTTACCACGATAGTCCAATCGGAGTATGTTCCATTTACAACAACCCTTTGCTTCCTGTCTTTTAGCCAGCTCTCAATCCATGAGCAGATATAAACTGCAATTCCTGTACCCCTAAGTTTGCTCAAAAGTCTCCCATGAGGCACTATATCAAAAGCCTTTGCAAAATCCAAAAAGACTACATACACTGAGTTGCCCTGATCCAAGTTCCTACTAACCTTCTCATAGAAACTAATTAGATTGGTCTGACATGACCTATCCTTCATAAATCCGTGTTGACTGCGACCTATGATCTTGTTCAAATAGACATATTCTTGTATTCTGTCCCTTATTAACCCTTCTAAAAGCTTCCCAACTACAGATGTTAGACTCACTGTTCTATAATTCCCCGGATTAGCTCTTGTACCTTCTTAAATATAGGTTTCACCTCTGCTTTTCTCCAGTCATCTGGTCATCCTCACTTTCAAATATATTTGGGGGCTTATAGCATACTCCCACCAACATGCGTTTAGAATTAGCTCCTCCACTATTTAGCTCAACCCAAAAGAATATATGTTGCCTTTAGTTCCAACATAAATATCTTCTCTGACTATAGGTTTAAATTCAGGCTTAACATACAGGCAGATCCGACCTCCTCTTTTACCATTTCCCCTATCTTTCTTAAATAGGTTATAACCATCCAGATTAACAGTCCAGTCATGAGATTCATCCCACCATGTTTCAGTAATGCCTATTAAGCCCCATTTTTCTTGTACTGCTAATAATTCTAGCTCGCCCATTTTCCCAGGCAAGCTTCTTGCATTAGCAAGCATACACTTTATGTTGCTATGGCTCTGCCGTTGTGAAGTGCTTGCCACTGTATTTGAGGCCCCTATTAATACCTCCCTACTGTCTATTGTAACCCTCCCCTTCTCCTCCCCCATGGGTAACTAATTCATCCCTTTACCTCTCTACCCTTTTTACCCCAATACTTCTATATAGTCCCCCCCCACCTACAAGTTTACCCCCCCCCCCCAGCCATTCAACCATCCTATCCCCTAGCATAAAAGCTCCCTCATCATTAAGGTGCAATCCATCCCTGCTACAGAGATTGTACCCAAGTGAGAAGTCAGCCCAGTGCTCTAAAAACCCAAAACCCTCTGCACTGCACCACTTTTTTCATGATTTGATATCTTGAAAGGAGGAGCAGCAAGGGGGTGAGGGTGCAAAAATCTGATTGGGCTTTGTTGCTGTTTTGTTGTTCACGCAGGGCCTACTCTCTGTGATGCTACGGACCGCAGCACACCGGGCACATCTATCAGCCACGATTCCCTCAAGCTCATGTTCATTGTTTCAATTACCTCATATATCAATCTCCACATCCCCTTTTTGTGTGTCTTCACTGTTTCCCAGCATCAGAGTCTTCTCTCGGGTATCCTGTCTTCTCATGATATGGCCAAAATATTTGAACTTTAGCCTCATCAAACCTTACAGGAAACAGTTTGGCTTGCTTTCCTGTAGTATTGATTTATTGGATCTTCTTGCAGTGCAAGGAACTCTAAGCAGTTTACTCCAGCACCACAATTAGACTGTGTCAATTATGTGGTTCTCAGACTTCTAGATGGTCCAGTTCCCACATCTTTATGTCACTACTAGGAATACCATAGTTCTAACTATGCTAAACTTTGTTGATAGTGTAATATCGTTGCTTTTTATTAGCTTGTCCATACTTGCCAGAACAACTTTTAATTTCATGGCTACAGTCACCATCTGCTGAGATATTTGAGTCCGTAAAAATAAAATCTATCACTGCCTCCACTTCTTCCCCCTTTATTTGCAGTTTGCCATGATCTTCATCTTTTTTTTATTTCAGCAGGCCAGATTTGAGTCTTGAGTCAACCTCATTGATCATCTCTTTTCATCCTCTTCACTTTTAGCCATCAGAGTAGTATCATCTGTGTAAATAAGGTTGTTGATATTTCTCCCAGCAATATTGATTCCTGCTTTGTATCCGTCCATCCCAGCCTTACACATGATGTATTCCACATATAAGTTTAATAAATAAGTGCACTCCTAGAACCATGCGTTTTTTCCATGTTCGGTTCTGATCGAGGCTTCTTGGTCCACATACAAATTTCTCAGCAGGCAGATGAGTCTGCTACTCCCATCTCTTGGACAACTTGAACACATTTGTTGTGATCCACAAAAATCAAAGGCTTTAGAATAGTCTATGGAGCAGAAGTAAATGTTTTTTTTCTGGGACTCTCTTGCTTTTTTTATTACCCAATGAACAATGGCAATTTGATCTCTTGTGCTTCCATGTTTACAGAACCTGGCTTTCACATCTGGTAGTTCCCAATACATATATTGTTGGAGCCGAGGTTGAGAGATCTTAAGCATGGTGTGAAAAATGAGCGCAATTATTTGATAATTGGTATTGGGATCTAGACTGACCAATTCCAGTCTACTGGCCACTGTTCCGTTTTCCAAATGTATTGGCATAAGGCAAGCAACACTTTCACAGCATCTTCTTGTAGGATTTTGAATAGCTCAGCTCTGATTCCATCCACTCCTGCAGCCTTGATATTAGCTAGGGCCAATCTCATTTCACTCTCCAAGATGTCTAGCTCCATTTCACTGGACAATCTGTTGAGATTATCAATACTAAGTTCCTTCCTGTATAGATTTTCAGTGTAGTATTGTCCCCTCTCCTTTATCTGTTTTACTTCTGTTAAGTCCCTATTATTTTTGTCTTTTATCATGACCACTTTGGCATGAAAGGTTCCTTTTCAATGTTCTTGAAGCAATCTATTCAATTCACCATTCTTTTATGGTCTTCTGTCTCTTTGCATTGCTCATTATAGAATGCCTCCTTGTTTTTCTTGCTATCCTCTGGAATTCCGCATTCAGTTTGACAAGTCTCTACTACCTTTAGCTTTGCTGGGTTACTTTTAAATCCACATCATACAACTAGTTTGCATTGTTAGTGTTCTTTTTTGGGGGGTATTCTTTGATGATGTTTTCTGGATAATGTCACAAACTTATGTCCAAAGTTCTACAGGCATTCTATCTGCCATGCCTAATTCCTTAACTCTATTTTTTACCTCCACTGTATACTCACTAGGGAGATTATTTATTTTGTAGCCTGTTGATCTAATGAGTTTCCCTTTTTTCAGTTTTATTCTGTACTTTGCAATGAGAAGATCATGATTTGAGCCACAGTCAGCTCCAGCTCTTTTGCTGACTCCATCTTAGGCTACAAATTATATAGTCAATCTGCTTTCTATATTGTCCATCTGGTGATGTCATGTATAGAGTCATCTATGAGGCTGATGGAAGAGGGCGTTTATAAAAAACAGAGAATTATCTTGACAAAATTCTTCTAATCTCGGAACTGCTTATTTTTGTACTCCAAAGTTAAACTTGCCAGTTATTCCAGGTATATTTTTGTTCCCTACTTTAGCATTCCAATCTCCCATGATGAAAATATTTTTTTTGATGTTCTATCTAAAAGGTGTTGAATATCCACATAGAACTGGACAACTGTAGCGCACTTCAGCATCCATGGTTGGGGCATGGAGTTGGATCACTGTGATATTAAATGGCGTGCGTTGAATTCAAATTGAAATAACTGGTGTGTTGTAACCGAGCACTGCTTTGGCCACTATTTGATTAATCTGCTTTGGCCACTCCATTTCCTAATCTGGATTCTTGACCACAAAACAATATCTTGTGGTTATCTGATATGAAATATCCAATTCCGGTCCATTTAAGTTCACTAATTTCCATGATATCTATGTTTAATCTGTTAATCTCATGTTTGACTACGTCCAATTTGCCTTGGTTCATACTTCAAGGTTCCTATACTTCTAGGTTCATAATTCTAGGTTCCAGGTTCCTATGCTGAATTGTTCTTTGTAGCAGTGGACTTACATTTCTCCTCCAGAAGCATCTGCAGCAGGGAAGCCCCCTCAACTTTAGCCCAACTACTTCATTAGATCTGGAGCTACTCATATTTGCTCTGTGGTAGACATAACCTTATGACCTGAGGGACTTGTGTTCTGTTGCCATATTAGTATGTCTCTGTGCTAAATCATAAGGTTATCTAGGCAAAGATACTGGAGTGGGTTGCCAGTTCCTTCTCCAGTGGAGTGTGATTTGTCTGACATTTCTGCTATGGCCTGTCCATCTTGGGTGATCGTACATGGTATAGCTCACAGCTTCCTCAAGCCCCTTCACCATGACAAGGTAGCGATCCAGAAGGCATTGAATGGCTTTGAACAGCATAAAACCTAAAGACACCTATAAGTGAGAGATACCACTACATCTATACTTAAAACTGTCACAATATAATAAAAATTATAATTATCACATATATAGTTGTGTTCAATACGGGTTGTTGCTAACGTTGTTGGCGCAGCGAGCCCGCAGCAACTGCTGCCCTCGCAAAGCGAGGGACACAGTTTCTGACAAGGAGCTCCAAAGGCGCTCCTTGCGCTGGTGGAGATGAGCGCCATAGGCGTTCATCCCTTTGACGCCGTACGGCTTAGGCAGGGAGCGCCGAAGGCGCTCACTGCGCTGGTGGAGATGAGCGCCATAGCTGCTCATCCCTACAACCCGCGGAACTACATATTAACAGTAATCTCAATTACACCATTCACAATGCGAGACCCGTAGCAGTATGAAAAAAAAATTACAGCCCATAACACTTTGCAAAAAGGAAAACGTGACTTTGAAAAAAAAAATACAACCCGCGGCGCTGATAAAAAAAAAAAAATATGAGGTCAAAAAAATACGAACTTAACGGCTGAATCGTGCACATACATAAACAACAAATACACAAAGAAAATTTAAAAAAAAAACACCAAAACATTACACATAGCACGCGTGGACAGCCAGGACGTCTGGGACTGAAATTGCACGCAAAGAGTTTCGGGACTCAAAAATCGCCTAAGCAAGAAAAAAATGTTGGACGAAAAAATAAAAAATGAGGGTACACGACCCCTAAACACGCAAAGTACCGTCAGGTACATAAGACTGCAAAGCGGGACTTCGAAAAAAACAAATAGGAGGTCGACAAACCCCAAACGAGCCTACACGACCCATAACCACGGAAAACACCGCCAGGCACAAAAGACTTTTACCCAGGAGCGTACGAGGTACAAAATACACTATTAGGAAGTACGGAAAATGCTCCAGCCATCTTACAACACTAACTTGCAACTAATAACATTACCATTCTAAAATGGCGATTTACACAACTAACCAAATGCTGTCCACTCGCACACACAGCCTATTTACACTGCACACTTGCCACATTGCTGACACTTACACCTCACGTCACCAACACTCCAAATGTACATTTTATGCTGCAGCACAATACAAACACATTGTTAGCTCTTCAGCATATTGATTGCTGCATAGATTAAGTACAAAAAGCTAAAGTATATTAATTTATGATTTAATTAATTCATTATTATTTATATATATATATATATAAATATAACAGCAGAGGAGAGACTTGCAATGAGCGCCGGAGGTACTCAGAGGACCAAAACACTTACCTTGTGTGGCAAACACCATTACGTGCCTTACAATTTTATGACCCTCATTTTTTGACTGGCAATTCGCTAGTAATATAAATAATTATAATAAAATAAAAATGAATATCCCTACTATTTTCAAAAATAAAAATTGTATAAGTAGCTTTATAACCAGTGGAAAATATGCAATGTATATTGTTACTTTGTTACTGTTGTCCTCATTTTTTATTTTTTTTGTTTCATATCTTTTTTTGTGAAGAACTTTAAATATAGGGAAAACTTGTATCTGTAAAATGGGAATGTGGCAGTTAATACTGCTAGCGCTGTGAACAGGATCAACTGAACCAGTTCAGAAAATAAAATGGAACCACGTGAAAAAAACAATTTAATATAAAAGACAAACATCTGTTT
Source organism: Discoglossus pictus (assembly GCA_027410445.1). Lineage (NCBI taxonomy): Eukaryota > Metazoa > Chordata > Amphibia > Anura > Alytidae > Discoglossus > Discoglossus pictus. The sequence goes on along the minus strand of CM050167.1, from coordinate 293,173,369 downwards.
TTAATTATTTTTTTATTGCTTGTTTGCCAAAAATATGCCTATTATAAAGTGTTATTATAAAAGAGACAATGTAGAAAAATTTGAAAACATTGGTCCAATCCAGCTCTTATCTTATTATCTTTTTTTAGATGAAGAATTTTGTGATAGCATTATAAATGAAGTGACCCCTGGAATACAATCCTAATTATCATTGTGCATCTTTGGTCACAGTGCAAATTACAAGTTACATATTTTTCTAGATGCTATAGACAACCAACACTTATTTCAGGTCTTGATGTAGTTCAGAGGAATTTCCATGTTTCATTATATTTACAATTTCTTTTACATTTTAGTATTGTGAGCAAATACTTTGCTTCTCCTGAATGTGTTGTCTCTTCTTTTAAATAGAGCTAATGCTAAACCCCATTTGGTATTCATTTCAAGGTATTTGGTCAGGCTTTCATATTGTATGGATCTAAATGTAAAGCACCCTACAAAGACATAACAGATTTCTAAAATGTTTGCATTTTTTTAAATTTTGATTATATTATCAATGTTACTTATACCTTGAAACAAGTATAAAAAATGTGATTTAAAAAATAAGAAATTCGATCACTAAAGAAATAACTATATACTGTAATAAACTATGGAACATTTGATATTCATTATATTTCTGTCATAGTATAAACATATTATATTTTAATGAAGATTTTATATTTTAATGAAGATTCAGAATTAACATCTGTGATTGGCTTAAAAGTGATTGTTAACACAAAGCAACATAAGTGCCGCTAATTATGTGCTACAATATCAACAGACGTCTAACGATTATTGCCATGAAAATATTGGCATGTCATGTGCATGGAAATACACAAATAATTTAATACATTTTATTTATGTGTCTTTTAGAGCACCCCCTGCAAAAATGTATAAATGTTTAATTCTACTAAAAAACATGTTTAAATTCAAATGTCATAATTATAATAATATAATATAATATTTAAGTTTCCTGGATTATGACGGCATCTGATAGTGGTGAATCAGTAATGTACGCTAACGTTTTTTTGCATGAAAAAATAGCAAAATAAACATTAACAAACTCACTCTGATGTTTGCTAAATCTTTTGAGTTTGCAAGCAGCCGCCTTTGTGAATTGACACCCCTGAAAATCCCTGCTAAAATTAGCATACAATTCATAATTTGTTTTGGCCAACCACAGGCAGCTAATACATTTTAATGCAATGTAACAATCAAGGATGGCAGTTTATGCAGGAAGGAATAATAGGGTGTGTAGTCTCCCTGTAGAAGGAAGCAGGAGGAGTCAGACACTGATCTGCAGATATCTGCATTCAGCTGCTGCTGGTTTGAAAGTTAGTAAAGAGTTATAATGTGTGCCTAAGTTTGCAGTGCTACCGTGCCTATATAAGCAGCTCTGGGGGTGTGGGAAACAAGTTTTATTTTTGCAGAAAATAAATCTGTATGTGTATAGAATGACTCAATGTAAAGTGTGTTTCTGATATAAGAAGCATGTGTTCGATTATAAAAAGGTAAAACAGGGAAACTTAGACATACCTTTAATTACTTTCTGTTTTACATTAATTTATCAATTCAGATAACGTTTATGTTCTGTGCTAAGACCAGGCATTATACTGTACAGAAAGTGCTGTACTACTCTGAGAGTTTAAGGACTGCATTAGTTTCATATTTACAGTATTCTGTTTTGAAGAATTATAATCGATATAAGGGGGAAAATGTTTTAAGAAAGTATAAAGAAAGAGCATTCAGATTATTAACTATTGTTATATTAACATAAAAAAATCTATTCAATTATTGTTTGCAGGAAGCAAGGGAAGAATACATAATTCTGCCACTATATAAATCCTTGGTACACCCTTATTTGGAATATGTAGTACATAGTGTAGAGCTAGAAATGTACAGAGAAGGGCAACAAAACTAATAAGCAATAAGGGATTATGGAGAAAGACTAACTAAATTAGTTTTATTTTCTATAGAAATAAAGGTTCCTATGAGGGGATAAGCTTTGCAACCTGATTCTTTTTTTTACAACATATTTTCAGTTCACAAGAAGTCACTGCTTGAGGTCAGAAGACAATGCTTTAAAGAATGAATAGGGTTCCTCACAATAATGACAGACTGCGGTACTCTTTACCAAAGGAGGCTGTAACGGCAGACTCAATAGATAACTTAAAAAATGTGTTGGATATATTTTTGAATTAAAATGGAATACAATGTTATGTTGGATAAATACAATAGGAGGAATATAAATTCTGTGTGTCAGTATTTGAGATCAGGAAGAATTGTTCCCCCTTGTGAGACAATTGGACATTTTTCAATTAGGTATTTTTACTAACTATACAAGCATCAGATTAGATGTAAATAGGTTGAACTTGATGGACCAAAAGTATTTTTTCAACCTCAATTGCTATGTTACTGTGTTACTATGATTGAACTATTGCCTTCTAGGAATCGCTTAAACTGATTTGATTTTGTATTTGTCCTGCTGGAAGCCCTGCAACTAAGAACTGCAACAATTCAGCTGGAGCAACTGAATGCTTTGCTGCATTTAATATTACCTCCTACTACAAAATAGCTACATATAATGATTATGAAAACCACTTCAAACATACATTCATTCAGCAAACAATTTTAAAATTATCATCAGATACAGATAGAGCAGTGAAAATAAAGTAAGAATGCACTTACATTTTTTTATAAAAAACGTATTCTTTAACCCATATCTAGTGGGCCCTCAATTCATAACCTCATCGGAACGCGACAATTAAGGAAATCAACGCGTCTCATTAAAAAATAATTGTCTCAGAACCCAACGCATGCTTGGTATTCGTCGCGTCTGACTGACAAAATTGTCTTGGAACTGGATGCTTGCTTGGAATTCAACACGGTTGTACCAACCTACATCTTGTCTCTCAGGAAGTGGAATAAAGTTCTTTTCTGTAGCATAGTGTAGTTAGTGCCTACAAGAGCCCAAGAGTAGTCTGTGTCTACAGGAAAGTGCCGCTTGTGTCTAGAAGAATCAAAGTGCAGGTCATGTCAATAAGAATCAAAGTGCAGCCTTGTCTACAAGAATCAATGCTGCCTGTGAATATAAAAATCACAGTGTAGACTGTGCCTATGAGAATCAAAGTGCAGCCTGTGCCTATAAGGACCAAACTGTAGCCTGTGCTCATAGGGACCAAAGTGCAGCTTGTGCTTACAAGAACCAAAGTTACAAGCAATAACCTCTCTTCTCCCCCTCTACATCACCACTTTCCCATTGGGTCCTCAAGTCCTCTCAGTACAGTTAAATTGAGGTTAAATTCTGTTATTTGATCAATTTTTTTTTATTTTTTTACTGATGTCTGTTTAGTTTTATGGTTTTGAATAAAAAAATAACACCGTCAGTTAAAACTAAAATGTAACATTTCTGGGGCTCGGAACCAATTATTTAAATTTACATTAATCCGTATGGGAAAAGTTTGTTTGTACTCAAACTTTTTGGAACGCAACCTGCCATCTGGAGTGGTTTAAAGTTGAGTTCCAAGATACCACTGCCTTTATTTTCCAGTGGTAATTCGTAATGCACAGGTGTACATAGCGACTGCATCCAATAGGCTGCGCACCACAGCAGTGCATTGGAGTATATAGAGATGGCAGGGACTGATAACAACAGTCAGTTATACCCTTTCAGTGATGATGTCACTGATGGAGAGTGTCCTAGCCTCTCATTCCTCAGATAATGGTTGGAAGAGTCATTTATATGGCTGTGATTGACAGTCAGACAGTTATATGCTGTCATTCATTCTCATTCTTCTGAGGCTGATTTGAGGAGGCAGAAATGCTTCCCCTGCTGTGTCTTACCAAATTTTGTATCCTGCTTAGAGATCCACAGACTTACCTTGCTGTATATCTTCCTGCCTGTTTGTCCTAAACAGCAATATGTGCTCCAAGTGATAAGGAAAAGCAAGTGAAGTTTATTGAACCTTATAGAATGTTTGCATTTACATAGCACAATATATTTAGAGCCACTTGATGAACTTCACAGTTAAAGGACAATGAGACTGTGTTCAGAGTGTTAGATAAAGTGTAGGACAAAGGCAGTTAGATCTAGAAGAGCAGGATGGACATTCAGAAGGTTCAGTATCAGGTCCTCTCCTTTTTAACATATTTATTAATGACTTAGAGGTAGGATTGGAGTGTGGTGTCTCCATTTTCGCTGATGACATGAAGTTGTGCAAGGTAATTAAATCAGGTTATGATGTTTCCCTCCAAAGGGATTTACATAAAATTGAGGAATGGGCATCTAAATGGCAGATGAGATTTAATACGAATAAATGTAAAGTTATGCATCTGGGAAGGAAAAATAGCCATGCAATTTATAATCTTAACGGAGCAAATCTAGGTGTATCAGATATTGAAAGGGATTTTGGAGTGCTTGTGGACAACCACCTAGGTAACAGTGCTCAAAGCCAAGCAGCAGCTGCAAAGGCAAATACAATATTAGCCTGTATTAAGAAGGGTATAGAAGCCAGGGAAGCAAATATAATTCTGCCACTATACTAATCTCTAGTATGCCCTCATTTGGAATATGGAGTACAATTTTGGGCACCACTTCATAAAAAGCACATTTTAGAGATGGAAAAGGTACAGAGGAGGGCAACAAAACTAATAAGGGGAATGGAGGAGCTAAGTTATGAAGAAAGACTAACCAAATTAAACTTATTTTCTCTAGAAAAAAGGCGTCTAAGAGGCGATATGATTACCTTATATAAATACATCCAGGGTCAGTATAAAGATTTGTCAAGGGAGCTTTTTGTGCCAAGAGGTTTTCAACTGGCAAGAGGACATCCCTTGAGGTTAGAAGGAAAAAGATTCCACCTTAAAGAAAGAAAAGGGTTCTTCACAGTAAGGGTGGTTAATCTGTGGAATTCTCTACCAGAGGAGGTGGTGACAGCGGATTCGATAGATAACTTTAAAAGGGGATTGGATTTATTTTTAATTAAAAAGGGAATTCAGGGTTATCATGGATAATTAGAGAGGCAGTATTGATCCAGGGAGAAGTCCGGTCGCTGGTGTCTGGGATAAGGAGGGATTTTTTTTAAAAAAAATTATACAACTAATTAATTAATAGTTAATCCGCATATTACAGATCGTCGGAGATCTTGAAAGGTTGAACTTGATGGACTGAAGGTCTTTTTTCAACCTTAAATGCTATGTAACTGTAACTATGTAATATATATATAGTGCCTTGCAAAAGTATTCACCCCCTTGGCATTTTTCATGTTTTGTAGCCTAACAACCTAGAATTAACATTGATTGATTGTTTAAAGATTTGCATCATTTAATTTACAGAACATGCCCACAACTTTGAAGATGCTTTTTTTTATTGTGAAACAAACAACAAATAGGACAAATAACATAAAAAGTCAATGTGCATAACTATTTACCCCCCTAAAGTCCATACTTTGTAGAGCCACCTTTTGCGGCAATCACAGCTCCAAGTCGCTTTGGATAAGTCTCTACGAGCTTACCACATCTTACCACTGGGATTTTGCCCATTCCTCCTTGCAAAATTGCTCCAGCTCCTTCAAGTTGGATGGTTTGTGTTTGTGAACAGCAATCTTTAAGTCTGACCACAGATTTTCTATTGGTTTGATTTCTGGGCTTTGACTAGGCCATTCCAACACATTTACATGTTTCCCCTTAAACCACCCAAGTGTTGCTTTAGCAGTGTGTTTGGGGTCATTGTCCTGCTGGAAGGTGAACCATCGTCCTAGCCTCAAATTGCGCACAGAGTGGTACAGGTTTTGCTCAAGAATATCCCTGTATTTAGCACCATCCATCTCAACTCTAACCAGTTTCCCACTCCCAGCTGCTGAAAAACATCCCCACCGCATAATGCTGCCACCACCATGTTTCACTGTGGGAATTGTGTTCTTTGGGTGATGTGATGTGTTGGCTTTGCGCCAAACACAGCATTTTCTTTGATGGCCGAAAAGTTCAATTTTAGTCTCATCAGACCAGAGCATCTTCCTCCATACATTTTGGGAGTCCCCCACATGCCTTTTTGCAAACTTCTATTTACAGATACTCCAGTCTCTGCTGTGGAACTCTGCAGCTCCTCCAGGGTTACCTTAGGTCTCTGTGCTGCCTCTCGGATTTATGCCCTCCTTGCCTGGTCCGTGAGTTTTGGTGGGCGGCTGTCTCTTGGCAGGTTTGCTGTTGTGCCATGTTCTTTCCATTTGGTTATGATAGATTTGATGGTGCTCCTGGGGATCATCAAAGATTTGTATATTTTTTTATAACCTAACCCTGACTTGTACTTCTCAACAACACTTACTTGTTTGGAGAGTTCCTTGGTCTTCATGGCAGTTTTTGGTTAGTGGTGCCTCTTGCTTAGGTGTTGCAGCCTCTGGGGCCTTTCAAAAAAGGTGTATATATTAATGACAGATCATTTGACACTTAGATTGCACACAGGTGGACATCATTTCACTAATTATGTGACTTCTGAAGGTAATTGGTTGCACCAGAGCTTGTTATGGGCTTCATAACAAAGGGGATGAATTCATACGCACATGCCAATTTTCTGTTTTCCATTTAAAAAAAAAAAGTTTTATGTATATATTTTTCTCATTTCACTTAACCAACTTAGGCTATTGTGTTCTGATCATCACATAAAATTCAGATTAACAAAACATTGAACTTAAGGATGTAATGTCACAAAATAGGTAAAAAGTCAAGGGGGTGAATACTTTTGCAAGGCACTGTAATATATATATATATATATATATATATATATATATATATATATATATATATAAAAAATTGAAAATGTAATTGGACCAATCAGATTGCTCAGATTGATGGACGTATTAAATCTGAGCAATCTGATTGGTCTAAATAAATTTTAAATTAAATATGAGCAGGTTGACATCTAAAAAAACACTCTGTAAAGCAAGGTTCAAAAGGGAGACATGCAAAAAATAGGGGCCATAAGCAAGTAACAGGTGTTGAAAAACAGTCAAAGGTCCTGGAGTAAGAAGTTTGGTTAAACACCTCCTCCCCCCACCACCCGAAAAGAAAAAAAAGTGGTGGACTCTTGAAACCCAGAGGACCAAGCTTCATATGATGGAGGTGTTTGAACCCCTTGATGAGATGGGCTACAGTTGTAGCAGCGGGTTCCTGTGAGTTTTCAGATGAACTGAAACTCAACAACTTGATTAGGCACTGCAGTTGCTGGTTGCATATACAAGAGTACATATTTCTGAGCACCATCATTTAAAACCAGAGAAGGTGACTTGTTGACATCATGAGAAACGATTTGGTTTGGCCTATTTGGTAATGCCTTATAAGATACAGGATAGATTCTAAAGTCAGGTGGGAGATGTGGCTTGTAGGTTATTTGATTTTGTCTGTTATGGGAAAAGACCCAATGTAGCAGCCTGATCTCCTTCTTGATCGCCACCTTGTCATGGTGAAGGGGCATGTGTACTTAAATGAAGCTGTGAGCTATACCATGTAGGGCCAGCAAAGATTGGCAGGTCATGGCAGAGAAGTCAAACAAATTGGAGAAGTTACTGGCAACCCACTCCAGTATCTTTGCTAAGAAAACCTTATAGACAGGCAAAACTAGAGACATAACGATATGGCACCAGAAGATGAGCCCCTCAGGTCAGAAGGTGCCTACTACATTACTGAGAAAGAGCAGAGGGCAAGTACAAGTATCACCAGATCTAATGAAGTGGTTGGGCCAAAGCCGAAAGGACACCCAGCTGCGGATGTGTCTGGAGGGGAAAGGAAAGTCTGATGCTGCAAAGATCAATTCAGAATAGGAACCTGAAAGACATTAGAATAAATTGCACAACAGTCTCAAACCCACAAATAGGCGATTAAAAAATTGTATTTTTAAATGTGACTTCTGAGTAATATTGATCCCATGACTCAAGGGGTTAATACATATCATGAAACCCATATGGACTAAAATAGATGATCAAATGCATTTTATAGAGTACTAGATTGCTTGATTGTGAGTCCGATCAGTAAATATTGCTTATTGGCACTAATTAATTCTTGCAGATTACGTCTAACTTCCATGTTTTACTGACACCATGACTGTCTTATTTACTATTGGCTATGTCTAAGAAATAAATCACGGGCTTGCTTAAATATTGTCAGATCATATGATTACACCCCTGAAATCATACTCAAAAAGCCAGGGTTTACAATTCAGCCTTGTAATCAGAATTTGTGAGCTTGAGGCTTTTGCGAGCAGCTAAAAAGCATATTGCCCATAGTCAGGAACTCCATTGAGTCAAACAATTTCTTTGATAAAAACTTTTGTACATCTTTCCAGGATTGTGATACAGACACATCTGGTACTGTGGCAATATTGCTGGAATCCATTGAGTTTAAGGTTGAGTTTATGGTTATGAAAGTACAAGGAACATATGTTTCCTGTGTTCTTTGAGGGAAGAGGACAAAACCAGGATATTGTCTAGACACAAGAATTGTACAGTTTAGTAAGTCACAGATGATGGCTTTGATAAAGTACTAGAAAGTTGATGGAGCATTACACAGTCCAAAGGGGAATTATTAGATACTCAGAATTTCCATAGAAGGTTCGAGAAGCTGTCTTCCATTAATCCCCTTCTCTGATATGCACTAGTCAAAGTGCTCCACGGAGGTCAATATTAGGAAACATGTTGGCTTCCCTGAGGCATTCAAAGAGTTCAGAAATAAAGACAGAGGGTAGAGGGTATTTACAGTAACTGCATTTGAAGAACAACTCCAAGCTTCACACAACAAATTATTATTCGCCAAATCACCACAGAAACATCAGAAAAAGCATGTCCTAAGAACAGCAAATGTAGACTTTATAAGAAATTTTTTATCTTGATGCTCAACCTGCCCCAACTCCCTGTGTAGATGACCCAGATGCTCAGCTGAGAGCCCATGCTTCATCCAGTGTAAAATAAAGTATGTATGCAGACATGCTCGGAGCATCAGTAGAGCTTGGGCTTCAATCCCAGCAGCCTCTGCTCTGAGCACGCTCAGTTGATCAGAAATGAGCCAGACATTAGTAACTTTAGTCTGGGAATGCTAATATGTTATATGAAATCACCTTTGCCTGCTAGACATATGAAAATTATGTATTTTTTTAGTAAAACAAAACTTCTAGCCCTTACCCCAAAAATTATATATTCTCAGTCAAATTCTGTAGTTATTTGGTGGTCTAAAATAATTATGTGTGTGATAGGGAAACATATTTTTTTAAACTAAATGATGCATTCTTTTTATTTGAATACAGAATAGTTTATTACAAAGCCATATTATACCAGGGCCAATAAAGCATTTGTTTATATGGGAGAAATAATTGTAAATAAAATAATACCATATTAAACTATGACATATCACCTCACTGGGCCTATAACATTTATATTCATTTATATTTAAATTTCTAAATTATACATATGATCTTCTAATTATATGTAATAAATATGATATTGTAATGTAAAATCAAAGTCCCTCTGGTTGAAAATAATAAATATGCTACTGTGATAAAATAAAATTAATAAGACACTGTAATGTAAAAGCAAAATAAGCACGCAGGTTAAAAACAATAAATATGTCTCTTTTATTTAAACTAATAAATGTGATACACTGATATTATCTATTCAAAGCAGTACTATAATTTAAAATAAAACAATGTGCAACTCTGGTTTAAACTAATAAATATGCCACTCTGATAATATTAATTCAATTCAATACATAAACAAAAAAATGTTGGTTTTACATTCCTGTGTCCTAATTTAACTGAAGTTTATCTTCGTTTTTGTGTGGCATATTTATTAGTTTAAACCGGATGGGCTTATGTATTACAATATCACATTTATTTCATATAATGTTATTGCATGTTCTTTGTGATATCAATACAGTGGAATATTTAGTGTATATAGTAAGAAGGGCATGTCTACAATTGATAAATTTACATAACAATGTATATAAATATTGTGTAGGTCCCGTGAAGATATATATCTGTATAATATTGCATTATATTATCTACAATTATTTTTCACGTGTAAACAAATACTTAATATGGTTTTGTAATAACCTATTCCAAAAAAAAAAAAAAATCCTTATAAAGTTTACAAAATATGTCTTCTTAGCAAACACCTAATAATTAGACTGAATATGTAAATTGTTTGGGTGAAAACAGATACTTTCATATAACACAATATCAGCCATTGATACAGGGGTGAAACATTGTTATCTTTTATAGTCACACTGTTAATTGATGATAATCTTAATAGCCTAATCTTTTTTAAATTCTAGCAAACTGAGCATGTTCAGAGCAGAGGCTGCTGGGGTTAAGCCCAAGCCCTACTGCTGAGCATGTCTGGATACATCATGTTTTACTGAATACATTGTGGCCGCTCAGTTTATCATCATTGGTTACTATGAGACACTACACACACTGTATATCTTACTATACTGTCTTCATGTGCTGCAGAGAGAATAAACTAAATAGGAACTATTGGTAAGATTTTGGGCAGAAAAAAGGAGAATGTTCAGGTTCCATCTTTCTTGCTTACAAAGAAAATTAGGGTCCCTGTTGGCGAGGTAAAGGGTCTGGATAAACCAAATACTATTTCAGGGTTTGCAATTCTGGTTCTGACAGCAGATAGATGACTGCCAAAGGAACTTTAACTCCTGACAGTAGCTAAATGGGGCAGCCACAAATTCTATGGGGAAATAATGTATCTGCCTCCTTCATGCTGGATACATCTGTGAATGTACTGTGGACCTTTGGTACTAGTTTTGCATTTGTTGCAGGAGGATCAGCAGTGCATTGAGCCATACAGGTGGTTTGACAGGTTTCCAAAGGGAAGGACATGCTTTTATGTGTCAAATTAATGTTTAGGTTATGGGATTTCAACAGGGTAGCCTGAGAACTAATGGAAAGAGAGGACAGGCCATTACATCCAGGGTCAGATACTCATGGTGATTGGGAGTGGTGACTAACAGTAGAATGCGTTTTCAGATCTGACTGCTTCAGAACCGATGGTAATTACTTTCAGCGGATGGATGGAGATAGGTGTGGACTTTGATGTGTAAGGAATATAAGTCCCAGACAAGGTTTGCATCAATGAAAGAGGAGCTGCCCCCAAAATCAAGAATGGTTTAGATCTGGATTTGCCAAAGTCTCTGGAATTCATTTTTCAAGACACTTTCCACAGGCTCAGTACCTGATGGCTAGAGAAAAGCAGATGTGATATCTTTATTTAAGAAGGAGGCAATAGCCATTCCAAGGAACTATAGTCCTGTAAGCCTAGCTTCTGTAGTAGGGAAGCTTTTAAAAGGGTTCATATGGGATAATATACAGGAGTATATTCCTGTGAAAAAGATAATAGGGAAGAATCTACCCAGATTGATGAGATATAGGTCATGTCAAAGTAATCTAATTAGTTTCTATGAGGAGCTAAGCAGGAACTTGGACTAAGCACATCAATAGAGGTACTATTTTGGGGATTTTGCAAAGGCTTTTGATACAGTGTCAAATGGGATGCTATTGCACAAACTAAGGGATACAGGGAATTGCACTACATATATGCACAGGGATTTGGCTAAAAGACAGGAAGCAAACAGTTGTTGTAAATGGAACATACGCAGACTGGGCTAATATGTTAAGTGGGGTTCCTCAGGGTTCAGTGTTAGGTCCTATCCTTTTAACATATTTATTAATATTTAGAAGTAGGTCTGGAAAGTATTGTCTCTATTTTTGCTGATGACACTTTGTGCAAATTGTGCAATGAAGTTAAATATGAAAATTATGCACTTTCACTACAAAGAGGCCGCTAAAGGGCAGATGAGAGCTAACACAAATACATGTAAAGTTGTGCATTTGTGCCTAAGAGGAGCTATAATTCTCTTATATAAAAATATCAAGGATTTATATATATCTTTGCCGGAGGAGCTTTTTATGCCAAGAAGTTTTCAATCCACAAGAGGTCCCCCCTTGAGGTTAGAAGAAAAAATATTTCACCTTAAAGAAGGAAAATCATTCTTCACAGTAAAGGGCAATTAGAATGTAGAGCTCTCTACCAAAATAGTTTTTTTAAATAAAAAGGGCATTCAGGGTTATCTTGGAAAACTAGAGAAGGTGGAGTACTGATTCAGTGCATATGTAATCTGATTGCCAGCATCTGTGGTTAGGAAGGAACTCGATGGACTAAAACACTTTTTGTTAACCTCAATCACTATGTTAATGTGAGTTTGAGCTTATGGAGGAAGGGAGGTGCCCAGAGAGGAGACTAGAACTGTAGGCTTACGAATAGTAGACTTGTTCCTCATCAAGACATTTCGGAGAAGTGGTGGAGCTATTATGGCTCATTCCCTGTCACTAGAGCAGCTCTTGTCCTATCTAAATACTATTTTTAATAGTGTATGCCCAACAAATAAACATATCAGTTTTACTTTAAAATGCATTACATTTAACTAATTTTAAGTAAAATACGTATAGGACCACAATAAAAAATGATAGCTGTTGAAATGAAAGTGCATGCACTTGATTTATAAGGTTTAAACTTTGTAATGCTTGTAGTTTTACTTTAAAGCTATTACTTTTATAGGATTTTGCCCGATGTGCTGTGATAGCTCACCCCTTTTTGCATAATTAGGGCAAGGCCAGCTGTAGCACACTTCCTGTTGTGGATCAGACCTCAGATCTACATCAGTCAGACATCTTTTTTTTTTGTCATACCATTAGTAGGAATTAGAATATATTTCAGCTTGATGTGTCATACTAAGAACTACAGCATTCATGTTTATTTGTTACAATTTTTTTAACAACTTTTGGAATAAGTTATCTTAAGTAAAGTACATGGATCAAATTCATTATATTCATATTTATTTTTACTTGAAACTTTCATTACTAAAAGAGTTTTTGTATCAATAGTAATATATAGTAATATCTGTTGAATTTATTTTCTTATTCTAAGCAATATTTAGTATGTTCAGGGCCCCCCATTAGAAATCTTGGATCAGTACTAATGCTAAAAAAAAAAAAAATCAATGAAATATAAAAAATTAAGAAATACAGTAAATTAAAAAAACAACGAAATTGCCCAAATTCCTAAAGTTTGTACCATGATTTATACATTAAAATGGGCAAAGTTTAACCATAAAGTTACAGTCCAATTCAAATATCTGCTGATAACCCTTGATTTTTATTTGATTTTCACAAAAGTCATCAAACTGGAATGGAAGAAATTAAATATGCTTCAGGCATTACAATTATAAGAGAATTTAGGAGCACAGAAGTGATAATTGCAATAGATATTTCATTCTTAGGAGGAAGCAGTGCTGGATTTTTCCTAAACTTCCAGGAGAAATCTTTATACAGATCTTATTATATATTGTAGTACCGTTGGAAAAACTCTCTGCCCTTACAATGAAGTCCCTAATATTAGGTACATGAAGACTGATATTTCTCTACAAGAACATTCTTACAGAGGCAAATATTATTATCTGTGAAAAGGGCATCTCAATCTTTAGTTCAGAAATTTGAATTACATTGGAAAGTAAGATGATAAATGTCTTTCTTTGACTACATTATTTGTGTACTAAATAGGAATCTGTCATCTATAGCTGTAATATAAACCACATATGGTCTTCTATGATCTTTACAGAAGATCTATTACCATATTAAAAATACTTTGAACTACTTCACTACATACAAAGATATAAGATATTCACAATAATTATTAAAGTCTTGTCCAAATACTATGTATTCTTTGCATTACTTGTTTTTAACATGGTATCTCCTCCTTCACCAACCAACCTGCTTGATCCAAAATGTTTATCATCACTCTCCTGGATTATACCTCCTCGTAAATCACTGTGCTTCAACCTATATTTTTTGAATAGGAATATGAAAGTGCAAATACATACAAATCTATTAATTGTAGTAAAAACATATAATCGTGTTTGAATGAGAAGTTGCAGGACATAAAACTGAATAAGTAATCTTCCCTTCATACACTTGTCATAATATATAAATCTGTAAATTTTGGTTCAAAAGGTGACAACTCACTTCTTGTTGTCTAGGAGTTAATCTTTCCAGAGATGTTATGGAAATAATAAGATTTTGCTTCTTTTCGGTTTAAAGTAAAGGTTTTATTATTGTGTTGCAAAGTAACAGACAGAGATATGAATTATATAGAAAAATGTTGAGATAAGTCTCCAGAGGGTATGGAGTGAGGCAGAGAGGATGAAGAGTGACCCATGGAGAGGGTCAGAGAGATGGAATGTGTAGCATCTTCTAGGTGAAATACAAACTTATAAAGAGAAAAACAACCAATTAATGATTTACATTTCTAAGCTTGTTGATATTATCTGAAGACAAAAGAAGTGACCATGTGAGTCTATGATTCCCCTCAGATAGTCAACAAAGGTCCCAATCATACAAAAGGACAATGGTAACAGTTTTGTAACAATTGTGTAATTAGCTAATTCTTGAAAATGTCTGTTGAACCATAATACACATCACAGAATAGTCTTAGCTCTCAGGAGAAGGTCAGTGGCATATTTAAACCTTTAAATTCTACTATCATTGCAAATGCTAAAATTTTTCAGATATAAAGGCAGATAATAGAAATTCCCTAAGACTTTGCATATTTGGCTATTTTGCTACTCTTACCACATTATCTCATCCATTGTCTCATGCTCTCTACCCAACTCTTCCATTTTATTCTACTATCAATTCATTTGACTCTTTCTCATCTTTAATCATTTCATTCTATGTGGTGGTACCTTGATTTACTATAAATTGTCTCAATACCCCTTCATTCATTTAGTCTCTTCCCTTTGCGTGTTTCTTTCCCCATCCACATGCTTCCAGGCAGTGGTGTAGCTAGAGCTTTTGCCGCTCGAGATTGGCCCCGAGTTTACCGAAGCCCTCCCTGTGCGAATATCATTTATATCTATCTATATCTATCTATCTATCTATCTATCTATCTCTCTCTATATATATATATATATATATATATATATATACACACACATATAGTGGCAGCGCTAGAGAATGGAGGGCCCTGGTACAAAAAAAAAAGCCCGCCCCCCCCCCGTAAAAAAAAATTTTGCCCTGTGCAACACCCGAAGACCCCTTCCAATAACAGCAAATCTTCCCAAGACCATTACCCAAAACCTCTTTATTCCTTTTATAGTTTACAAGAGATTTATACAAGATTTTTTTCTCCTTCAGTTCTCCAACACTTCACTCTTTAGTACATATGATAATAATTGGATTGGAACACTAATGAACTAATCCCTAGATTGAAAGGATATGAATTAAACAAATAAAAACATACATTTTGACTATAGAGCACCTATCTTTTCTGCCCATTTTCAAAATTACCTGCAACACTGGAGCTTAATTCTTTCCCAGGATACACTTTGCAAATTCCAGCACCCTTCAATACATGAGATACGAGAAAGTTTACCACGGCCTGGTAGAAAATGTCATTTAAGTGTAATAATCTGAAGAACCGTTAGATACTGAGAGACCACAGTTTAACACCACATCATAGACCATATAATAAAGCCTGGTAAGTCACATAATCAAGGTAAATGTAATTTAATCTGATAAACTAGAATGATTTAGAGGTGTAGGCATTACCATCTTATATACACTGCACTCATTCCACTTTCAAACCACTAATTATGGAAAAATTACTGCACAGTATGATGAATTATGTTTTGCTGCAAATCCACCGTAAAACTATTTAGTGATTTAGAAGAGCAGGAGCAAAATATGCATTATATTAAATTTGTATTCTGTGACCATCAATAGAGAAAATCATAAAGCTCTTAGAAGCAAATTTACGCAGAAAACCCCGTTCTGAAAATGACAGTATTCTCTTCTTGCATACATGAAAAACACATTTTGCTTTTCTTTTCTGGCTGAATGATTGCTCTTTTCTCTAGATGACCTTTTGTGTGAAAAAAATATATGATACTTTCCTAAAGAAGCTCTTGTCTTGAAATGTAAAGATTTCCAGTTATTTGGACAGGTTTTATATGCTTGGCTTATCATTCTACATTTAAGTGTAATTGTTACTCCTCTTTAACCATAATATAATGTTATTTAAGACTGCCTAGACAGCTATGGATTTTTCTATAGCTACATACATTATATATATATATATATATATATATATATATATCGACAAAGGTGATCAGTGCAAAGCAGGAAAGTTGAAATACATGGGGGGAGTACACGAGGGGAGCGCCAAAGGTGCTCAGAGGAGCAAAAGCCTCACATTGTGTGGCAAACAGCATTGCCAGCCTTACAATTTTAATCCCGTAATTTTTGACGGGCAAGTAGCTCATATATATATATATATATATATATATATATATATGCTCATATATATATATATATATATATATATATATATATATATAAATAAATAAATAAGAATCTATATCTATCACAATAACTATAATTAAATAGTTTGGTCAAGCACTAGACCCTAAATATATATACGGAAATAAACCAGTGTTGAATTGTAGTTAAATAACATACCTGTCCATTTCATTCTTCATTTTTGATTAAAATATAAAGTTACACGTAATGGCATATTTAGGCTTTCTAGCCAAGGTCCAAGTTACTATTGCTCTTTTGCCCTTGCAATGCCCCAATACTAAGCTTCCATATAAGGGCCTCATTCAAATCCATATTTCATAAGGTTACACAGGGAAAACGTGCTCAGTAACTTTCCCTAACTATTCTATTCATGGCTTGCAGCATGATTAGGAGAGAGCTAACCCTAATGACTATGGACCAGCCAGTCCCGCACATTTGGCAAACTTTCCCATTGATTTCTTGACATCCAAAATATTACAATTCGCTCCTTACTTTTACACAAAATCTCTATTCAATTCACACTTTACTGAGCACTTTAGGATACTAAACACCACTTTCAAATGGTTTTAAAACCATATCTGATAGCTTCAGCAGCACTTAGAAATAATATTTCATTGGAATTTAATGCTTAACATTCCCATAGGCACATACAGTGCCTTGCAAAAGTATTAACCCGCTTGGCCTTTTTTGTGTTTTATTGCCTCACAACCTGGAATTAACATGGATTGTTTGAGGATCTGCATCATATAATTTACAGAACATGCTCACAATGTTGAAGATGTTTTTTTTTTATTATTATTGTGAAGCAAACAACAAATGGGACAAAATAACAGAAAAAGTCAATGTGCATAACTATTCAGCCCCCTAAAGTCAATACTTTGTAGAGCCACCTTTTGCGGCAATCACAGATCCAAGTCGCTTTGGATAAGGCTCTATAAGCTTGCCACATCTTACCACTGGAACTTTTGCCCATTCCTCCTTGAAAAACTGCTCCAGCTCCTTCAAGTTGGATGGTTTGTGCTTGTGAACAGCATTTTTTACGTCTGACCACAGATTTTCTTTTGGATTGATGTCTGGACTTTGATTAGGCCATTTCAACACATTTACATGTTTCCCCTTAAAACACTCCAGTGGTGCTATAGCAGTGTGTTGAAGGTCATTGTCCTGCTGGAAGGTGAACCTCCGTCCTAGCCTCAAATCATGCATAGAGTGGTACATGTTTTGCTCAAGAATATCCCTGTTTTTAGCACCATCCATCTTTCCCTCAACTCTGACCAGTTTACCTGTCCCAGCTGCTGAAAAACATCCCCACAGCATGATGCTGCCACCACGTTTCACTGTGGGGATGGTGTTCTTTTGGTGATGGGATGTGTTGGGTTTGCGCCAGACATAGCGTTCAATTTTAGTCTCATCAGACCAGAGCACCTTCCTTCATACATGTTGGGAGTCTCCCACATGCCTTTTTGAAAACTCAAAATTTTGTTTTTTTGCTGAAAGTAACAACTTTCTTCTGGCCACTCTGCCATAAAGCCCAACTCTATGGAGCATACGGCTTATTGTCGTCCTATGTACAGATACTCCAGTCTCTGCTGTGGAACTCTGCAGCTCCTCCAGGGTTACCTTAGGTCTCTGGGCTGCCTCTCTGATGAATGCCCTCCTTGTCCGGGCCATGAGTTTTGATGGGCGGCCGTCTCTTGGCAGGTTTGCTGTTGTGCCATGTTCTTTCCATTTGGTTATGATATATTTGATGGTAATCGGTTGCCCCAGAGCTTTTTATGGCTTCATAACAAAGAGGGTGAATAAATACACACATGCCAATTTTCTGTTTTCTATTTCTAAAAAAAATAGTTGTGTTCTGATCCATCACATAAAGTTCAGATTAACAAAACATTGAATTTAAAGCTGTAATGTAACAAAATAGGTAACAAGTCAAGGGGAGTGAATACTTTTGCAAGGCACTGTATGTGGAAATTAAAAATATGATATTTTTATTATTATGTTCATGTCATTATATCACATCCATGGTTAGACAGAACCCAGTACTCAAGAGGTTACTACACATTAGATAACCCACATGGACTAGAAACAGATGCTCTAATGTATTGTGTTTTGAAGAGCTAGCCCTTCTGGCAAATTTATTTAACTACTCGCAACATGGTTACTTACATTCATAGTTGCTTATTCTTACTCATTGTACGACATCATGACTATTGGTTCCTAGAGCTCATTTTCTATTGGTTCAGTAATTTAAGCAAAATGCCTGGTTTGGTGTAGAATTACAGAGGACCACATAATGCAAGATCATGATTTGAAGTTGAAACATGCAATATTTAAAGGTATAAGAAAGTATTTCTTTACAGAAAGAGTAGTAGATTCCAGTGGAAGTGGTAAGGTCAAACAGCGTTAAGGAATTAAAGCACGCTAGGGATAAGCATAAATCTATCCTTAGGCTTAATTAAGCCAAACTTTTATGTAGCTACTATGGGCAGACTTGATGGGCCTTTTGGTTCTTATCTTCCATTCAGTATATGCTTCTATGTTTATCCCTCTTGTATGAGACATATGGAGGAGCTCTATAACATCAGCAAAAACAAGACCTTGAGCTGACTGGGACTCAGACCATGAGCTTCTTATTGCAAAGTTCAGAATTAAACTGAAGAAAAAAGAGAAAATCATCAGGCCAAGCAGATACAAAATAAATAGTATCCCTTGTGAAAATGCAGTGGAGGTAAAAAAGAGATTTAAGGTACTAGACATGGAAGATAGAATGCCTGAAGAACTTTGGATTGAAGTTTGCAACATTATCCAGGAAACAGCAATAAAGAATATCTGACAAGGTTTTAAATGTAGCCTGGGAAAGAAGGAAAGACATTGTGAAGATAGGAAAAGATTTGCTAAAAGCAGTGATGACCTCCATATTGTGTCCAATGAGCTTGAGCCAGACATCTTGGATAGTGAAGTGAGATGTGCTCTAGGATGCCTTGCTGATAACAAGGCTACAGGAGTTGATAGAATCCCAACTGAACTATTCAATATTCTACAAGATTATGCTGTAAAATTGTTGCTTGCCTTTTGCCAACAAATTTGGAAAACTCAACAATGGCCAATAGACTGGAAAAGGCCAGTCTACATCACAACCTCAAAAAAGGCAGTTCCAAAGAGTGTTCCAATTATCAAACAATTGCTCTTATTTCACATGCCAGGAAGGTAATGCCTAAGATCCTACAAGCTCGACTCCAACAATATATGGACCAGGAACTACCAGATGTGCAAGCCGGGTTCTGCAGAGGAAGATGCACAAGAGATCAAATTGACAATGTCCAATGGATAATAGAGAAAACAGAGTTCCAGAAAAACATTTACTTCTACTTCATAGACTATTCTAAATCCTTTGACTGTGTGGATCACAACAAAATGTGGCTTGTCCTTTAAAGAGATGGGAGTACCAGGTCATCTCATCTACCTCCTGAAGAATCTGCATGTGGACCAAGAAGCCACAGTCAGAACTGAACATGGGAAAACAGAATGGTTCAAGATGGGAAACTGTGTGCAACAAGGTTGTATATTGTCACCTTGTTTATTTAACTTATATGCAGAGTTCATCAAACGTAAGGCCGGGCTGGCTGAATCCAAAGTCGGGAATCAATATTGCTGGAAGAAATATCAACAACCTCAGATACGCGGATGATACTACTTTTATGGATGAAAGTGAGGAGGAACTAAAGGACTTACTGATAAGAGTAAACAAATAGCTCGGAAAAGCTGGCCTGCTGCTCAAGTTAAAAAGATGAAGATCATGGCAAATGTCAATCTCAGTTCCTGGCAAATAGATGGTAAAGAATTAAAGGCAGTGACAAAATTAATTTTCCTGGGATCCAAGATTTCTTCAGATGGTGACTGTGGTTGTGAAATTAAAAGATGTTTGCTTCTGGGGAGGAAAGCTATGGCAAGCTTGGACAGGCTAGTAAAAAGTAAAGATATTACAATATAAACAAAGGTCCTCATAGTAAAAAATATGTTATTTCCAGTAGTAACATACAGATGTGTGAGCTGGACCATAAAGAAGTCTGAGCGCCAGAGAATTGATGTGTTTGAATTGTGGTATTGAAAAAGACTGCTTAGAGTCCCTTGAACTGTAAGAAGATCTAATATATCAATAGTACAGGAAATCAAGACAAATTGTTCACTGGAAGGTATGATCATGAGGCTGAAGCTCAAATATTTGGGCCAGGGTTCCTTAGAGAAGACTCTGATGCTGGTAAAGATTGAAGACACTTGAAGAAGGGGGAGGCAGAGGAGGAGATGGATAGATGAGATAATTGAAGCAACGAACACAAGCTTTATGGAACTCAGAGGGGCAGTGGCTAACAAATGTGCCTGGCATGCTGAGGTCCATAAGGTCATGGAGAGTAGGACACAATTGAAAGACTAAACTACAACAACAATCAGTGTAGTGCATATCTCAGAGACTTGATAATTTTAGATATTTAATACAGTTTTCAATTTTAAATCACATATATAGTTGTGAGCGTACGAGTTGTTGCTAACGCTTCGCGAGGGTCCTCAGTTGCTGGCAAGGAGCGCCTTCGGCGCTCCATGCCAGCAACTGAGAACCTGGCACAGTGCCCTTGCTAAGCGAGGGCCGTGGCTCGCGTAGCGAGACGCGGCCCTCGCTTCGCGAGGCCCGCGGCTCGCGCAGCGAGACGCGGCCCTCACTTAGCGAGGGCACTGTGCCAGGTTCTCAGTTGCTGGCTTGGAGCGCCACAGGCGCTCCATGCCAGCACCTGAGGACCTCGCAAAGCGAGGTCTTCAGTTGCAGCAACTGCGACCCTTGCAAAATTCACAACACAAATTCCCAACCCAAACAACTGCGAATCTCGCAAAGTTCACGTCGCAACACATTACGACACTCGCAAACAACATACGACACACGTTCACACACATTATGACACTCGCAAACAACATACGAAACACGTTTACACACATCAACAGCGTCTCTCAACAATTTGCACCGTGCACTGTGAAGCACAATCCCTTTTAAAGAACACCAACAAAGAAGAAGAGGTAAGATACAACAAGACATTACATGCTCAAAAGGCCATGCTTTGCTAGATGAAAAATTATAAATATACAAATAACTATTTCACTTTCTTTTTCAAACAGACACTACAAGAAGACCGGCGGATTAAGATTGGCAGGAGGGGACCGTCTGTCATTCCAAACTTCAATCAAGGTAAAGTATTAAGTATAAACAAGAAAGAACCATGAGCCTTATTCAATTGCAACTTCCTCAATTGAATAGGGCTCTATATAAGCACATAACATATTTTTTATACAGAACTTTTTAGTTACTGAACTTCTAACCACAATCAAGGTTTTCAATAACTAAAAACTTTGCTCAATAAATATGTTATGTGATTATATAGAGCCCTCTTCAATTGGCAAAATTGCAATTCAATGAGGACCTATATATCTTTAATGGCCAAGGGCCTCACTCAAATGTGATTTGCCCATTTCAATAGGGCTCTATATAAGCACAGAGCATATTTTTTAAAGGAACTTTTTATTTTGTGAACACGTTGCTTTTGGATACAAGTTCACTAAATACAAAATTCCGTAAAAAAATATGCTCTGTGCTGATATTGAGCTCTATTCCATTGGCCAAAACACAATTGAATGAGGAGCTCACAATATAACAAATGCAGTAACCAAAGGCCCTCATTCAATTGCTATTTTGGACAATTAAATATGGCTATAAATAAGCACTTTTAGGCCCTTATTCAATTTTAACAAATATATGTGATGTGCTTATTTACAACCGTATTCAATTTTCAACATTGCAATTCAATGACGGCCTTAGAGTACTATTACATTGTAAAAAATGCAATTGAATGAGGGGCAAACTATGCAACATATGGTACACACAAAGGCCCTCATTCAATTGCAATTTGCCCAATTGAATAGGGCTCTAAATAACAACATAACATTTTTTTTTAAAGAAGTTTTTAGTTACTAAAAATCTATCCAAAATAAAGTTTTTCACTGACTAAAAACTTCTTTAAAAAAATATGGTATGTGCTTATTTAGGGCACGATTCAATTAGCCAAATCGCAATTGAATGAGACACAAACTGCTACACACAAAACAGAATTTCTTATTCAATGTTTAACAACCTATAAGCCTTACAAAGAAGCAAAAATAAGAATAACAAAAGTGTTGCGCACCTAATAGCATTGTACAAAAAATCACACAAACACATAGGAAACTACATTAACATTCTTCTTTAATGTTTAACAACCTATAACCAGTACAATCAAGAATAAATAACTTTTGCACAAGTGGTGCGCACAAAACAGGATTGTCAAAAACTAACACAAACACATAGCAAACTACATTAATTATATTATTTCATGTTTCACTAACTATAACCATCCCAATAAAGGTTAAATAAGTATACCACAAGTGGTGCGCACAAAACAGGATTGTACAAAAAATAACATAAACACATAGCAAAATAAATTTATATTCCTATTTAATATATCACAACCCACAAGCCTTACTAAGAACCTTAAATAAGAATAACAAAAGTCATGGGATTGTACAGAAAGTAAAAAAAAAAATTATAGAAAAAAATAACCATAACTGATACAATACAGCAAAATTCATAAATATTTTACTTATTTAAAAGACATTTCACTCAAACAACATTTTCTATTTTATATTACAACAGATACTGCGTGAAGACAATCAGACGAGGACTTTCTCCACAGGACCGGACCATCGGACGAGGACTTTCAACACAGGACCAGACCAGCAGACGAGGAATTTCAACACAGGACCAGCCCAGCAGACGAGGAATTTCAATACAGGACCAGACCATCGGACGAGGACTTTCACCAAAGGACCACAACATCGGACGAGGGCTATCGCCACAGGACCACACCATCGGACGAGGGCTATCGCCACAGGACCACACCATCGGACGAGGGCTATCGACACAGGACCACAACATCGGACGAGGGCTATCGCCACAGGACCACACCATCGGACGAGGACTTCCAACAGAGGACCACACCATTGGACAACGATTTTGAACCGAGGACCAACAAACATTCGGATTTAAATCACACTTCAACCAAGGTACAGTATAATAAGTACTAAAGTATAAAACTAAAGAAACTGCTTTCAGTTGCATCCGTGTCAACAGAAAAATAAAAAAAATATTTTACTATCTCCCTTATTCTATTTAAATTGCTACTATGCAATACATAGCTCAATAACCACATCACTTTTTTTTTTAGCAAAGAAGTTTTGCAGTGGTAAATATCTATCCACAAACAACGTTTTTAATAAATAAAACCATTATTTTAAAAAAATATGTTAAATGCTTATTTACAGCAGTATTCCATTGGCCAAATTCTAAGCCAGTGAGGACAGGAATTATACATTTAACTAAATATAAATGATACATTAATGATTTGCCTTTTATTTCACCAATTGTGCACAAGAATCTTTAACAGGAATTACAAATTAAAATATACACAATTAAATTTTTTTTTTTTCCTTTACAGATTAATATGGCTGATAACGAGACCAAAAAAGAGAAGAAAAGACGTCAAACTAGAGAAAGACAAGAGAGATGGGCCGCCCAGCAGACACCGGAGGAGAAAGAAATTTGACGAGAAAAAGAACGCAAAAGACTTGCAAATAAAAGAATATCAGCTGCAAAAATGAAAGATACAACCAAAAAAAATAAAAAGATAATAAAGCATTTACAAACTGTTCCTAAAACATCAGATGACATTTTACAAGATACCAGTCAAGACAGACCAAAAAACTACAAAAACAAAGCATTTACAAACTCTTACTAAAAACTTACAGGACATTTCAACCAAACAAGGACAACATATACCAAGAAAATCCACGAAAAAAACTAAACATTTAGAACCTGTTGTTGAAACATTTCATGACTTTTCATCTGATGAATATGAAAGTCAACATCCGATATGCTTTGCAAATTGTCCTTTACTGAAGTCTTTAGCAGTAGAGGTTCATAGTTGTGGGGACATGAGTACTCAATGTCAATTTTGTGAGGCTTATTATTTTAAACAGGAGAGACCCAGAGATGGACAATTTATTAGTTGTTGTCAAAAAGGAAAGTTCAAACTTCCAGAAAGGAAACAATTTCCAACCTATTTACAAAATATTATGACTGAACCTACTTTTCCAAATTACAAAAATTTTAAGACAAACATAAGATCCTACAATAGTGCCATATCATTTGCATCTATGGGGGCAACATTGGCTGCTAATGTACCAGGACATGGTCCTTACTGTTTTAAAGTCCAAGGACAAATTTATCATCGGACTTCACATTTACATCCAGAGGAAGGAGAGCAAAGAAAATCCGCTCAACTATATGTCCTAGATACAATGGAAGCTGTTGACCAACATATGCAGATGGAAGAAAATAAAAAATGCTTACCCAGTGTTTTTATAGAGCTAAATAACATTATGGACAACAATCCCTACAGTAAAGCTTACAAAAAATTGGCAGAAGTAGAAAATGAACAACTACTTCATGCACAAAGACATCAATTACCCATGCCAAAGGTTAATATGGTGCTTAAAAGAGACAGACATACTGATAAACGTTGTTATAACTTGCCAACATCAAATGAGGTTGCAATGGTCTTTCAGAATGATGAAGGAGAACCACCATTTCAAAGAGACATTAGAGTATATCCCAGAAATGAGGAGCAACCATTTATTAATATTAATATCTTAAGTCCAAATTTAGATCCAATGACATATCCCATCTTTTTCCCACATGGAGAAGCAGGTTGGCAACCAAAATTAACCCTTCCCAGTTACCCAAATGCTAAAGCCAAAATCCGAAATAATGTTTCTATGCTTGAATTTAAAGTTGCTCAAATTGCCATTAGAGATGAATTTAATCCAATTTTATGTGGTGGGAAACTAACACAACAATGGATTATTGATTCATATTTGCAAGTTGAGGCAAATAATTTAAACTTTATAAAATATCAACAAGATAAACTACGTGTAGAACAATATTCTGGACTCATGGACTATGTTGCGGACGTGGCTACAAGCAGAGACATGACAGCTGGCAAAGCCATCATTTTACCATCTTCCTTTCAAGGATCTCCTCGAAATATGAGAGAAAGATACAATGATGCTATGGCTATTGTGACAAAATTTGGAAAACCAGATTTATTTGTGACATTTACATGTAATCCACAATGGCCAGAAATTAATCAAAATCTACTTCTTGGACAAAGTGCTTCAGATCGACCAGATTTAGTAGCCAGAGTTTTTAAGATCAAATTAAATGAATTAATACGTGACTTCACTATAAATCAGTTATTTGGCAAATGTCTTGCTTATGTATATACCATTGAATTTCAAAAAAGAGGCCTTCCACATGCACATCTTCTCATAATACTTCAAGAGAAAGATAAATTAGATACTTCGGACAAAGTGGATGCAGTCATAGTTGCTGAACTACCAGATCCAGAACTATATGGTAGACTATATGAGATTGTTACTCATCGCATGATTCATGGACCCTGTGGAGACCTTAATCCACAATCACCATGTATGGAAAATAATCAATGTTCAAAAGATTTTCCAAAAGATTATAGAGACAAAACATATGCAAATTGTGATGGATATCCACTTTATAAAAGAAGAGAAGGAGATAGTGCCATTATTCGTGGAAAAAAAGTGGACAATAGATATGTAGTACCCTACAATCCACATTTACTCATGAAGTACAACGCCCACATCAACGTAGAAGCCTGCACTTCCATCAAATCCATTAAATATGTCTACAAATATATTTACAAAGGTTACGATGCAGCTACTGTAGTTGTCAAAAGTGCAGACAACCCTGAAAGTAGTGAGTTAGTACATGATGAACTTGCATCTCATGTAGATGCTCGCTATGTCAGTGCGCCAGAAGCTATGTGGCGGCTTTTAAAATTTGAAATGCATGATAGATCACATGCAGTATATAGGTTAGCAGTACATTTGCCACAACGACATTTAGTCTATTTCCATGCTGGAAATGAAATGAATGCATTGGCCCAAAGTGAAGATCGTCACACTACACTAACTGCATGGTTTGCATTAAATTCCACTGATGCTCAAGCAACACAATACTTATATATTGAAATTCCATATCACTATGTTTTTGTGAATGGATTATGGAGAGCAAGAAAAACCAGAGGCAATAAAATAATTCCACAAATTTACACAGTCAGTCCAAGAGATGTTGAACATTTTTGCTTACGGATATTACTTTTAAATGTTCCAGGAGCACAAAGTTTTGAACAATTAAGAACTGTTAATGACATTGTATATGAATCCTTCCATTTAGCTGCAAGACATAGAAACTTACTCGCTGATGATACAGAGTGGGAAAGATGTTTAGAAGAAGCAGCACAATGTCAAATGCCACGACAGATGAGAGAACAATTTGCTTTTATTTGTATCTTCTCAAATGCTCCAAATGCATTAGCTTTGTGGGAGACTTTTAAAAGTAATATGGCTGAAGACTTTATGCGACGATACAATGAACCCATTGCACACTTAAAAGCGTTAATGGAAATTCAAGAAGTCTTTTTAACTCATGGATTAAGTTGTGCAAGTTTTAATTTGCCTGATCCAGGTCTTATAGATGACATTAACTTTGAAGACTATGACATTCAACTACAAGCAGAAAGAACAGAAGAAAGACTTGCAACTTTAAATACACTACAATTGCAAGCATTTCATGCCATTAAAAATGCTATAGATGATGACATGGTGACAGAGCGTTATTTCTATCTTGATGGACCTGGCGGATCAGGGAAAACATATTTGTACAATTTATTAATGAGTTCAGTACGAGCACAAGGAAAAATAGCAATGGCGTTTGCCACTACTGGAATTGCTGCACTTTTATTAGAAGGTGGAAGAACTGTTCATAGTGGATTTAAACTGCCAGTGCCTATTTTAGAAAATTCTGTGTCAGATATTCGCATGACATCCTTACAAGCAAAGAAATTGAAGAAATGTAAATTAATTATAATAGATGAGGCCACAATGATGTCATGCTATGCCCTCCAATGTATTGACCGTTTGCTTCGTGAAGTCATGGATAATATTTTTCCATTTGGTGGAAAGGTAATGTTGTTGGGTGGCGATTTTAGACAAACATTACCTGTCGTTGTACATGGAAATCGAACAGACATTATTGAAACATGTATAAAGTCAAGTACAGTATGGAAACATTTTACCCATCTTCAACTGCAACAAAATATGAGATCAGAAGGCCAAACTGATTTCAATGATTGGCTTATTAAAATTGGAGAAGGCAGAACAGAAAAAATACTACATTTACCTGACGACACTGTAGAGATCCCACCTCATATGATTTGTCAACAAGATATTATATCGGCTATATTTGAAGGGAGCATAAATAACGAAGAATATTCCGAGCTTGCCAACCAAGTTATACTGACGTGTAAAAATAAAGATGCATTAATACTCAATAATGAAATCTTTAAAAAAATTAATGCACCACAAAGAAATTATCACAGTGCTGATTCTGTACTTGCTGATGACAATGAAAGTCAGGCAAACTTTTCAACTGAATTCATTAACTCTTTAACTCCTTCTGGAATGCCACCACATATTTTGCAGCTAAAGAAAGGTGCAATTATCATGTTACTGCGAAATATGAACCCCAAAAAAGGCCTATGCAATGGCACAAGATTAATTGTTCAACAATTAAAGGACCATTTTATAGATGCTGAAATTTTAACTGGGACCCATAAAGGAGAGAGAGTTTTCATACCAAGGATAGATTTAGCACCAAGTGAAAGTAGTCTCCCTTTTATACTTCAAAGAAGACAATTTCCCATTATTATGGCATTTGCCATGACCATTAATAAATCACAAGGTCAAACTTTCAAATCTGTGGGTATTTACTTGGAAGAACCAGTTTTTGCACATGGTCAATTGTACGTTGCGTTGTCACGCTGCAAAAATCCACAGGCTATTAAAGTTTACATTGAAAACAATGAAAGTCAAGGTGATTTATTAAAAAGATGGACGTATTTTTACTAAAAACATTGTCTACTATGAAGTACTATAACTTTGCAGGATACAAACTAAAGCCATGCAAACATTTTGGAAAAACATTCAAAAATACAAAACAATTGGTTGTTTAATTCAGTCATAATTAATGGAAGTCATGTTTATGGATAAATCACCTCACAAAATACTTGCCTTGCATTTCTATGAAAAATTATGTTAAAATGTTAAGTCACTATGTTAATGTTTCTAATGTTACAAGTTTAAAAACAATATTTTCAAGTTATTTCATTCAACATATTACAAAGTTCATGTTAAGAGCTCAAGCACCTTTTAAGTCACAATGTAAATATTCTCTGTTATCTTAAGATTACTACCTACATTAATGTTTATCGCCAGTTTATGTGCTCAGTAATGAATTACTTTAATTACGTACGGTTTAAGGAGAGTTTTTACTGTATGCCTTCCTCTACATTCAATGTATATTAAACTTAACAATTATTCTGATACAAATTGCATGTTAATACTGATTAATTTAAAGTTAAACTGTTTTTACATTCAAATGTTAATACTTTTAATTCAAAATTATGTTACAAAATGTATTTACTATGTTCCTGTTTATAATGTTCAAAATTAGACAAATGTTTTGCAAAAATTCCAAAGTTACATAAAAAATAAAGTTCAATTTTTAAAATATATACTTTCAACATTATTGCTTACATATATTTTAAACTTCATGTTAAAATTTGTCACGTTTCAAAAAGTCTTTTGACTTTTTACTTTTCTCTGGATTCTATGTATATTAAAGTGAACAATTCTTCAGATACAAATTTCATTTTAAAAAACCATTACATCAACGTTTTACAAAAATACATGTTCATATCACAATACTTACAAGGGTCAAAAATATATTTAAATAACTAAACAACTTCAGAAACATATACATCACATTGCCGTCATTTTTTGACGGGCAAGTCGCTAGTTGGTAATAAAGGTGAAGTTTCAATAAACATGGCTGCTGATAATAATAATTATAATAATAATAACAGGCATGTGAGTGCCTAATATGTATAATTTTTTTCTTTTTACTAGTTTTTCTTTTTTACAGATTTTTGGTATGTATAATTATTTCATGCATATTTATATTATTGATATTGTTCTACAAAAAACAGTAGCAAACAGGCAGATATACTCCTATGCATATTGACAATGCATGCAAACAATTATTACCATACAAAATGTTTTAATCATGTTTGTTAATTTGTTTATTTTTAGTGGGGGAGCAATCATTTTGAGGTTATTTCAGTATCCAATAAAAATAATAAATTAAAAGTATATCATATAAATCATGAACAACTGAATAATGTAATTATCACTGTGCTGTATATTGCCAGAAGAGTTCCTACAGTTCATACATCAATCAAATGATCATGACGTAGCTGCATTTCTGGATCAATACATCTTCTCTTACAATTTACTACATTAAGTGATGCTTTCTCTGAGCAGGGCGAATATGACAAATTAAACATGCACAAAATAAAAAGAAGAGAGCACAAAGCGACAAACACTAAAATACAACATATTAAAACTGTATTGACACTTAAAAACATAATATATTTTTGGAGTTTGGAAAAGCTTCTTCAAGAGTTACAACTAGGTTTTATTCTGTTACAGGCCCAAATAAATATGTTTCTGCCCTACTCATTTTAGTTTTGTGTCCTCCTCTAGCAGAGGAACTAATCTATTCTGTCTTTCGTCATCCTTTGTTAAAAATAGTAGTGGAAACTGTAAACCAATTTAGTTTTTACATTGGAATTGTGGTCAAGGTTTTACAATGCAAACACTTCCATCAACATTTCAGTTTGACCTACTTGCTCTATATTATTGAATAAATCTGCAGTCCCTCTTGGAACCTCCCTGACCGCTTTGGAAGCAAGCTAGGGGTTAAACATAAATTGTAGTGTCTATGAAAACCATGATTGGCAAGGAAGTGATTAAATGAAATTGAAAATAGAAAGGCATGATTGGATCCCTCCTTCAACTTTAAATATGGCAGTCAATGAACGAATTCATGTTCCTACAGGAAAACTGCTCCCCAAGTTAAAAATTGCAGGATTCATTGAATATAATCATCCTTCTGTGATTAGTTGATTTCATCCAATCGGAAATTAGATTTCTGATTTCCGACACTCAACTGGATGAAAAGAAGTTTACAGCATCCTTCCACCAATCACAGATTATGTAAGCCTATAATGATTAAAAATAAACCTTAAAATGTTCTTGTTTGTTAAGGCAGAGTTCCTCATAAGGAAAAAATAAAATGCCAGTACTAGATAAGGACCATAGGGCTTCAGTTTACCGAAGTGGAGGTTAAGTATAATTTTTTCTCAAATAACCTTCTTGTTTTAATTTAGAGAACAAACATTGCCCTAAACCCATTTTGTTTACCTTTTACATTTTATAGGATCTTTTAGAGGAGTATAAACACTGACATATTGCTCCTGGAGATGGTTGTAGTAGATTTTATTTGTAGATGAATGATACAGCTTTTAATTCTACAAAAGCACATATGTGAACTGCCAACAGAGCTGTAGATATGTCTCCAATTGAGAGGCATTAGCTCCTTGCTCTGTGGTGGCAAAACTGTCCCACTACCCAACAAACAAAATCAATGTGTAGTCAAATAAATTGTAGTGTGATTTTGTCTATCCTGCAATCTGTTTTAGTTCTTGGCTGATGAGCATATGTCTTAGTAGTTTGTGATATCATGTCATTTAACTTTAAGATGGCCAATAACCAAAACGCATATCTTGACAGCCCATTTTATGTACCAAAAAGTTTAGGTTTAATGAAACCTCAGGATTGCCACATATAAAAGACATACTTGAATGAATTTCCTCTACCACTTCTGCATGGATACTGTTCCACTTTTCCACTACCACTTCTGTAAAGTTATATTTCCAAACGTCACCTTCTAAAATTTACCCTCAATACATGACCACTTGACATTTTAGTAAAAAAAACAATTTTTACGTAGTATATATACTGGCCAGGAATGTATTTGTTATTAGGTTTCAAAGTATTAATGAAGGACCAATGTCAGTGTACGATTCTGTAGTAAATACTTGATTGAGTGTTTTTACTCAATCTTAAGTTTATTGGATGTGAAATGTGCATTCAGAGAAAAGAACCAATGTATTTTGATATTTGTCAGCACATTTCTACAGGCAATATTTTCTATCAATATGAGTGATATCATGTAGGACACTATCTATAAATTGTTGCTGCATGAGTTGCTAACTCACTATCCCCAAAGCCAATTATCTGAAGAAACCTTTTTGTTGCTTTGTTGTGTATTGACCAATCCTCAAAGCACAACACATAGAATTACACAAATCTATGAAAAGAAACAAATAACTTGCTGTAATTTGCAGGAGATTTAGTGTATCACATGGCAAACATTGGCATATATAGAATGTATATCAACAAGATCATGATGCCATTGTAAAGATGGACAGTTTTTAGCTGTTTTAACGTGAATTGAGCGTGTCTCCAGAGGACTGAAAACAGCCAGGTTGAAATATAGCATGTTTTACACATATGAAATATTTTTTTTATAAAAAATATTAAGAAAGATTTTAAACATTCTTCAAACTTGCAAGAAAAGTAATGGTAATACCAATGCATGTTATCTGATTGGCTGCAGCTGATGACCACAGTTCTATTGCTGCTCGTTGGCTCACAACGGCCACTCCCTTTCCAATGATACATTCAAACAAACCCTTCCAATGCAAGAAAGAAAAATGTACCCATGTTTAAGGCACTTTGATGGTGAAACACAAAACAAGAAAATGTATATACTTTTTCACGTTTTACTAAAATTTAGCAAGTTATGCAAAAATAATAAAGCAAAAAAAAATACAATAATAGACCTAGCTTTCACTGAAGTACTTCCTTAATTAATAAACAGTTTAGTAATGGAGCAAAACAAACAGTCCCATAGTTTGTTAAAAATCACTGGCAAGATTTCAAAGTCTCCAATCTGCCTCAAGTGGTCATAAGCTGAATGCTGTTGTCTCGATGTGTGTGTCTTTTCTCAAGTCAGACAAACTGCAATCAATTAGTCCATAAGAAGAAGCTCCCATACTCCAGGAGCAGTCTTAAATCAGGACTGCCTAAGTGCAGCTAATTAACTGAGTTGAAAAGTTATCTCCTTCAGTCCTACTGGGAGGTGAGATCTTTGCAGAATCTGTGGTTCACGTAAACCTCTTGGATAACTATGTAACAGTAAACTTTGTCTGTTTTATAACTGTCATCTATTAATTAAATTATTTGTTTATATAACTGTAAGAATGAAGCTGTGGAGTAACTGGTAAATGTACTGAATTAAAAAAAAAAAATCAATGTTGCTGAGCAATTTATGTTATCACTCTGTACTTAGTAGAGTTTCACAAAAATATTGTAATAATGATCCACAACATTATTTAATTCTGCAACCCTTAGATTTGCTCAATTAAGATTATAAATTGCATGTTTATTTTTCCTTCCCAAATGCAATACTTTACATTTACATTTAGTTGCTCATTCCTCTAATTTATGCAACTGCCTTTGGAGGGAAAGTACACAATATTCTGATTTAATTACCTTGCACAACTTATGTCATCAGCAAAAATGGAGACAATACTTTCCTGTCCTACTTCTAAGTCATTAATATATATGTTAAAAAGCAGAGGACCTAATACTGAACCCTGAGGAACCCCACTTACCACATTAGTCGAATCGGAGTATGTTCCATTTACAACAACCTTTTACTTCCTGTCTTTTAGCCAGCTCTCAATCCATGAGCAGATATTTACTGCAATTCCTGAATCCCTTAGTTTACACAATAGTCTTCCACATGGCACTGTATTAAACGCCTTTGCAAGATCCAAAAAGACTACATCCACTGAGTTGCCTTGATCCAAGTTCCTATTAAGCTCCTCATATAAACTAATTCGATTTGTTTGACATGACCAATCCCTCAGCAATCTATGTTGGCTCCTACTTATAATCTTGTTCAAATAGACATATTTGTTTATACTATCCCTTATTAACTCTTCTAAATGCTTCCCAACTAAAGATGTGAGGCTTACAGATCTATACTTCCCTAGATTTGCTCTTGCTCCCTTCTTAAATTTAGTTATCACAGCTGCTTTTCTCCAGTTATCTGGTAGCGACCCTGTGGCGAGTCTTGTAAAAATTAGATATAATGGTTTGGCTATTACAGAACTCAGTTCCCTCTGTACCTGTGGATGTATTCCATTAGGACCTGGGGCTTTATTAAAAAAAAAAATTTGCAACCTCTTTTGGATTTTTTCCTGCATTAACCAATTATTTGGTGAAGGTAATGTAGCCCCATTATGTTGTAGTGTCCCAACCACTGGTATCTTCCTTAATTATATTGTGGATAAGGAGATTATCAGACTATTTTTTGAAAAAGGCATATTAATGGTTATTATTGTTGAATTTCAACATAATGGGGAGACTGAACAAGAATGGGGCTTTGCAAAATTTCTGGGTCTAAATCCCTCAGTCTGTGAGACATTTCACACCGCTCTATTTCGCCAGGAAAACCCAAATAAACCTCTACTCAGATCTCAAAGTGCTTTGTCTCTGCAAGGTAACTATGTATTACATGCATCCTGGGAAGGTTTTACTTACACATATTTCCCAGTCTGCGAGTGCATGTAATGGCCTGGTCTTGTGAAATATCGGAAATCCCAGATAATCTCCGTGAGTTAGTCAAAATTGCCTATAATATTAAAAATATTAAAAATATTGTGCTGTGCTTTTGATCTAACCCACAGGCGAGGTGGTTAATTTTTTTACGAAAGGGAGTTGAGATAGATTGTGAAAGTAGAAGTTTCATGTTATACATTATTTTACATAAATTCTATTACTTATATCCTACTAGCGAATTGCCCGTCAAAAAATGACGGCAATGAAATTGTAAGGTAGCTAATGCTGTTTGGTGTATAATAATGAAAGATCTAATACATTAATAAATGAATATCTAATGCTGTTTTGTGTGTAATAATGAAATATATAATACATTAATAAATGAATATACTTTACCTATTTTGAAGCATTGTGTTGAAGAGCTGTCAATGTGTTTTGAGGTTCCTGCAGCATTACTGATGTGGAGCTGCTGTGTAAGCGTGCTGAATGTGTGCAGTGTAATACTGTGCGGGCGCGAGACGAAACCGTTAGCGTAGTGGTGTACTTCCGCATTGGCGTAAAATGGCGGGTTATCTGTGGTATGCGTCTTTGCGGATTATCCGTCGGTGCTTCGTGGTGTTTTTCGAGTTTCGGGTGGTGTTTTGCGAGTGTGTTGTGGTGTTTTACGTGTTGAGAGTGCTGTAGCCTCGTTTTCGTTTTGTTCGTCGGCCATTTTTTCTCTCGCTTAGCGATTTTATTAGTGTCTAAAGTGTTTTATTTTTATTTAAATGAAGGTGTAACTTGTTTTTTTGAGGTGCTGGATGGTTCCTCTTGCTGTAGGTAAGCTTTTTATGTGTGTGTTGTGTGTATTTATTGTGTT
This sequence comes from Discoglossus pictus, assembly GCA_027410445.1. Lineage (NCBI taxonomy): Eukaryota > Metazoa > Chordata > Amphibia > Anura > Alytidae > Discoglossus > Discoglossus pictus. The sequence continues at coordinate 293,138,264 of CM050167.1, read as the reverse complement.
TTAAATGTTTGTATGTCGGCATGTTGCATCCGATGTTTGCGAGGTCGTAATGTCTGGTAACGTGTCTCGTATGGTGTTTGCGTGTGTAGCCTCGTTTTTGTTTTGTTCGGCGGCCATTTTTTCGGTTGCAAATTTTTTAGTGTCTAAACTCTTTTATTTTGAGTGAAATGAAGGTGTAAGTTGCATTTTTGAGGTGCTGGATGGTTCCTCTTGCTGTAGGTAAGGTTTTTATGTATGTGTTGTGTGTATTTATTGTGTTTTGAATTTTGTAATGTTCTCGAGTTGCGTCCGAGTGTTGCGAGTCAGTAATGTGTGTTAACGTGTGTCGTATGTTGTTTGCGTTGCTCGTAAAATTTAGCGAGTGTCGTAATTGGTGTGTCGTGTTGTTTGCGTTGCGACGTTAAGTTTGCGAGGGTCGCAGTTGCTGGCATGGAGCGCCTTCGACGCTCCATGCCAGCAGCTGAGGCCCTAGCCCAGTGCCCTAGCTTCGCGAGCCCGCAAGCGTTAGCAACAACTCGCATGCTCACAACTATATATGTGATACTTATTTTATATACATTTATGTATTTTTGATTTCTCTAGGTCTCACCTAACCAATACCTACCTATCCTATACCTTGCACAGTTTATATATGTGATGATGACATGCACTATTTATAATAATTATTGTTCAAACATATTCCTGTATGCAGTCTTCATGCATCATACTAGCCCATATATGTTTTATAAAGCCAAATGTATGGCTATGATGATTTTCTATATCATAGTCATGCTTTACTTTCTTCCTCTTTAACAGCTGATTTCCGGCAATAGTATCTCCTTAATTGACTCAGATTTTAGCAATCAAGGCATCTCTGAGGTATTTTTATGAAGTTACAGGGCGTTTAAGGTACCCAGGGGCTTTTCACAAATTACAAGCACTAAGAAACTTCCGAGTTAACTTCCAAGAGATTGAATGACATTCTGGGAGGCAGGTAATTCCAATTTTGAAAATATCTGTGGGACAGTCATTCAGGAATCACAGACATTATGAGCACTCAGATGGCATTTCTCAGAGGTCATATTTTAGAATTTATAATGACCGATCAGTAGTGTTTTACTCAGATTCCAGATTGGGAGGGCATGGAATGGAGGCTATAGTCAGTTGTCAATACAGCAACAGATTATTCTTCCATCATGAGGATTATTTATTTTTTTTGCTGAAATTTTGGATTTGCAGTATACATCTCTGCAAGTGAGGGTTCTTCACATTTTGAGCATTTTGTACATTATAAGCAAAAGGGTGCCTCATATTTCATTACTTCAAATTCCTATTGCTAGCGCAATCTTGTCTCTTTTGGCTGCCAGGTTTTTCTGTGTCTGCTAGAACCTATTTGAAGACAGAGGATACTCATTTGGTATCACTTAGAAAATTATTAGTTATAGGCGGGCCGTTGATTTAATATTTAATGTACTCTTTCTAGTCAAAGTAGGCTGTTTTATTTCCGCATTGAAAAGGCTAGATCATTGATGGTATGCAGTATGTTCTCTATTATCTATATTATATACTATCTATACTATATTATCTATACTATATTTTTTCCACTGTTAATTTAAACAGTTGGAAAAAAAATGAAGTAAGAGATAATAGAGACAAATTTTCACTTTGGTCTTCCCCTTGGATGAAGAGTTTTTTTTTAATTTTCTTATGTCACACATTCCGTGCTTTCAAGTTGCGATTTCTTTTTCCCAATGCTCTAAGCTGACCCTTTTTTTCGATGACATCCATGGACGATTTTTCTGCCAAGTCTACCAAAAATAGGCCATCCATGCTTTTAGTTTAGTCATAAACAGTACACGTAGTGGACAAAGCGAAAAGGATGAGGATACACCGTACACACGTATGGGTCTGTACATGGCTGCCTGTTAACGCAAGGGAAGGTGACTGCCTCTTCGAGATACAATGGTGGAGGAGCAGCAGCAAACCCCCTATGCATTGTAAATGTGGGTGATGGTTAAATATCATGCCTCTATCCAGAGATTTAGCAAATAAATAATTGTTCTAATATTGTTATTGTAGACATAGAATACTTTTTGTCCAGAACACAGACATCTTGCTTTACTCCAATAGTGAGAGGACAGACCAGAAAAAGAGATAAACAGGGACAGAAAGGAAGAGACGCAGAAACACAGGGACAGAGAGACAGACAAGTACAGAGGGAGAGGGAGACTGATATACAAAGACAGAGAGAGACAGTCCGAAACAGATGGAAAGACATATAGATAGGGAGAAAGAGATACTTTGATTACCTAACCATGATGGACCCTACTGCCTTTTATGTGACCCTCCTAATTCTGCACATGAGCACCTTAAATTTACTTCAGCAGAGAGCAAAACTGTGTGGTTAATCATGTAGCAATGTGTGACAACATGACCCTACTTGCTACCAGTCACAGAAAATGTATATGAAAAGGATACATCTAGTAATTTGTGTAACGGACATGCCAAGATGATGTATAGAGGGAATACACAGACACATTAAAGACTTACCAGCATGCCAGGGAAGGTGGTTGTGTGAGATAACTCATAGCTCTTAGACAATTTTTCTGCTATATATAAATTATGTGATAAAATATGATGGTACATAACGGTGTTACCCCCTTCATCTTTAGTATTGGAATGATGAATACTTTGTTAAAGCACATTTTTATTAGCCCAGGTTCAGAAGTCTATATGTAGGTTTTCAAGATGAATGTTTGTATTAACACTTGTTGGCTGCTTATTGGTTAAGGTTTTTCAGCCAATAAACACACTTGCTTTTTTAACCATCAAACTGCCCCTGCTTGCATGACAATATGTACTATGAACAATATAATGTGTGTATATATAAGACCATCTCCAGAGATACTGCTCAAGACTGGTACCTACAGTGTACAACTGCAGAGCCTCACTAGCCATGTCCATCACCTAAGGCCTGTCTCCAGTGCTGGACTAGGTAACCATGGAACTGACTAATGCTGGGTTAACTATCTTGTCCATTGGAATTAATATCTTTTTTTTTTTACATCAAAAGCACATCTTGATAGTACATATAGAAACATCAACACAACTGGGTGTTTAAAGAAGGAAGAAAATGCACGAGGAAGTGAGATTCTAGGGCCTATGACACAACCTATTGGCTATCCCATCATTCACTCAGACTCATGCTTGTTATATATATAGCACACTGCCAGGAGAGAGATAAAGGGCCTCATTCTATTATCGGCCGTAATTCGGCCGTAAGGCTGCGATTCCTTGCGGGGGTTCAGTTAACTCGCGATTCTATTATACGGCCCCGCAAGGATCTCCCCTTACGGCCGGCCGCATATCTTGAAACCGTCCGTAAGCTCTGAAATCTAAAAACGCAAAAATAAATTCAAGCCTGCACTGTACAGCTCTGTAAATGCTAGGGATCATATTGGGGGACATGAGGATTAAAAGGAACCCCCTCTCAAGCTTGCACATCAGCCCAAACCCGAGTTAACATTAACTGTTTATTTTCCGGCTGCGGCGTGGGCGTGTCTGAGGTGCTCCAAGCACTCTGGTCTTTTTACATGTATATTTTACGTATATTAAAAAAAAATTATTTTACGGATTTGAGTATAGTGTAATTATGTGCTATTTTTTCTAACACCTACAATCACTTTATAGTCTCCTCAGAGTGCAGGATGGCTTTATTTTGGCTTTATAATGTGCTTAATTGGTGCTAGCGGGACCTGTTTGCTGCAAGTAAGCTGCGGCTCGCTTTTAGCCTTGCAGACAGGGTTCCCGGAGCAATAGAATAGCAACCAGGCTTTTCTTATGGCCGATTTCCTTGCGGCCGTTTTAGATCAAAGGCTTTCCTCCGGCGCTTGCGGCCGCAAGAGATAGCAAGGCACCGGCCGCAAGCCTGTCGGAGTCCCCGGCCGGAGGAGAATAGAATAGCCGGAAAGCTTGCGGCCGGTCCTTGCGGCCCCGCAGCGGCTGCGGCCGATAATAGAATGAGGCCCAAAGAATGGATTCTAAATGGCTCCCAGAGTGGACTGAATAAGCTGCTAATTATACCCCTGTAGGAAGACTTGTGGATAAATCTGACATTTTGTATTTTTCTTTGGCTTCTCTGTTTCTGCACATATGGACCCAGCAGAAGACCTTTTCTAGTGCCCAAATGGCTTTGATGCATTGCTCCACTACCCACTCAAGCTTTGATGGAGAAACAAATATATTCTCTTCCATATCTTTTTTTACAAATGGGGGTTAATGGGGAGAACTGATAATCTTTCATTACTCCTCATATAGGAGTGCATAAGTGTGCAGCCTTTTGTTTGAAAGTGTGTGTTTCCTCCTGTGATATGGAGATTTGGGGGAGACTTGAACTTCTTTATGTGGTTCTAAACTTTATACTTTCTCCCCTGCTGGGACCGTCCATGTACTGGAGAAAAGAACAATGATTGTTCAATACACTGTATTTTATTGCATGTTTCAGTCAGTTAAACATGTCCTGAGAGTGTGTGCATTTTTTAAATTCTATAACCTAGAAGACCAAAATAGTGAAGCAAAGAAGAGGAGAGAGCTCAAGAGACAAAGACAGTGCACCTGGGTTATGGAAGTGATAGTAGGAGATAAATGAATAGACAAATGTTGAGTAGAAGAGAGCAACATGGGGGTACTGAGGGGGGAGGTGTCCAGACTCTAATACTTATTATCCTCAATTAAGTAATGTATTTTAGTATGTTAAAGACAAAGTGAATGTATGGGTTATACCGTTAGATTCAATTATAAGGTCCATTATTTTCTATACATGCACTTACACATTTATTCTCCTTTTATAAGGCATCCTTCACTATCTCTACAGAATTCTTTACTGGGTTTTGAGCATAAAATACTTTTATAAAGGACGCTTATCAACATATTTAAAGAAGAACATAGCAAGTGGGCCATATCATCAAGCTAACACTCAAAGTAAGTAATTTTCTTAAATTGCATGAAAAAAATAGTTATTTTCTAAAAGTCAGCACATTCAATAAAAAAATATTTTCTTTACATCATTAATAAATCATAACGAAGGGACAACTTAAAGAGAGCATATGAGCCTTTGGATCTATCCTGTTATGGTGTTGGGACAGGTCCGCTGCTGCAGTGCGGCCTTCAAACGCTGCCGATATTTTGCAGAGCTGCCGATATGTGAGAGAAGTTCTAAACTTATAATGTTAACCTAATCCTTGAACTAATCCTAATCCTAACCCTAACAGTTTACCTAAACTTTGACTCTATGATATGGCACCAGAATATCGGCAGCGTCATCTAGCGGATGGGAACTGCTGCTACCTTGTGCTGCTCTAGCATAAGAAGATAGGACTGAGCCTTTTAAAGCACATGCAGTGGTAAATTAGGGAATTAAAACAGATTAAATTTACTTTTAAAGGCAAAAATAATGATGTCAATCAGAATGTTGTATCAACCCTTGGAAATACAGAAAATGGCCTGGGGCTGTACTAACTGGTGTAAGCAATCAGAGTCTAAACCAGCTGAAATTAATGTCCAAATCTTCAGGAGTATTTTGGAGCAGTGGTGTTTACCGGCACAAATTCATAGAAAATAACTAATGTCTTTGGACATGTTAGCATGTGCACACAAACTATAACTCTTGTTTTACATATTTCATAAAATGAGCCACATTTAGATTGTGCATTTGCTGGTTTAGTATCTGAATAACCAGTATACTAAACCACATTTTAATTTGTTGTATTGCTATATCAATATTATTTCTTGAAGTATTTTCGCCTGTATTGTATTGATTTGTATATGTATATCAATCATCTAGAAAATACCCCGGTCCTATTCTGTTATGGTGGCGCAGCACACGGCAGCTGCAATGGCGGTGAGCATCCACTAGATAGCGCTGACGATATTCCGGTGCCATATCATAGAGTCAAGGCTTTAAACTGTGAGGGGTGAGGGTTAGTTCAAGGGTTAGGCTAACCTTATAAGCTTAGAACTTCTCTCACATATCGGCAGTGCTGCAAAATATTGGCAGCGCCATCTAGCAGTTTGAGGCAGCACTGCAGCGGTAGACCTGTCCCGACACCATAACAGGATAGATCCAATAACCCAAATGGAAAATAAAAGAAATAGATATTTGCTACTTTGATCCTTTCCTTTTATGAGTGTGCCAGCAAGCCGCCAGCACAGGCAGCTGCAGTGGCGGTGAGCATCCACTAGATGATGCTGCCAAAATGTTGCTGCCGATATAATAACTTTAGTGTAAGGGTTAGGGTAATGTTTTAAGCTTGGAAATTGTGTACAGTCTAAGCAGCAATTACAAACTGTCTAACATTTTGGCAGAGCCATCTAGCAGCTCATTGTTTGTTGGCGCACTCATACAAGGAAAGATCCACTGCTTGTATTTCTTTAGTAACCCCACTTATGTTGCTAGGCTTTAAAGGGACTATGACAGATGACATTATAAGACCTTGCAAAAATAAAATCTAATTAGTAAAACATGTCTTAGCATTTATTAAACTGGTAGACTAAAGCTTTAAGATCTCCTTTTCTTAAAAACTGGAAGTGGTAGCAAATAATAAATATGCAGTGAGGATCTGTTTGCTGTAATTATATTTATAATCCCTACCTGAAGATGAGATGCTGTTGGGAACTCAAAATATATTTACACAGGCACACTCTGCAAAGGAATAAAGCATAATGCATGTATTATTAATCACACTTCATTCATACATATTCCTACATGTCATCTGACAGTGTTCCTTTAACCTATTTTTCCTCAATGCCACATTTCATATACTATGGAATATTACAAATGCATGTTTTAAAAATACTATATTATGTTTTCCTGTAACATCACTGAATGTGGCTACCAAGCAACATGAGATGGCAACGGAAGGCCATTTACTATCATGCAAGTTCTTGCTGCTTTAATTATGTACACTTGGTAGCACATACTACGCTTGTGCCAAGTGGGAATGGCTGCATTTCTACTCAGGTATCTTTAAAGGATATTGCAGTGAAATATATTCAGTTTCTGAAAGGTTAACCCTTCCACAGCAGTTTGAAATATATTAAGATAAAGTCTAGCAGCGAAAACATCTAAGGCAACTGGGGATATCTGCACGTAAGTGAGAAAGCAGGCGTGATTACTTCAGAATTTATTTAAGGACTGGTAGAAACCACTGGAGATGCTAAGGGAGCAATTATTAAGAAAGTTTTTTTCCCTTATGTTCCCTGAATTTGAAGCCACTGTATAGTATGCATGTGCATTTTTTACAATGTGACCTTATCTGCTCTTTTGGGTTTAAACAAAAGTGTGTGTGCATTTGCTATACGGTGGAGGGCTTCTATTGCTCTTTTGCCCACCATATATTGAAAAATTAAATATAAATATATATATATATATATATATATATATATATATATATATATATACAAACACACATATACTATTATATATATTTATATAATATATAAAAATATTATATAATATATATTACTATAATAAAAAAAATATTTACATAAAAATATATTTATATAGACAATATGTATTGAAACATTACTGATATATTTAGTTTTTATCATTTTACTTTTAATTTCTAGCCTCAGTATTTTCTGAATGTCGAAACTAGCTACATTTTGAAACAATAAAATGTTCAATAAAATCCATAATATATTTAATGAAGATGATTAACACAATGATTAATACTGTGCTTAATTATCTTAACTGGCAATTATATATTCTTTCCTTCAATTTACAATATACATTTCTATAAATTAGCTTGTTTGAAATACTATATATATATATATATATATATATATTCAGATGACTGCTTTGATTGTGAAAACTGCTTTCATTATGAAGAGACAGGTAATTGGTTACATAAAACAATTAAAGCAGTCATCTGAATATATATATATATATATATATATATATATATATATATATAGTAAATAAATAGTACATTTGTGTTCACATTTGAATGTTTAAAACAAGTTAAAAATTCAATTGTGAACACAGATGTACTATTTATTTAGTGTACTACTGTAAAGTGGAGGGCTTCTATGGCTCTTTTGCCCACCATATATTAAATTATATGCATATATATATATATATATATATATATATATATATATATATATATATATATATATCCCCCAAATGAGGTAATAGAATGTACAATATAGTGCATTTTGTATACCATTTGCCAGTTGAATTGTACACATGTAACCAATGCTACTTGATGTAATCAGTGCATAATACTCCTTGCTGTGTAGTATCCTCAGCACATCCTTTTTTTCTGGAGCTGTCAGAGGATGCTGGGGCTTTAAGAGACACCTCCCCTCCTCTGCTCTAAACAATGGTTTCAACCGAGCTCTGCTTCCCATTGCAAAATTTGTAATGTGCCATTTTTCCCATGGATGCCTTTCCATTTGGGTGCTGACAGCAGAGGCAGACATGCAGAGGTGCCAAGCTGATCCTGGCTCCAGACTCTTGCCTGGAGGGTGCTGTGACTTTAGCATATTGTGAGCAATTGATGGGGAATGGTCCAGGAGAGCTCAGTGCCATCCCAGGAGCCAGTGGAGACTGCATACTGATTTCATTGATCTCTTGAAGGAGCAAGCAGAAATATAACATATTAGGTACTAAAGATGTGTTTCTGCATGGATTCTTAGACATAGCAGTAATAATGACAGCAAAGCTAAGTGTATTGCATGCAAATCCCTCCTGTGGTCCAATATCCACATACAGTACTTTTATATATTTATTTATTTGCAGGAAATATGATATTTATTTTGAAATACTGCTTTTGCATTGAGTATATGTGTTTATTAAAAGCTGCATGCCTGTTTATGTGGGTTATATTAGTGCAGGTTGGTGTTCTCCATACTCACATGCAAAGGACATTGGAAGGAAAGGAGTTAAGTAGGAGGAGGGATATGCATGATGTAATGCAACTGAGACAATGGCAAGGATTTGCCTGCTAGAATTACAGGGGCTGCTTCTACTACTATGTGCTGTTAAATTATAGGGGACACATTGCATTGGTGATATATAATACCTGAGCAGGTTTTAAGGCATTGTTCATAGCATATGACTTTCCCTTGAGACAATGATCTGTATATGGTTTAAGGAGATACAATCCCATCCTGGCTATTGCTTCAATATTATCTAAACTTCATTCATGGAATATTGAAATATGAGAGCTGTCCATTGATATACTTTAGTCATTCTGTAAAATGCAGTCAAACTATTACATCAGGGCTAATTAAGTGCATTAAATCAAATGCAGAACATCTGGGCTAATCTGACAATGCAGTTAAGTGTTAAAAGGTTTTCAGCAGAGATAGTAAGATGGAGAGAGTGACCCTGATCTTTGGTGTGGCAGCCTTTAGAGCTGCAGTATTACAGGCACTGCTGGAAGGGCTGGCTGCTACTTAAAGGGATGTGCTGATCATATTTAAATTGGCACACCCAGGTATGAAAAAACTGCTTTCCATATATCATAGCATCATACAGACACTGCAGAGCATGGGGATATGCCAGGGAGTGGTCTGCATATACTGTAAATGACATATCTCAGCACACTGGTGAAGTTTGGGGGTGACAGAGGGTGAATGTTAAGAGGACACCTCTATGAAGGAGGAGGTGAAGATGAGTAGATGCTGACATCAGTTTTTGGCAAGACTGGGATGTCTGCTACACTTGTCTGTGGCTCACAGTATGTGCACCATTAGAGCTAGTTACCTGTTCATGTTGCAAGAACTTGGTCAGGAAATAGAGATCTTCTTCCTCCAGGCAGCTTCCAGACGCCTGCCACTCAGTATTTACCCTGATGGCAGCAAAAATGAATCTGTGTGGTTTAGTGTGTGTGTGTGTATATATATATATATATATATATATATATATATATATATATATATATATATATATATATATATATATATATATATATATATTGAGGTTGAAAAAGGGCTTTTTGGCCATCAAGATCAACCTTTTAAGATCTCTGATCTGCAATATGTTGAATCATTGTTATTTATATATATATGTTGCAGAAACATTTGACGTCTTAATTTTTCAAGTTTGCATGTTATTATTTAATAGGCAATAAAATTCACAGATTGGAAATTTTGATCCATTGATAAAATCTAATTGTTTATCAAATTCACAGTTTTTTTTTTTTTTTTTATCTTTGCGACTAATGATTTAGCGCAGAGAAGGAAATGCATAGCATTTAGCAATTAAGTTGTTTTTGCAATATTTTAACAAATATATGTATCTCAACTATTACACTTTGCAGTAATTATCGTTGATTAACTATGGGTTTCTAGAGACTGTTTTGACAATCTGATGGGGTCATATGGAATAAAGTGTGAAGTGCTGGAAATAATCACATTTTAGTATAAATACTTTATAGAATGACACCAGGATTGATAGGGTTTTCATCCCTTAGTACAGGGGTGGGCAATTTCAGTCCTGGAGAGCCCCACACATTTTGAGGATATCCTTTCTGTGCACATGTGGGCCAATCAGGATGACTGAAGAAGCAATTGACTCCCCTGTACGCTTAAACTTGGGTTTTTAGCCTTTCATAGGAAATAAATCCGGGGAATCATAAGTGATAAATTTGTCAAATTTGACTGAAGAACCAGTCAAAGAAAAATAAATACCCTTATAGATATCTATAAGGGTATTACGTGTCTGAGACCAGATCTATGGTAGAGACAACGTAGACGATCAAAAGATGCAATACAACTGGAGCCAAGGAAAACTTTACTGTAGTTTTTATTGACCATGCACATTTTGCTGATAATGTCATTTTAATAATTATGGGAATGAAGAATTGTACATGGAAGACAAACCAGTTGCCTGCTGTACATTGTTTTATTAGACGTATCTGTGGGAGGTTAGAAGTGTGAACCACGTAATTATACCATGTTGATCTTAGGGGGTGGATTGTATCTCAAGCATACAATTCCTTTCAAGTTTGTTTAATTGCCTGAGTAATTTGGATTACGGAAATTTAAAGAGATGTTATTGAACTACAACAGAAACATAGAAATTAGCAGCAGATAAGGACTAGTGTTGCATTTTTTTACCTGGTTTAAAGCTTTGTGCACAGCTTAGTCTTTTATTTATATTCATATTTTCTGTTTCTACACTAAAGTATGTTTGCATGCCATACCTGTTGTGGTCTACCACTATTTACCTGTTAATTAATATTGCTTTGACACAATCAAAGGTTTGTTGAATAGGATGCCAACAAGGGCTTGATGCAATTGCCCAATGTGTAAATGTATACACACTTAAAATCACTCTTAATATTGCTACAAATATTACTTATTGGCACTAAGGAAATCTTAAGTCAATAGAATGCATAGAAACATTTATGTAGAAAACACCTGAAGCTAAATTTATGAGTTCAAGGCATTTGCAAGTAGCTAATTGAATAAGGCTAATAGTCCATATCAAATTATATCTGTGTCATTACCCTTTTTTGTATTTTTTTATTTTATTATTTACAGTAGTTTTTGCTACTGTGACACTATTTGGTTGTGGACACAGAGGTATTGCTATTACGTTTTGTGTACTGTCTTTTCAACTACTATGAATTGAATTGCATAAACTGAAATTACAGGAAACTGGTCAGGTGACAATGATTATGACACCTTTCAGATAAGTATTTTTCCATCTTTTTGTAAAGTATACTCTGTATTTATTTTATAATATTAGTGCAAAATTATTTTAATTGAACATTGACAATGGCAGGAGATAATTGGGCAGTCAGTTGGCAGAAAGGGTTCTCTTATGTATGTAACCAACTAACAATATTAGCAGTTCTATATTGGATGCATGAAGAGAAAATCAGTACTTTTGAACTTGGTGTTTAAATAGAAGAATATATTTTATATTTCTTACTTCACGTCCTGAAAGCTGGATCAGTAAAGGGAGGTTTGGGAAGAATGTAACAAGTAGAGGTTATGAGGCTTTGTTAGATAATTTGATATGACTAAAATCGGTACAACACCTCTCCCCACCCTCACGGGCTCAGAACAGGCTGCTTGCATCAATTGATGCAAGTATTGTTGTCGAGAAATGTAACCTCTCCCATACTCTGCGAGTTTCAATCCCCCAAGGTGTTTTAGGGAAAGCACCATGGACACTGGATTCCAAACTCAAAGACAGGGCCCTCCTTGTTTTACTATGTGTTCATTTGTATGTATCTTTGTCTTGAACGTATCTTATGTACAGCGCTACGGAATATGTTGGCGCATTATAAATAAACGATGATAATAATAATAATACCACACACAACTTTCTCCAATGAATCATAGATGCATACAGTGTGCAGCAGAGGCATCAACATTTATTTTTAAAATAAAATAAATTAATAATACTTTCCTTATCCGATGAACATCGACGCCCTGGTCCTCAATCTTTTGCTCTAGACCAGACAGGCTATCTATGTTGATTGAAGAGGTTCTGGTCCTCTTAAGTCTTGCTTAAATCCCATGCTTTTCTGTACCAGAAATGAGCCATTCATAAAAACAAACCCGCCCTAAAAAAAATAACAAAACAAGCTTTATTGCTGCACTTTCTGTGGCTTAAATATGATTTTTGAGCATTCTTGTTGGCTGAAATAGATGTCAATCATATTTCAGCCAATTACGGTTGTCACCCAGCTCAATATGATTTTTTAATTATTTGGGCCAATCAGATGGCTCAGATTTTAGGTTCCGAGTGCCAAGTCATTTTAAGTTATCTTGAACTGAATAGCTTTTTGGGGCTAAAGCAACTCCTAAAATTCCTGATGTGGAAAAATCAATGGGAAAGTTTTCCATATTTTGCGTCTCTGACTTGCCATAGTGCTCAGGTCTCGGCTCTCTCACAATAATGCTTCAATGGGTGAATATAATAGCTAGGGAAAGTTACATTGCTCTCTTTGATGGTGTTATTTAGAGAAATAGGGAACAGAATAGGGCTCCATATTGTGTATTTATTGCTAAACAATTCCTATTATAACAAAACAGATGTTATTAAAGGGCCTTAGAAAACACATTTTCCTTTGCTGCATAAGAAAGACTGTACCAGGTAATTATTCACATATATATATTTTTTATAAATGAAGGTCCTAGAGTTGAATAAATGGATTTGAATCTATAATTGTCCTTTAAGGGGTTTTCCCTGTCAGCTGATGTGCTCAAAACATAACTATGAGTCCTACTTGCCTGCCTATGAGATCTACAGGCAAAGGTACTTCCTGTTAGCTTAAAATAGGTTTAAACAAGTTTCTAGGTAACATTGAATTGCAGAGATGTACAGTGGATGAAATCTAGGTGCCTGTAAGCATTTTGTGGCAACTTGGCTCCTGGCATTTGTGGAGCCCTGTAAATCTTAATTTTTATTTAAAGTACAGGATTCCATTTTTTTTCTAACCACAGATTCTGTTCTTTGTTCCCACCAAGTACTCCATCTTTATCTGCACCAGCCTGGTGGCACCAGGTACTTATTCCATGTGAAAGAACATTCATTTCTAATTCCCTATAAGTGGTTCTTTAATCTTCGTTTTTCCATGAGCTTTTTCCACCCAGGGAGAAATAGATCTCCATTGGCCCTATAAAGATAGAGAGAGGGTATTTATGTGGGGGTATACGTTACATGGCATACTGGGTTGTGTCTCTGTGGTGTAAGACTATAGCAAATCCTTGTTGAGGACTCCAGTCTTTACTATATAGTGTAATTATAACCCCAGATCATAATGGTTAAATCACTGTAACCAGACAATGTATTCGCCATACTCATTCCCATTAAAGGATCGCTGTATTGTAGTATGCAAGCAGTGGGCATTAAAGCATAAATCATTATTTTAGTACACACTGTGTATGCCTGAAAGAATCACATCTTCAACATTTCCTGCTTGCTTGGAGCCTGAGTGGGTATGTTCTGCTAATTTCTATTATCTATAATTATAATAAAGTGAAAGAGGGAGGCAGATTTATTGTTACACTGATGAATTCAGATTATGATTTATGTGTTGGACACCTTCCCCTCCTTCATGTAGAAGGCAGCTTGCACGCTTTGCTTGCCATACTCTCATTTTGTTCCTCAGAATTAAGTATTACTGTCATGGTAGCTTCTATGCACTTGAAGGGTCTGCTGAAAAGGTTTTCTCTGAAAATTATTTTATGCCCATTACTGCTAATGTGGTTAGCTTGTTGTATGCTTCACAAATGTAGACGTTTTTCATAATTTACAATGGTTCTTTTAAAGAGTCATTAAAAGTTTCTAGAGTTCACTAGGAATCACATATATAGTTGTCAGCAGCCAGGCTTGACAAAACCCATAGGTAACACAACAGGGAAACTGCGGCCCTCGCAAAGCGAGGGTTGCGGCCAGGCTGAATGCACTCCTTGCGCTGGTGAAGATGAGCACCATCATACCTACGACCCGCGGGACTACACATGAACACAACACTCAAATACACAATTCACAGTTCGAGACCTGTAGCACTTTGAAAAAATTGCAGGAAAAAAAATACGGCCCGTAACACCTACAAAAGGAAACGGTGACTTGCATAAAAAAAAATACAAGCCACAAAAAATACGAACTTAACATCCGAACCGCGCACACTGAAAAACAACACTAAATACAAACAAACTTAAAATAAAAACATCACACACAGCAAGGGGGGACACCCACGTCTGCAAGTCATCTTACACGTCAATTTAACTCCAATTTCCAGAGTTTAGACACTCGAAAATCCCCTAAGCGAGAGAAAAAATGGCTGCCGAAGAAAACAAGGCTAAATGACCCCTAAAGCCGCAAAACACCACCAAGCACATACAAAAAAATGGCGTACAAGATACGCTAAATCATCCACAGCCGCGTACCACATACACATTCTGCGCCATTTTACAACACTAACTTACACAATGCCGAAGTACACAGCTACACTAACGGCTTCCCCTCACGCACGCAGCCTATTTACACTACACACTGCACACATTGCTCAAACTTACACCTCAGCTCCACAACAGTGCAAACCTACATTGGATGCTGCAAGAACATCAAAACAGATTGTTAGCTCTTCAGCACAATGCTTCCTGCATATATTAATTACAAATAGGTAAAGTATTTTCATTTATTATTTCATGTATTAATTAATTATCATAAAAAAATACAGATGTAGAAAACTTTTAAAAAACGCCACAAAACACGATCTCAATAAACGCGAAAGGCGCTCATTGCCAGCCACACGATGAGCGCCAAAGGCGCTCACCACAAGCCTCACAATCAGCTCCAAAAGTACTCGCACAACCAAAACACTTACCGTATTTATTGGCATATAACACGCACCGGCGTATAACACGCACCTCATTTTAAGAAGGAAGTTTCAGGAAAAAAAAAATTTAAATAAAGAACTTTGAAGCAAAATCCTCAACCTCAATCTCCCTCCTCATCCTCTCTCCTCATCCTCCCTCCTCATCCCCCCTCCTCAAACCCCCCATCCTCCTTCCTCAACCCCCTCCTCGTCCTCAACCCCCCTCCTCGTCCTCAACCCCCCTCCTCGTCCTCAACCCCCCTCCTCGTCCTCAACCCCCCTCCTCAACCTAAACCCCCCTCCTCAACCTAAACCCCCCTAAATACCTCCCCCTCACTTACCTGCTTCTGCTCCGGCCTCCGCTCCGCTCCTTCACCCGGCGCGCATGTGACGTCACATACGCGCCACGTCATTAGCATATACCGGGTGCGGCAGGGGGGGTTAGAATGCGGAGAGGGGTTTAGAATGAGGAGGGAGGTTGAGGATGAGGAGGGGGGAGGGAATATCGGACCTATCATTTGCTCCCTATTTTCAGGGAGAAAAAGTGCGTGTTATACGCCAATAAATACGATAATTTGTGTGCCAAACACCATTCCTTGACTTCCAATTCTATTGCCATCATTTTTTGCGAGCCTCTCAAAGCGAGGAAAGACGTCAATTATGCGGGACTTGGGCTGCCATGAGCGCCTTTGATGTTCCTTGCACTGCTCGCCTCGTGAGGCGAGCAGTTTCACGCAACAGTTGAGGCATGTGACTCTAAAAACACGAAAAAACTAAATAATTTAACAAAGATAAAAACACACTCACACACCGCACAGGGGGAGAGCGAGGAAGCCTGGGAGTGAGGTTACAAGCAAATTTGAGCAATATTTTGGGGTTTTCTTCAATACAAAATTGGCTAAGCGAGGGCAAAAAAAATGGTGAAAAACGTAAAATTTTTGAAATTGCATGAAAACGAGGCTGAGCAAAGCCAGGCATGCGGGACTTAGAAAATACACAACGCCAAAGACCGTAACACTTACACGATCGAACGCATGGCACGCTGGACTTTCAAAATAAAACCAACTGCAGCGACACAGGGAAGAGACAGGGGGGAGATGCTAGAGACACATGGCGTTACCAAGCACTAAACTTGCAGGTTAACAAGGCCTGCAATGAGCTGCCCGTAGGCGGGAGGAAAGGCTCGCAATGAGGTGATCACAGCAAAGCAGGAAAGTTTAAGTACACTGTGGGAGAGGCTCGTGATTAGCGCCGAAGATGCTCAGAGGGCCAAAAGACTCACATTGTGTGGCAAACGGCATTGCCAGCTTTACAATTTTAATACCGTCATTTTTGACGGAAATTTCCTAGTATAATCTACTTATGTGCCTCTTGTGTACATTCTTCTATTAAGAAGTGCTTAAAAGCTCTTTTTACTGCCTAAAATGTTATAACTAGTTCCTAATTGGCTTCTCTCCCTCTGTGTCTCATGAATACAGTGTACTTCTAAGTACAGTATCTCATAGTAGTCAGTCAGTGGGAGTCAGAGAGAGGTCACTGGCAGGTTAGTGCGAAACACTGCACTTCACAGTCTATGTATTTATGAGCTACAGAGGGGAGACCCGAACAGGTAAAAAATTTATGATTTTAGGGAGGAAAAAAATGAACTTTTAAGCACTTCTTAATAAAATAAAGTACATACAAGTAAATAGATCCATAGGTATATTATAATCATAGTGAAATCTTCCATATCCTTTTAAGTCAGATAGTGAAAATTGAATAGGATACTATAACATTTTGTTCTTTACATTATCAACTAAACCATCAACTATAATAATTTTGGTAAGTGTGTAACACTTACCACTACTTGCTAAGACCATACATAGGTCGTTACGGACGCTGCGAGTGCACACATACTCGGCTGAGCCGCAAGAGAAAATTTTTAATATATACCATTATTTTTGACGGGCAAATTACTAGTGTTAAATATAGAAGAACCAAGTAAAAATAAAAAAAATAAAAATACTTCAAACTCCACATAAAAATACTAAACAAGGAATTGCATCTAAATCCTGGCTTCTTCACTGCTAAATCACCTAATGAAGAAGACCAGTAAATGTAATACTGCTCATATTCAAAATTAATTAATGACGGTTTGAGAGATTACTGTCCTTTTAAGATTAGAGACCTATTTCAGTGACCCCCCCCCCCCCAATAACCATGTCTATACAACGGAGTCCTTTTTTACCCATTGACTTGAATATATGTGTTTTTATAGATATATTTAGCATTAAGCACATCCTCTCTATATTTCAATACCAGTTCATGGTCCAGACAAAAATCAATAATACATTTAAATCCTTCCCCATTCATATTTTCTTTTGTTTGTGTTAATGCAGTTTGAAATTATATTATACAAAGATCAGTTCATTGGAAGATTAACAAGACATGTTACCATAACCGCATCAAAAGCATATGAACATTTTTGCTTTCATACATAATTTAGCAGACTTGCAGAAATAATTAAAATGCTACTATTTTATCATAAACAGATAAAACACTCAGTTTATCATTTTAGTTAGATGATGCATCAAATTTAAAACTATAATAACCTAGTTTGCTAGTGTTGTGTTAATTAACAAATTCTGGGTCTTGATGCCGAGACTATGATCACAAAACCATATATTTGTATAACATTGTGTTTTTCCACACACTACAGTTCAGTTTCTTATATTTTGTTTGCCTAGGACTTGTTTTAATTACATATATTGTATTAATAAAATAATTCTTATTTATGAATCAGAAAAACTTGGCCTTGGGTAGAGCTGAAGGCTTGGATCTAAATAATGAATTGTAGTAAAAAATAGTCTGATCAGTACTACGGATCTGCCCACAAAATATGGAGGAAACTGCTTGTGCTAAGGAAGAACAGACAAAAGTCTTACTGATACAGTTACTCGCTAGTCAAGAAATAATTCATTCAAATATAACTTTTTTATTAGTCCGAGCAAATAAGCGCTCCTAAAAGGAAAGCACGCCAGAGTTGGGCTATAGTAAACCAGAGTTGGCCTATGCAATTCCCTATTTCCTAACATTACACCACTAAAAAGTGCTTAGTAACTTTCCCTAGCTTTTCTATTCGCAAATCTCAACATGACTGCGAGTGTGCTACTCAAAATAACTGTGATTAACATCAGTAATATTACAAGTTGCTTTTGCAAAAATTAGCTATCAAATTCTAAATGATTGAAAATCGCTTATTGCTCGTATTATCACTGATTTTGGCTAAAATTGAGCACTAAATAGCACCCGCAAAGGCATAAAATGCCTTTGCACCTGCTTTCCCTTCTCAGCTAAAATCTGATCGCCGATCTACATAACCAATGGGTCCATTGAGACCCCTATGGCACCTAAAATATTAACCCAGTGTCATGGCGGTCCTTAAAGGAACCCTGTGGCACCACAGGGTCCCTAATGGACTCCTGTGGTACAAATAGTTAACCCGGATGCCATAGGTCTCCTAGAAGGACCCAGTGGCATGATCAGCCTATTAAGCCATGGAGGTCCTTGCAGGATCCCAATGGCACCTATCCTGCAATAATATGAAACTATGATATGGAAAAGAAATACATTGGCCCTAATATTAACCCACAATGGCACAGAAGTCCTTAAAAGACCTCCATGTCACTAAAAGTTAACTCCAAACCATGGAGGCCCTTAAAGGACCCCTGGGATATCCCTATATACCATGGGGGTCTATACATACCCCCCATAGTATTCCTATTAACCCTCTTTAAAGGACACACATTGTATCTAAATTAACACTTTTTACCTAAAGTTAAGCCCTGAAGTGCCATTGGGATACTTTTTCTGCATTCTGATTGGCTGAAATAGATGTCCATCATATTTCTGCCAATCAGAATGGGCTTTCAGATGTCACGCTGCTCAATTTTAAGTTAAAATATAATTGGACCGCTCAGATTGATTAGGTTAAATTATTTTAACTTGTATAATACCCATATATGGCTTTAACACATTCTGTGTATTTTGTTTTTAAAAACCAGGATCTATTGTGTCTTGTGCAAAAAAATGCAGAATCACATTGTAGCAAATGCATTGGCAATAATGTGAAGATTGGAAGGATGGCAATTTCTCAAAAAGGGAAAATACTTGAATATTTCCAAATTAATTGTGTGCTACAGGAACCATGGTACAGTATGAGTTTTCTCACTTGATGGAAGTATTCCCTTTTTCAAATAAGGTTATCCATTCCTATCAAGTTAGACATTTTTTTTTATCATCATTTTCTATAAAAATGAAATGCATTTTGGTAATTTTAATTAATGCTGTAGGCAAGTTCTTTTGGTAACCATTTTCATTGAAGTGTTTGCATCATGCCTGTCTTTGCTGGAAGCCACCTCCGAACCAGATGGTTCATGCTGAGGGCTAATGTCATATGGTTAATCTTGAATTTACCAAATCTCGCCTCATTACTTATTTATAATGTAATATCTGAGGAAAAACTTGCAGACACCTGAGGATAAAATAAATCAATCTTTGAGCAGAATTAACTAGCATAATCAAAACTCTAATAATCCCTAAAAATGTTACAGATCCTTTTTTTTTTTTTTTTTTATTTATTTTTAAACATTTTTATTATATTTATTAATGGAGTGATCTGATTCTTATTCTTTTTTGGGTGGGTATGTATAAAACAATCATAAGAAACAAAGGCTGATGTGTAAATACAAATATGTATGACCTGCTTGATGATGAGGATGATTATATGTGCTTCTTAGTGGTCTAGAAAAGTCATTCCAGATCTCAAAGAGCCGATCTGTAGGAGCTGATTTAGCACAGTCACCTAGATTAATCATCTGTGCTGAGACTGGGGTATCCTTAACATCTGACCTGATAGTTCTCAGTTGAGGGTTGGAAGAAAAAACCTAATCTTGACCTTCAGACAAAATATTTGTCACTTAAAGAACCACTGTAGTGAATTTACAAGTAAAGCTCATATATGTGCTATGCTTTTAAAACCATATAGTTTAAAATAAATACAAGTTAACATGTTGTCTTATCTTTTAAGCCACTGTTTTCTCCTCAAGCAGAGCTGAATTTCTCCTCCTACCTGTGTCTAACAGTGATCAGCTATGGCTGTTTGTCGGACTAAAAATAAAGTTTGATTAGTATAGGTTCTGCTTCAGATTGAGCATGCTCCGTAAAAGGAGGGGCCTCTGTTACTGGGCAGGGCCAATCAGGTTACAATAGAGTTGTTAACTGATAGACAGTGGGCAGAGCTAATTATGCCATGTGGCAGAGCCAGTGACATCAGCCCAGTCTTCTTCCATGCCCCATAATAGATCAGCACACAGAACTGGACAGGCCCTCAATGGTTACATGTAGGAGGAGATACCTGAAAAATGACAGTTTACTTTAAAGGGTCACTTAGTTCAGCATAATATGGACCATATCACTGTAAAGATCACACATCAGTTGAAAAACGTTTAGAATTTTTAAAATACCTTAATTTTTCACTGAGAAATCAAATAAAATCTGTGTTTAAATGTGTAAAAAACTGCCCACCAACTAATCCGGTTGTAACCATGTATTTTCCCCATTCAAGTCAATGGTATTAGACATCTAATATTTCCAGTTTGAAAGGAATATACCTTGTAAGTTGCTTGTTCTTTCTTACCTGCAGAAAATGCAGGTTAATGCTCTCTTCCATCTCTGGAGTTAGAAATGGGGAGATCAGCCTAGGGGTAGAGAGGGGTAGGGAAGGTAGTGATTTGTGCAAAAATCCCTACAAATAACAACACCTTACCACATTTATCTGTGCAGTCTGTTACTAATCTAACAGGAAAGCTGTGGGTTAACTATTTGCTGCAGTCTAACCTGAGCCCACGGATAAGCAGTACTATCAATCACCGCCTTCCCCCACAGTGCCTCACACAGTGCTCGCAAGGGTTGGATCTCTACTAATTACTCATGCAACAGCTAGTGGGCAGAATAGACAAGAGATTAAAAACTTAAGATTTTTTTTTTAGTTGTTATTAGTGTAATTAAAAAATATAGATCATTTTAACATACTATCTTGTACTCTTTCACACCATAAGGAACACCTTCAGTGAGTTCAATAGCCTTTAACTTTTTATTTATTTTAAATTGCATAATATTTTTTCAAATATATACCCAGCAAACAAACCTATGAGCTTTGCTTCTAAATATACTACAATGGCACTTTAAATGTCCATTGTAGTCAATGAGGAAAATGGTTTGAGAAAGTAATATAAAAAACAAATCCATTTTTATTTATTTATTATCTGTTGCAGAGGAATCCCAGTTGTTGTTTCAGCAGATCTACTTCCGCAGATGAGGAAATATTTTAAATGCAGAGGAAACTTTCAGCTTCTGACGTGGCAATAAGAAAAGGCAATGCTTGGGACTAATAGAAATCTCATTAATTTACAAGGGCACAGACTGTTGAGAAAGAAGCTAATATCAGCAACTCGGAATATATAATAGTTAATAAATTAAAGGCTGTATTTATTTGCTTTAGTTTTTATAAAGTAAATAGTATATTTGTGTTCAACTGGGTGGGGACATGCAAATGCATTTTCACTATTTAATCCAATACCATTGTAAGCATGATTCTTAATAGCATATGTCTGCTTTATAACACAACTTTGAAGCATAGCATAGGATGGATTATGCAAGAGTTTGTTATACAGCATGTTACATGCCTTAAGAAGCCTTGTTTAAAGTGGTATTGGATTAAAGAGTGAAATGCATTGTGGAATCATCTGCATGTCCCCACCCAGTTTCCCTGAGTTTAATGCAAAACTGTATTTCTCAGAATACTGAGGGGTTAAATACGATTTATTAAACTGATTTTCAGACGTTCAAATGTGAACACAAATGTTTTGCAATGGATAACATTTGGTAGCTTATTGATCCAAGGGTGAGGAAAGAGCAGTACCTGCACAGTGACTAACTATGAGACCAACATCTGAGGCCAGCCAAGGACTATGGTACTTATGTCAAGTTATTTTTGTTCCAGTTAATTATAACTGCTTTAAGTAAAAATATAGGTTTGAAAACTTTGTGTGTCAAAAGAGCATACTTGGGCAGGGAAACATTTTATAGTTAGTGTTTAATTAGTGAAATAAACACTTTACTGCCTCTGATACACTTGGAGGCATCCATGATACTTTGATGAAGGCAATTTGTGTGAGAAGGGTGTTTACATTTCTGCAGGAACATGTCTTGTTATACTAGCAAGCTGCCTGCTTCTCTGCAACAATTTAATTAAAAAAACAAAAACAAATCCCATACACCTTTCCTACCCACCAATACACAGTGCAGTAGATAACATGTCACCAAGAGCTAAACAAGCAGGATATGATCAATTCAGACAAGATTTATATTTTTATACACATGTGGAATCTTCAAAAATATAGATTGTTTTCTAAAAAATAGTTTTATGTTCATTGCTTACACAGCTGCAAATATTACAGTTTGTTACATACTTCACAGACTCTTTTTTTTTTTTTAAATGACAGTGGGATCACTATGGTCATATATTTAGAGTGTGCTGATAAAGAACAGTTTCAATTAAAATGCTTATTTGTTTGCCTGTTATAAAGCTTAGTCATTCAAAAGTCCAAATAGAACAAAACTAAATACAGTGGCTCTGTAAAGTGGCACAAACTACTTGTGTAAAATTAGGAGTCAAGTAGCAGAAAGGTCTCAGGAAACTTTACTGACCAAGGAGTCTGGGACAGCGCACTGTAGTTAGCAGAAGGTTCTGGTGGGCAGGATGCAGGTGTGTGGTCCAGAGTTGCAAGAGGTCCAGCTGGGCAGGATCAGATAGCTGGAGACAGCCGGGTAACTCAGCGCACTGTAGTTAGCAGGAGGTTCTGGTGGGCAGGATGCAGGTGTGTGGTCCAGAGTTGCAAGAGGTACAGCTGGGCAGGATCAGATAGCTGGAGACAGACGGGTAACTCTGGGGAGGCAAAGGCAGAGTCAAACGGTCCTGGGATCAGGTGCTGGTAGAAAACAAATATATTGTTTTTATTATTGAATATTTATTTTCCCACTGAATTTTTGCAGACAATAATTATGGTTATAACCTATTTAGGAAAGATAGAGGAAATGGTAAAAGAGGAGGAGGGATTTATGCTTGCACTAGAGGTAATGTTAAATGTTTGTTTGTTGGTAGTTAAATAGCAGAGTAGCATTTCAAAAAGTATATTAGTAGGAGTGTGCTATAAACCCCCAAATATAATTGAAAGTGAGGAAATACAATTATTGTTACAGATTGGAAATGCACCTAAGCATGGTCAAGTTCTAATAATGGGAGATTTTAACTACCCTGAAATAAACTGGATAAATGAGACCAGCAGTTCAGCTAAGGGGAGCAGGTTCTTGAGTACACTGAGGGATCATTATCTGGCCCAGGTTATACAAGAGCCTACTAGAAATGAAGCTATCTTGGATTTAGTTATCGCAAATAATATTGATATTGTAACAAATGTTGGAATAGGGCAACCTTTGGGGAACAGTGATCACAACACAATCTCATTTGAGTCCTAATTAAAAAAAAAAAAACTGTAAGGGGCCAACAAAAACTCTTGATTTTAAAAGGGCAGATTTTAACGGTCTAAGGGCAGCAATACAAAGTATAGAAAGGGACAGAGAACGAATAGGTAAAAACACTGAACATAAATGGACAACATTCAAATCCTTACTAAATATACATACTTATCACCATATACCAAGTGGGAATAAAAGTAAAATGAGTACATTAAATCATTATGCCACATTGGATGTAAAGATCAAAATACAGAGTAAAAAGGGGACAGAGACTGCTTTACGTAAGTACAAGTAAACCAACAAGGCTTGCAAAAGGGCAATTAGACTGGCTAAAATATAAAATGAAAAATAAGTCTGATAATTAGTGACCACGTAAAGGCAGATTAGCTAAATAGGTTATTTTCTTCGGTATTTACAAGGGTGGTACCAGTGGTCGGCACACTGCAAAATAATGGGGCTACACTACCCTCCCCAAATAATTGGTTAACGCAGGAATAAAACCAAAAGAGGTTAAACAATAATAAATGTTAATAAAGCCCCAGGTCCTGTTGGAATACATCCATGGCTACTGAGGGAACTGAGTTCTGTAATAGCCAAGCCATTATATCAAATTTTTTCAAGATTCACTCAACACAGGGTCGCCACCAGATGACTGGAGAAAAGCAGAGGTGATACCTATATTTAAAAAGGGAGCAAGAGCAAATCTGGGGAATTATAGACCAGTGAGCCTCACTTCTGTAGTGGGAAAGCTTTTAGAAGCGTTAATAAGGGATTATATACAAGAATATGTCTATTTAAACTGGATTATAAGTAGCAGTCAACATGGATTTATGAGGGATAGGTCATATCAAACAAATCTAGTTTCTATGAGGAGGTTAGTAGAAACCTGGATCAAGGCAATTCAGTGGATGTAGTATTTTTGGATTTTTCAAAGACTTTTGATACAGTGCCACATGGAAGACTATTATGCAAACTAAGGGATAGGGAAATGGCAGTAAATATCTGCTCATGGATCAAGAGCTGGCTAAAAGACAGGAAGCAAAGGGGTGTGGTAAATGGAACAAACTCCAATTGGACTAATGTGGTAAGTAGGGTTCAGTATTAGGTTGTCTCTTTTTGTTAACATTTTTATTAATGACTTACAGATGGGACTGGAAAATAGTGTCTCTATTTTTGATGATGACACAAAGTTGTGCAAGGTAACTAAATCAGATCATAATGTACTTTCCCTCCAAAGGGATTTGCAGATTTATTACGAATTAATGAAAAGTTATGCATCTGGGAAGAAAAAATAGCCATGCAATTTAAAATCTTAATGGAGCAAATCTAGGGGCATCAGATATTGAAAGGGATTTGTGAGTACTTGTGGACAACCACCTAGGTAACAGTGCTCAAAGCCAAGCAGCAGCTGCAAAGGCAAATACAATATTAGCATGTATTAGGAAGGGTATAGAAGCAAGGAAAGCAGATATAATTCTGCCACTATACAAATCTCTAGTACGCCCTCATTTGGAATATGGAGTACAATTTTGGGCACCACTTCATAAAAAGGACATTTCAGAGCTGGAAAAGGTACAGAGAAGGGCAACAAAACTAATAAGGGGAATGGAGGGGCTAAGTTATGAAGAAAGACTAACAAAATTAAACCTATTTTCTCTAGACAAAAAGGCTTCTAAGAGGATATATGATTACCTTATATAAATACATCCAGGGTCAATACAAGGCTTTGTCAAGGGAGCTTTTTGTGCCAAGAGGTTTTCAACTGACAAGAAGACATCCTTTGAGGTTAGAAGTAAAAAAATTCCACCTTAAAGAAGTGGTTATTCTGTGGAATTCTCTACCAAAGGAGGTGGTGACAGTGGATTTGATAACTTTAAAAAAGGACTGGATATATTTTTTATTAAAAAGGGCATTCAGGGCTATCCTGGTTAATTAGAGAGAGAGAGAAAGAGAGGGTATTGATCTGGGGTCAGGAAGGAATTTTTTCCCTTTTGAGATGATTGGATACGTTTTTGTTTTTTTTCTGTTTTCCTTCTTCTGGATCAATTAGCAATTAATCCTCATATTGCAGATCAGAGGAGATCTTAAAAGGTTGAACTTGATGTACTAAAATTCTTCTTTCAACCTCAATTACTATGTAACTATGTAAATCCAGACAACAGGCCAAGGTCAAATACCAGAGGAGTAAGTAATCCGCTGGGTCAAGGAGAAAACTCCCAATGACTAAGCACAGAGGCACAGACTAATATCCTATTTATATGCTTCAGGTCCTGGAGGTATATGATCTTAAAGGTGTCCCTGGTGGCAGGACAGAAAATAACTGTTGACACAAAGCTCACAGTCCGTAGTTTGAATTATACCTTATGCTTGCTCTGCCATGCTTTGCTGTCTGGAGGCGTTCCTGACAACTTGTGTGAAACTTCTGTCTCAAATTTTATAAATGCATATTACACATTTTTGTTTTAAAACTGATGTTCTTATCTACTGTGTCTATAGTCCTTTCTAACCTTCTAGATACTGGGAGCATCCATGAGTATTTGGCGAGAGAGTGCGATGTCTATCAGACACAATATTCTGTAGAGCTGAGCATACAATCTGGAGGCTGTTACGGAGAGCGAGCTTTAAGGAGAAGCTAATGTGTCACAGGCAGCCAATTATTATGTTTTAGCTAGACACATCAGTAATTATTTCACTTGGAAATGGCACATATTTACATTACCGAGTTTGGATTGCTAGTTTCTCATGGTGTGTAATTGCTGTTTTGTCCTTATTAGCAGGAGTGCCCTACATTTTGACTCATGGGTATATTTTAAAGGGGTATTGTCACATGACATTGGACAAGTACACGTAAAGTTGGATAAATAAAACATAACATAGCTTTTATTGCCTCAAAATTTGTAAATTAGTTTCAGTTCTTTATAAAGTGCTCAAGTTTATAAAGTTGGAATGATCCCAGAGGGAAAAAAAAGGTTGGATGTTGTAAATTAGCTATTTTTAGTGGATCAACTAAAAATTAGCATTCAATGTGTCATCAGTGCCTGAATGTTTGTTAGTTTATTTTAATGTCTAGCTGACATTTGAAAAACAAAGCACAAGTATGTATCTATCATTGATGTAAAAAAAAAAACAGGCATTAAAGAGTACATAGGTTTTTTTTCTGCATGAAAAACATTTGAAAATATTGAAATTTGCAATAAATGCACTGATTTTACTTCTGTATGTTAAATCATTGGCTAAAGCTGATAACAATTCTAATGTTTCTCATTGGCTCACATGGATACCAGTCTCTGGGGCTCTATATCAAAGAAGTGATATTTGGACATTTTGTTTATAAAAATCAAAGAAAAAGATCTACTGTCAATGAAACACTGTGTCTGAGACAGTCTATGATTGGCTAGTACATTGAATACTATTGAAACAATATATGCATGAGCTTCAGGGGGCTTTGCAGGGACTGTTTGAAAAGCTTTACAGAACAAAAACAGATCTTTTAAACACTTGTTAATAAAATGATGTAAAAAAACTCACTTAGGTTGTTTATTTTATTATAAAAACAAGGAATCCTCTGTCTCCTAGTAAGGTCCTTAAGACAGGATCTACTTCTGGTATTTAAGAGTTGGCTTGACTTTAAAGTAGTAACTTTACTATGTTAATTGAAGTGAATCAATTGTGTGCCTACATTTAAGCCAATAGTCAGAGAAGATATTTATGGTGGAAATAGCGATGATGTTGAATCCTTGTGGGTAGAGTTATATAGCGGAGGAGCAAATTCCAAAAGAATATTAGTAGGAGTATGCACCCAAATATAATTGAAAGTGAGGAAATGCAATTATTATTACAGATTGGAAGTTCTACTAATGGGAGATTTTAACTACCCTGAAATAAACTGGATGAATGAGACCAGCAGTTCTGCTAAGGGGAGCAGGTTCTTGAGTACACTCAGGGATCATTATCTTGCCCAGGTTATACAAGAACAGCCTTATTTCTAGTAGATTTTGGATTTAGTTATCGCAAATAATATTTACATGGTGTCAAATGTTGAAATAGGGCAACATTTGGCAAACAGTGATCACAACAGCGTCTCATTTGAGATTTGATTAAAAAAACAAAACTGTAAGAGGCCAACAATTTTTTTTTAAAGGGCAGCAATACAAAGTATAGACTGGGACAAAGAGCTAACAGGAACTAACAGGTAACGTCGGCAGTGAACTGACCGGTATATGCTAATGATGTGACGCTCTTGTGACGTTAGCATATGCCGGTCACTTCACTCCTGGAAGACATGCTGCGGAAGGAAGAGATGATCAAGCAGCTCATCCGATCCAATTAAAAAGGAAGGAGAGAGGGGTATAGGGACTGAATGGGTGGAAGTGAGGAGGAGGTTAGGGGGAAAGAGGAGGATGATCAGGGGGGGCAGGGAGGATGATAAAGGGAGAAGGAGGGAGGAGGAGAAGGGGGGAAGGGAGGATAAGGAGAAATGGAGGAAGAGCATAAGGAGGGAAGTGAGGAGGACATTATGGGGGAAGGAGTAGGATGATAAAAGTTAAAAAGGATGACTAGGGATGAGGAGGAGGGGGGAGGAGGATAAGGGGGTAAAGGGAGGATAAGGGAAGAGCGAGGAGGATGATAAGGGGGGAAAGGAGGAGGAGGGCAGGAAAGGGAGGAGGGGGAGGAAGAGGATGATAATGGGGGAAGGATGATGAGGAGGATGATTATGAGGGGGGAAGGAGGGTAGGGAGGAGGAGGAGGAGGATAAGGGGGAAGGAGTAGGGAGGGGGATAAGGGGGGAAGGGTGGAGGAGGAAGAGGATGATAAGTGGGGAGGAGAATACAGGGGAAAAGGAGGAGGGGAAGAGGCAAAGGGAGGTGATTGTAGAAGGGAGAAGTGAGGGGAAGGAGGAGGAGGGAAGGTGGAAAGGGAGGAGGATAAGGGGGAAAGGGCCAAATGATTATCTCAGTATTTTTTAATGTACCTCTTTAACATTCTAAATACTGACTTAATCATACCGCCAGGCGGTTTAATATGATTAAATGTAAGTTATGCCATGGAATTTATAATCTTAATGGAGCAGATCTAGGGGTATCAGATATTGAAAGGGATTTGGGAGTGCTTGTGGACAACCACCTACGTAACAGTTCTCAATGCCAAGCAGCATCTACAAAGGCAAGTAAAATATTAGCATGTATCAAGGGTATAGAAGCAAGGGAAGCAAATATAATTCTGCCACTATACAAATCCCTAGTATGCCCTAATTTGGAATACGGAGTACAATTTTGGGCACCACTTCATAAAAAGGACATTTTAGAGTTGGGAATGGAGGGGCTAAGTTATGAAGAAAGACTAAACAAATTAAACTTATTTCTCTAGAATAAAGGCGTCTAAGAGGGGATATGATTACCTTATATAAATGTATCCAGCGTCTATATAAATCTTTGTCAAGTGAACTTTTGTGCCAAGTGGTTTTCAACTGCCAAGAGGACATTCTTTGGGTTTAGATGTAAATAGATTCTCCCTTAAAGAAAAAGGATTCTTCACAGTAAGGGTGGTTAAACCTAGGAATTCTCTACCAAAGGAGGTGGTGACAGGAGATTTGATATATTGGATTGGATATATTTTTTAATAAAAAGGGCATTCAGGGTTATCCTGGAAAATTAAAGAGGGATTATTGATCCTGGGTGGAATCAGAACGACAGTATCTGTTTACCTTCCTCTGGATCTATTAACAATTAATCCGCATATTGCAGATCAGAGGAGATCTGAAAATTTTGAATTTGATGGGCTAAAGGTATTTTTCTCAGCCTTAATTATTATGTAACTATGTAAAATATTCAGTGTTATTTGTGCTGCAGTTTTATGCAAATAAGTGGCTAATTAATACTAGTTAGTTGCTATAAAGTGCTAATTAGTCACAGTCTGCTTGTCTGTGGCCAAAATTATGACCCCTAATGTTGTCATTCAGTTAGAGCTATCTATCTATGTCAAGTACTCTGAGCCACAAGTTAGTATATTGAGCCACACAAAAATGTTTGTATATATTTGGGATGATTTTCTGAGAAAAGAGTTTAGTACAATGTGTATTCAGTTTTCCAGTGCTCTTTAAATGACCATTTACCTCACTATATATGCTCTTCATTGTGTGAAAGCGCACAAGATTCAATGATAAAGTGATCTATTGCTTTTAAAAAAATAAATAAACTAAAAACAGTTTAAAATTAGCAGTCTTAGGTTTGTTTACAGACACACTGCTGACTGCTCCATGATTTACATCATCTGTCGACAACGGCCCGTTCCAAGCTCTATGAACAGAAAGAATGATGGTTTTATGGCTTTCAGGAATGTAACCGGCCAAAAGGTTAACCCACTAGTAACATATTTGGAAGTTTCCAGCAGTCACTTCCCTGCACAGATTAATTTGGGAAGGGTTAACCTCTTTACATTCTGCTCTCTGCATAGAGCTCTTGGTGTCAGTCTGCCTGTGTGACTTGCCTAATTCTCATGTAAACAGGACTTAACTTAGGTGCCTTTTTCACTGAAAAAATAATTTTAAAAATTCAAAAAGTATTTTAACATGTTTTCAGGGGTGCATTACAGTGGTGTGCTCAAAGTTGTGTGGAATTCACTGGCCCTTTATGATCAATGTAATTTCCTGTTGGGGTTACAGTGTAGTTGTGTCAATCTCTGCAAAGCAGAGCTACTAAGTTATTCTAGCACTGTGCCAATACGAATAATGATATCTTTATATATAACAAACCATATTCATGTTACATTTTATTAAAATACAAACAATCAGTCTTTATATTTATTATTCCCATTTTTTCTTTATATGCTTTTTATGCATGATGCTCTAGCATTAAGTGCCATTCGGATATATTACCATGTTTTGAAGAACCTACTCTCCCGCCTTATCCATAATGTGCTAGTGGGAAATGTAGTAGGTAAGATGTCTTTATTTGAATTTTTTAATGTGCAACCCTCAATTACCATCTTGAGAATCTTATATTACTTGCATAAACTTATACAAAGTTTTATAGTGGAATGCTCCTAAAATCTAATTAGCACTGCCTTTCCTATGTATCTATTAATATCATTAAGATTACACAAAGCAAACCTTTTGGAATAGAAAAGAAAAATGTATTACTTGCAACATGTAAAGTGCAACGTTATCTCTCACCTTGGTCCACTTATATTATTCTATATCAGTGTTTATGTGTCTGAAGATTTCAATGGATAGTATCAGGACTTGTTTCTCCTTTTATCCATAATATTTGCTAGTAGTCCATGCAGTATATATGAAGTTTTGTGGTTATGTTAAGATATTTTGGAAAAAACTATTAATTCAAAATAAAAGGTAGATCTGTACAATGTACCACTATGGCTGATTTATTTTCCTATGTGTATAGTTTTTCACTTTTTCAGGGATGGATGTTAAGTGATGGGCAACAGGTATCCTCTTTGCTTTTCGTACTACAAGTGTGTGTGTGTGTGTGCAATACCTTGATGTAGATTTCCATTTCTCTGTCTAGAGCATGACTCCAACCTAAGACCTAAGGCCTGGTGTAAAGCTGGATGCCTATCTTTTTATCTCCTCTTTTTTTCTCTGTTCCTTATTTCCTCCATTTCTGCAACCTTCTTTCAAATAATTTACAAATACTTTATAATATTATACACTCGCAAGAACAAGGTACAAGGAAAAAAAATTCAAATGTGGTTCATTGAGAAGATTGGACACCTATTGCCTACAGTTTCTGATCTGATCAGAAGTAAAGACCAAGGGCTAGCTTCTGATTGGGATACTAAATTGTTAATGCCTTCAAAAATATCCATTTGGGCTATCCATACTGGGTGACTTGTTGCTGACACTTTATTAGGTTGCTCTTTACTCGCTGGTTTGTGTTTGTGTGTGTGTGTGTATATATATATATATATATATATATATATATATATATATATATATATGATTAGTAAATAGTCCACATATTAAAAAGATCAATAGAGATCTAAGAAGGTTGAACTTGATGGACTAACTCTGTATTCATCCTCATACTATACTATTAATAATTATTTAACAAATTAGTTAATGAATAACTAATCCGCATATTGCAGATAAGAGGAGATCTTAAAAGGTTGAACTTGATGGACTGAAAGTCTTTTTTCAACCTTAATTACTATGGGCCTCATTCAATTGTGATTTGGCCAATTGAATAGGGCTCTATATAAGCACAGAGCATATTTTTTTTTACAGAAGTTTTTAGTTAGTGAAGACCTTGCTTTTGGATAGAAGTTCCCTAACTAAAAACTTCTGTAAAAAAATATGCTCTGTGCTGATAAAGAGCCCTATTCAATTGGTGAAATCGCAATTGAATGAGGCCCTATGCAACTATATATATATATATATATATATATATATATATATATATATATATATATATATATATATCACATATTATAATTGTCCTGCTACGAGTCGTCGTCACGCTGTTTGCGTGGTCCGTACGAATAGCGGGCTTTCTTCGCGAGGCTCGCCGTTAACCCGTAGAACTTTAGCGGGCTTAGCGATGAGCGCCGCAGGCGCTCATCGCCCGGCGAGCCTTGCGAGGCGAGCCGTTAACCCGTAGAACTTTAGCGGGCTTAGCGATGAGCGCCGCAGGCGCTCATCGCCCGGCGAGCCTCGCGAAGCGAGGCGAGCCGTTAACCCGTAGAACTTTAGCGGGCTTAGCGATGAGCGCCGCACGCGAGGCTCGCCGTTAAAACGTAGTAAAAAAATACGGCCGCAAACCGCCTATCATAAAAATTAAAATTAACAATAACTACACACACCACATACATAAAAACCTAACCGATAGCAAGAGGGAGCATCCACGACCTGCAGAAAGCGAGTTACACATTGATTTACCTTAAAATACAAAAATGTAAACACAAAAAAAAAAATAAGCGACAGAAAAAATGGCGGCCGAAAAAAAAGGCGTAGACACATTACGGATAATCCGTGACGGCGTATAAGACACATTACGACATCGCAAAAATCGGACGCAACCCGCGGACAAGAAAAAAGATAAAACACACTAAATACACAGAACACATAAATAAAAAAGTTACCGACAGCAAGAGGAAGCATCCTGGACCTCAAAACAAAAACTATCGCCTTCATTTAAAGCAAAATAAAAGAGTTTAGACACTTTAAAAAAAATAAGCGAGAGAAAAAATGGCGGCCGAACAAAACGAAAACGAGGCTACAGCACTATAGCCACGGAAAACACTTACGGAAAATCCGATAAGACGCACACCACACATTTCCGGATTAACACGGAGTTCCCGACTTTGTCTCGCGTAGACTCCGATTTCCCGCCTTTGCCTCGCGCTGACTACGATTTCCCGCTTTTGTCTCGCGCCAACTCCGATTTCCCGCCGAAAACAACACATTGGTCTCGAGCAACAGCGTATTTCCCGCCGAAAACAATGCATTTCGCTCGCGCACCCGTATTTCCCGCCGAAAACAATGCATTTGGCTCGCGCAAAAACCTATATATATAGGGCACAATTGACACATTACTGACACCTTTTCCTGAGGTGATGACAGTGTGACTGGACATTTTCGGATGCTGGAAAATCGAAAGAGATTGATAGCTCTTCAGGATACTGATTCAGGAACATTGAATTACAAAAGGTACATTTTAAGAAGTATCATTAATTAATTACTATATTATTAGTTACTTAATAAGGACAATTATGTACATTAAATTAATAATTGGTTATGTATTGTGCATTAATTATTAATGTACATTACATTGAATTATTAATTAATAATGTACATTAAATTAATAATTAATTGATTATATATTGTGCTTAAATGTGTGAAACATTGTAAATAATATTCATAATGTATTTTATTTAATTAAGAATTAATAATCAATAAAATATAACCAATTAACTATTAAATTAATGTACATTATTTCATTAACAGAAATATAATATTGAGCTTAACTGTGTGAAACAATTGACAATACTATTGATAATGTACATTAAATAATTAATGAATTAAGCATTAATATAAAAGTGAGTTTGCGTTTAAGAATGTCCATAAAAAAGAAACACATTTATTCATAAATTAATAAATAATGTACATTAAATTTAATTATTAATTAATAATGTACATTCTATTACAAATTAATTGGTTATATATTGAACATTAATTAATTGTAGATTACATTACTAATTAATTGGATATTGTAATTACCTGTGTAAAAGAATTGTAAATAACGTTTATAATGTACTTTCTACAATTAATTAATTATTACTAAACAGTAATATCAAAAATGTTAGCGTTTAAGAATGTGCAGAAAACAAACACATTGATTCATTAATTAAGAATGTACATGATTTTAATAATTTAATTCTCAGATAGACTCATGTTTATGTTTTCAGTTTAAATTTAATTAATAATGTACATTAAATTAATAATTGCTTATATATTCTGCATTAATTAATAATGTACATTAAATATAATTATTAATTAATAATGTATATTACATTAGTAATTAATTCGTTAGATATTGTGCTTACCTGTGTGAAAGAATTAAAAATAACATTCATAATGCACTTTATTTAATGAATTAATTATTAATAATGAGTAATATCAAAAACAGTTTTGTATTAGATTACTATAGGAACATATTAAAGAATTTGCTTTCAGGTTTTTAAGGAATAAAAATATATGTCTCTTGATTGATGTTTATTTCATGATATGGGTGAAGTGAAATAATACAAAGATTCTAAAATTTAAATTACAGATTATTGATCAAGGAAAGTGAATAAACACACAGTGTGACGTTTGCAGCCTTTGAACAACATCAAGACCGTCTTTGCAGGTAAATATTTAATTTGGTCCTGACACATCAAAACAGCATATGTTAAAAAAAATTATGGAAAGTTGAATAGACAATACGAAGCAATACAAACATTTAACAAAACGAAGAAGCACTTGCCAAAAAAAAAAAAAAATGTATGCAGTGAAGTGAATCAAGAAGGATTTAAAATGAATTGAAAGATGAATAATTGATATAATAAATATATATGTCCAGTTATTACCAATTTAATATATGTCAATAAAATAATTTGAAAAATGGTTTCATTTATTTCATTGGAAACAAGGATAACGTTTATTCATCAACTTTAATGTAACAGTCCAAAAAGTAAAAAGACATATGTACACAAAAATAAGAAGAAAGACTAATTAATATTTATATTGACTATTACAGATTAAAAAATGGAAGATAATGGAGAAGACAAAATGGAACGCAAAAGAAGATTGGCAAGGGAAAGGAAGCAAAGGTGGAGAGATGCTCATACACCAGAAACTTCACAACGCTTGAGAGAAGAAGATCAACAGAGACTTTTAAATAAAAGAAAGATTGCTAAGAAAGCCAAAAGTGAGTCTGTTGGGCCTTGCAAAAAAAGGAAAAGTAAAAAAAAACATCTATGTGAACCAGTGTCTAATGATTCTATTGTGCAGAATGACTTAAATGTAGACACACATGACAACAATGTACATATAGAAAGTGGGTTTGATATATATGTGGAAAAAATGCATGACAATGTGTTCAATACTGCAGTACATGTAGATACTCATTATTGTGGGTTACTTAATGTGCTTTGTCAGTTTTGTGGGGCCTATCATTTCATAAAGGAAAGACCTACTGATGGAAATTTCATTAGTTGCTGTCAGAAAGGAAAGGTGAAACTTCCACTAAGACATCCATTTCCATATTATTTAGAATGTATTATGAGTGATCCAACATTTCCAAATTCTAATAATTTCAAACAAAACATCAGGTCTTATAACAGTGCAATTTCATTTGCTTCAATGGGTGCAACTTTAGCAGAAAATGTACCAGGACATGGTCCTTATTGTTTCAAAATTCAAGGTCAAATATACCACCGAACTTCACATTTACACCCACAAGAAGGAGAGCCAAGGAAATTTGCACAGTTGTATGTCTTGGATACGATGGAAGCTGTGGAACAAAGAATGACACTACCAGAAAATAGACAGTGTTTGCGCATAGTCTTTGAACAGCTGGATAAAATTATGCAAAACAACCCATATAGTAAAGCATACAAACAATTAGCACAGCTGGAAAAAGAACAACAGGAACATGCTGAAAGACATCTATTGCCTATACCAAGAGTAAATATGGTGTTAAAAAGAGATCGCAACACTGATCAAAGAAGATATAATTTACCGACAGTAAATGAGGTTGCTATGGTGTTTAAAAATGAGGATGGTGAACCACCTTTTCAGCGTGATATTAGAATATATCCACGCAATGAAGAACAACCATTTATCAACATCAATATATTAAGTTGTAATTTAGATCCAATGACATATCCCATTTTCTTTCCAAATGGTGAACCTGGATGGGAACCAAAATTAAAATTGGAAACTTATCCCAATACTAAACTTCGCATTAGATCTAATGTTTCAATGCTGGAATATAAAGTTGCACAAACTGCTATCCGTGACTGCTTTAATCCAATTTTACATGGAGGCAAACTCACTCAACAATGGATTATTGATTCATATCTACAAGTTGAAGCCAATAATTTAAATTTCATTAAATTTCAACAAAAAAAAATTACGAGTTGAACAGTATTGTGGATTAATGGATTATGTGGCTGAAATAGCTGCAAACAGAGACATTCCAGCTGGAAGAGCAATTATTTTGCCATCAACTTTCCAAGGATCTCCTCGCAATATGCGAGAAAGGTATAATGATGCCATGGCTATTGTCACAAAATTTGGAAAACCAGATTTATTTATTACATTCACGTGTAATCCCCAATGGCCAGAGATCAAGGAAAATTTGTATTTGGGACAAACTACATCTGACCGACCAGATTTAGTGGCAAGAGTATTTAAAATCTACTGAATTCATTAATACATGATATCACTAAAGCAAAATTATTTGGACAATGTATGGCATTTGTTTACACTATTGAATTTCAAAAGAGAGGACTGCCACATGCTCACATACTTTTAATACTGCAGGAAAAAGATAAGTTGAAAACTGCAGAGAGAGTGGATTCAGTCATTTCTGCCGAATTGCCAGACCAAAAGAAATATACAAAACTTTGGGAGATTGTTACACATAGAATGATTCATGGCCCATGTGGAGAGATGAATCCTAATTCACCATGTATGGAAAATAAAAAATGTACAAAAGAATTCCCAAAACAATTTCAAATGCAAACTTATGCTAATTGTGATGGATATCCTTTGTATAAAAGAACACAAGGAGAAACAGCTATTATCCGGGGCCAAAAGGTTGATAATAGATTTGTTGTTCCATACAATCCACATTTGCTCATCAAGTACAATGCACACATCAATGTAGAAGCTTGCACTTCGATTAAATCAATTAAGTATGTGTATAAATATATATACAAAGGATATGACGCAGCTACTGTTGTTGTACAAGGTGCTGTAAATGAAAACGAAAATCCAATTGTACACGATGAACTATCAAATTATTTAGATGCTCGCTATGTTAGTGCTCCTGAAGCAATGTGGCGCCTTTTGAAATTTGAGATGCATGATCGGTCACATGCTATCTATCGCTTAGCTGTACATTTGCCTCAAAGTCAGATGGTTTGCTTTACTCAAGGAAATGAAAGACTTGCATTATGTCAAAGTGAAGACAGAGATACCACACTTATAGCATGGTTTAAATTAAACTGTCAGGATACGCAGGCCAGACAATTTTTATACATAGAGATACCATATTACTATGTATTTGTAAATGGTCAATGGAAAGAACGAAGAAGAGATGCACAAAAAATTATACCACGCATTTATACCGTCAGTCCAAGGGATATTGAACGTTTCAGCTTAAGATTACTTCTGCTACATGTTCCCGGTGCACAGAGTTTTGAGCATTTACGTACAGTCAATGACATCGTTTATGATACATTCCTATTAGCTGCAAGACAGCAAAATTTCATAGCTGATGATACAGAATGGGAGAGGTGTCTGGAAGAAGCAGCGCTATGTCAAATGCCAAAGCAAATGAGACAACAATTTGCATTCATATGCATATTTTGCAATGTACCTGATGCTTTCACTTTGTGGGAAACATTTAAATTAAACATGTCAGAAGACTTCTTGAAACGTTACAGAGAACCAATCGCTCTGTTAAAAACATTGTTGGAAATTCAAGAAATATTGTTTGCTCATGGATTAAATTGTTCAAGTTTTAATTTACCGGATCCAGGACTTATAGATGACATTAATTTTGATGATTATGACACTGAGCTACAAAAACAAAAAACACAAGAAAAACTGGCAACATTAAATACTAAACAGTTAGAAGCATTTCAGGCCATCACAAATGCTACAGATGATGAAATGGTCAAAGACCGGTATTTCTATCTAGACGGCCCAGGTGGATCTGGAAAAACTTATCTTTACAATTGTTTGATGAGTTATATTCGATCACACAGTCAGATAGCTATGCCATTTGCAACAACTGGAATTGCTGCACTTTTGTTAGATGGTGGTAGAACTGTTCATAGTGGATTTAAGCTGCCAGTTCCCATTTTGGAAACATCAGTGTCAGATATTCGACTCAATTCTATACAAGCAAAAAAATTTAAACTAACGAAACTAATTATCATAGATGAGGCAACAATGATGTCATGTCACGCACTGCAATGTATTGACAGATTCTTAAAAGAAGTGATGGATAATAAGTTGCCATTTGGTGGAAAGGTGATGCTGTTAGGAGGAGATTTTCGGCAAACATTACCTGTTGTGCCACACGGAAATAGAACAGAGATCATTGAAACATGTATCAAGACCAGTAAACTGTGGCAAATATTTACACATCTCAAATTAGAATTAAATATGAGATCTGAAGGCCAAAATGAATTCAATGATTGGCTTATTAAAATCGGAGAAGGAAAACATCCAGAAATACAGCATTTACCAAATGATACTATTGAAATTCCATCAGAAATGGTTTGCAACGAATCACTGATATCAGCCATATTTCTAAACACTCTTAATAACGAGGATTACTCAGACATTGCAAACAAAGTGATATTAACATAAAAAAATATCGATGCCTTGAATGTAAATAATGAAATTTTAAAATACATCAATGCACCACAGAAGAATTATTACAGTGCAGATTCTGTTCTGGCTGATGATAAAGAGAGTGAATCGAATTTTAGTATCGAATTTATTAATTCCTTAACACCATCTGGAATGCCACCACATATTTTACAATTGAAAAAAGGTGCAATTGTCATGTTATTGCGAAATATGAATCCAAAAAAAGGACTTTGTAATGGCACCAGATTAATTGTGCATGAGTTAAAAGATCATTTTATACATGCAGAAATTATAACTGGGACCCATAGAGGTGACCGAGTTTTTATACCAAGAATTGATTTAGCTCCAAGCGAGAGTGGTTTGCCTTTTGTCCTTCAAAAGAGACAGTTTCCAGTTATCATGGCATTTGCCATGACCATCAATAAATCACAAGGCCAAACTTTTAAGTCTGTTGGGATTTTTTTAAAGGAACCAGTTTTTGCACATGGACAACTCTATGTTGCTTTTTCAAGGTGCACCAATCCAAACGAAATTAAAGTGACTGTTGACGAAAATGAAAGTCAGGGTCATTTATTAGACGATGGATGCGTTTACACAAAAAACATTGTGTACTATGAGGTGTTGTAAACATAGAGTAGAGTAGTTTCATTTCTATGACAACATTTTAAGGTACTCAATATTATTGCACAAAAACAACATTTCAAGAACAAACTATATACAATGGACAAAAAAATCCATAGAGAACAGTGGTTTGACTTCCAGTACAAAATGTAAGTACTCTGGGACTCTTTAAATAGGGGACCACTATTTCACTTTGGAAACGCTATGTGATATTTGCATAAAAGACAAACAGAAAATAAAAAAAAAACTTAAACATCCTTAAACATATTGAAATGGGTTACAAGTTTCATGTTCATATGATTGGTCCCACAAAAAAAAAGTTTAAAAACTGTTTGTTAAAGAGATATGTTATAGGCAAACATGTATTGTTACTATGTAGTTGAATCATTTCATAAGATTTGGAAAAGTATTGATTCAGGGAGTAATCCGATCGCCAGTTAATGGGGTCAGGAAGGAATTAACTTTTTTCCCTCTAAGATACAATTGCAAAAGTTTGAATGGGGGTTT
Source organism: Discoglossus pictus (assembly GCA_027410445.1). Taxonomy (NCBI): domain Eukaryota; kingdom Metazoa; phylum Chordata; class Amphibia; order Anura; family Alytidae; genus Discoglossus; species Discoglossus pictus. The sequence continues at coordinate 293,098,121 of CM050167.1, read as the reverse complement.
TTATTGTTTGCCTTCCTCTGAATTCAATGCTAATTTAGTTTAACGAGAGTTTAACAAAAATGTTACAAATAAAAAAAAATGTAAATGTACTTACTCTAAGTTAATATAGTCTGCAGTTACTAAGTGATAAATATCTATTTAAAAGTGTTAGTATTGTTAAAAGAAGGTTGAAAGATTGTATAATATACAAGTTGCCTGTTACAAAATTTCATGTTACACTTTACAATATGTATGCATTAAAAAGTACAATATGTATGCATTAAAATTAAGATATTATTATATTGTTTTTTAAAAAAAAAATGATTATGAAATATAAGTTGAAAGTTACAAAAAATAAAAAGTTAAAAAAAGAAATGTGTATTTCTTTTTAGAAACAAAAAAGGGACAAATGTAGTAGACTCATTTTGTGTTGCAAATAAATTTCACAACATTTAAATTTTATTGACCGTCATTTTTTGATGGGCAAGTCGCTAGTATATATATAGTGACTGAAGCATACTTTTTAGTTAGAACAATTATATAATTGGTGTCTGCATTTAAATCAGTATGAGTGTGTGTGTGTTGATCATGGTCTGCAAAACTGTGTCAACATTGTCCTAATGTGAGGGTTACAAAATGACACTTTCAATCCAGAAATTAGTAAGAAAATATGCACTTAACTAGTCAATAATACAAATATATATTTTTTTTTTATCTAAGCATCCATTTCCTTCCATAGACTAAATACCTTAAGTTTTGAAATGACTTCAGCTTATACAGTATGGAAAACAATTAATATAGTGCATGGTCTAAATAGCAAACCATAGGAAAGACTTCATGACCTGAATATGTGTAGCTTAGATAATAGAAAACCTTCAACGTATAAAACAGCTTTCAGGGGTGAAGCATTTTTATGTAAAGAGAGTAGGCCCAGTGAAGCTATTTGTTGTTATCTATTATCAAGATTTGTTTCTAAAATTCCAGTTTCTACAATGACATATTATTCACACATTGCATAGTTGCAAAAAATGACTCTAACATGGCACTAATTATGCATAAAAGGTCAAAATATATTAAATGTGTGTCTAAGGCCACCATAATGTCACAAATTGGTCACATCCTATGACATACATTATATTTTTGCAGACTAATATTGTCATAAGAACAAAAACAGACAAAATATCTATAAATTCTTTAAAAAAGTCAATCTGTTTGCTAGTATTATAGAAAGTCACTGTGGTGGCATTGTCACAAGCAAAATATTTTTAAGCTTATGAAAACATGATGCTTTCTATAAATAAATGATGCAGAACAACCAAAGTCCCGAGATTCATCTGTCCCTTGTACCGGGGAAAGTAACAGAGGAGCGAGTGAAATATTTTAATGGGCTGGGAGATAGGGAGTTGTCTTTAAGTTTGAGACCAGACCCTTCAAAAGAAGAATATTGGGAGGCTAAGAAGAAGGGATTTCTGAGTCCGATGCTGTATGTTGTTTATGGCTGGGGTGGAGCCCGGGCTCCTAAAAGTTGTACTGCTGGCTCCTAAATATGTTTCCACAGTATAATACATTTCTATAAAGGACTTCTTCCCAGACTCATTGAAACCATCCTGTCTGTCTTCTCTAAAACCTTCCTGGCTCCTGAGTTTTAGAAATGTTGTCCACTGCTGGTTGATGGTATAATCTAATGTGTAATATGATATAAAACAGACATACAATAAGTATACCAATGTTACATTCTCTTTCTGAAGTCTATACATGGGTCCTCATTCAATTGCAATTTGGCCAATTGAATAGGGCTCTAAATAAGCACATAGCATTTTTTTTTTAAAGAAGTTTTTAGTTCGTGAAAACCTTGCTTTTGGATAGATGTTTACTAACTAAAAACTTCTTTAAAAAAATATGCTATGTGCTTATTTAAAGACCTATTCAATTGGCCAAATTGCAATAGAATGAGGGCCATGGTATTTATCATCTTTCTGTCAAAGCCCAGGATTTCTTAGAGCCTTTGGATTTGATCTATAAATCTGGTATATCACCTTCTTTGGAATTCTATTAAGGTGTGCCTTGATTAAATATGTGGGATTGGCTACTGAGTTTATTACAGCTGAGATAATTGCGTGATATTTACCAATGCTTTGGATGTGCTGTGAACTTATAACTATTAACTGTGCCAATAATGTGATAATATGTCAGCCATGGCACCAACATAGTTTTCATTTTGTTTGTGCCTATAAAATGAGTTATTAGTTACATTTAATACAGGAAAGGGAGCTAGAACTTGACTGTGCCCTTTTGTGACTAACAAACATTTGGCAAGCTCTTAAGTTTGCCTGTCCTCATGGGGTGCAGGGTTCCCTAGTGGTCCAATGGTTAGGATTCGGTGCTTTTATAGATGAGACCTGGGTTTGATTCCAGTCAGAGAAGCAAGAGGTCACATCAGCCTGAAGCCATGCAGGGTTGGGCCTGGTCACTACTTGGATGGGTTACCACCTAGGAATACCAGGAGCTGTGTGCTGTGGCCCACTGGAGAAGGAACTGGCAAGCCACTCCAGTATCTCTGCCTTGAATACCAAGTGGATCAGCATGGTGTGTTGCGGTCCATGAGGTCACTGAGAGTTGGACATGACTGAGTGAAGCAAACACCCACACACAACTTTTGCCATTTTTATTTTGATTCTATAAAATGTGTTGATTGATTCATTGCAGAACCATTGTCCCCTTTATATATGCATATCCTAAAAGTTACTCTTTCTTGTTTTATGGAAAACATTCATTCACTGTTTTTGAAAAGTTGTATCTTTATTTTCTTAAGGGAAGAACAGACCAAGATTAGTCCAACTGTATTGGCAGGATGCATTCTATGTAAAACATATAAAACCTGCATTGGTTAATCAATTAAGTATATGCTTTACTAACATATGCTAAAATATTAAAGCTGCATTTTGTTTTACAAAGCAATGATTATTTAATATATTAAAGTGAGCACAGCAGCACAAGACACGATAAGGCTCAATCAGTACATGATGTGCAGAATGGAGTCAAAATATAACATCTAATATGAGAGAATAGTAATATGTATAACATGGAGTAATAATAATACAGAATATCCCAACCAATCACATTACAATATGTAAGCATATATCTTTCCAGGACAATGTAACTTTTTTTCGAACATAATTAATTTAATTAAATATAGGCTGTTAATATGAGTGTATAGAATGTTGGAAGCTTATATATGATAACCAGAAATATTGGCTATAAAGTATTTGTATATAATTGTTTTTCTTTACAAAATAAGCAGCCTAGGGTAGGGGGTCATTTTCTGGTATGATTGCCACTAGTCCGTGTTCTCACTAGGGTCATTCTTTGCTTAGTTATCTGCATGGTCCACCATACCATCTTTTTCAGTTCCACAATTTAGTCCTGTAAGTATTTTTGTGTTTTTTATGTCTGTATTAACAGGTGATACTTCTCTAATTTCTATATTTTTCTATGGAGCCTATTCACAAATTCAGATCAGGAGTAAAATGATACAATGAAACAGAAGTGGGTTAATTTATACAATGAGCCCGAGATTTTACACTGTTGTTGGCAAAATACCAAATCAAATGAAAGTAGTAGTATATGGTACTACTGTAAGTCTTTAAAATGCATTGAACCATAGACTTGGGAACAATACACAAACTTGCAAACTTTAGACGAAAACCTGAGCAATATCTGTACTTATTCTACAATGTTTGTTTTTCCTAGAACTTGTTCTAGTCAATGCACCAATGCACTAGATCTGTGAAGATGATGACAGCTATACAGTAAATATTGTTGGTTAAGGGACAGCAAGAGAGAACCGTAAGACAGTTACAAATAATATTTTCTTTGTTAAAAGTGTTATTGTAGATATTAATTTTTATTATTATTATTATTATTATTACCCTTGATTTATAGAATGTTAATATACTCTGCAACCCTGCAATACTGTTGGATAAGGCAAACTGGAAATGCATATACAATCTCTCCATCTCTCATGATTGACATCTAATTTCATGAACTGTTTAATAATAATGTCACAGGGAGTGAGAAGAGAAGGGCAGACAAGCTGTTTTACTGGCTCTTCCATCTCTGGTTTGTTAGGTCTTTAATCATAACATATTTTCGCATGTCCGAAATAGCTGAAGCCATTGAAGAAATACAATATTTCCTCTTTTCTAATTGTATAATTACTAATTCTAGTCTTTTTCAAACTCTTTATTTACATTACAATTATTGGGTCTGTTGTTTCCGGATGTGTAATAATAGTGGGAAATAAGGAAGAATATCATTAGATAAGGGAAGTTGCTGAATAAAAGTATTTATGGTACTTGCCACTGCACTGCATCTTGTGGGTTTTAAACTGCTTCTAGGGATATCATTTTGCATGGCGGGATGAGCTTTATGGTGTGGGTGCCATCAGAACAGACAATTTGATGTATTTAGGTCATGATAACTAAATGTTCTCCATCTCGCACAATGCAGATCTCTCTTCTGAGATGGCACCCACTTCACCATTCTTCTGTTGATAGTAGCATACGAGTGAACATTAATTTTAAAGAGGGGGTTATTATTTTACATTGACATTTTTTTTTTGTTTTAATCTAGTCACCTGATCTTATTGTGTGGTCATACCTCCCATCTGCCTTTCTTTTGAAGTGACAGACCCCTTTTCAGAATAAATACTTCTTAGCTTCCCAAATTTCACTCTTTGAGCTCACATTTAAAGGCACAATTCTGATTTTCAGCCCTGACCCTGACTCACTTTCTTCAGCTGGTATTCTTGCTTTTTTTTAAGGTTTAGGAGAAAGCTGGAACTGTAGAGTGAATTATCACATATAAAAGTTGTCAAACTACGAATCGTCGTCATGCTTTGCGAGCTTGCAAGAACTGGGACGCAGTTTGGTCTGAAAATGCGGACCCTCGCATTTGCCGAAGGTGGAGGCTCCAATGTTGGCTGCAATAAGCCGAAGGCTCATTGCAGGCCGCAAATTTGAACCCTCGCGAAGTGAGGGGCCGCATTTGCGGAGGTGGAGGCTCTACGGCGCCTCACACGCGGTTACAAACACCCACACAAGCGGCACTTTACCAAAATAGATCTAACACGCAATCACTATATACGGACTTACACAAAAAAATATGAACCGCGGGACTTAGAACAGAAAATGTACGGACTAGGCATAAAAAAATACCAGACACGGGACTTAAGAAAAAAAAAACATTACGACCTAGCAAAAATACGACCTTAACGGTCAAACCGCGCGCACCTGAAAACATTAAAAACATAATTAATACCCACAAAAAATATATAAAAAGCTTACCTACAGCAAGGGGGGGGGCACCCAGGACCTCTGCAAGTGAAGTTACACCTCAATTTAACTCCAAATTCTAGAGTTTAGACACACGAAAATCCCCTAAGAGAGAAAAAATGGCAGCCGAAAAACCCCGAAAACGAGGCTACAGGACCCTAAAGACACAAAACACCACCAAGCACATACAGCTTTTGAAAAAAGCCGTAAGAGGTACAAGATACACTCTTACCAAGGACGGTACTTCATCCACAGCCGTGTACCACACACATTTACCGCTATTTTACAACACTAACTTACACAATGCGGAAGTACTCAGCTACCCTAACGGCTTTCCCTCGCGCACGCAGCCTATTTACACTACACACTGCACACATTGCCGACACTTACACCTCAGCTCCACAACAGTGCAAACATACATTGTATGCTGCAGGAACATCAAAACAGATTGTCAGCTCTTCAGCGCAATGCTTCCTGCATATATTACTTCCAAATAGGTAAAGTATATTAATTTATTAATTATTTCATTAGCATACATAAACAAATACACAAAAACAAAAAAACACTCACAATAAACACAAAGGCCATTCACCACGCGACTCACAACGAGCGCCAACGCTGCTCATAGCACACAAAGCCTTGCAATAAGAGCAAAAAGCAGATCAACGCCAACAAAACAATAACGGCAAAAGCGCCCATCAGAAAACAAAATACAACAACCAACAGCCGAAGGATCTCACACCACCAAAACAAATTATGTCTGGCCCAAACAGCATTACCTGCCTCATTTTTGACAGGCAAGTCGCTAGTATAGAATATTTATCTATATGGAGCATTGTGCACAAATAAGGCATGCAGATTTCTCAAATTTTAGTTTATATATCATATAGTATGGCAGTAACACTACCTAATAGTGCATCAGTTTTCAAGACTATAAAATAACATCTTTTGCCATTATGCATATATCCATAAAATCCTTTAAGGTGATTGACAAACTATGATCACTGACCCAATAAACACATTTATGTAATTCTACACGATGTTTTATGATGTAGTGATCTTTTTTCATAGAGAATGTGACTATTCCCAGTGAGAGAGATTTTTCAGGTCCTGGTGTGCTCATGAATGTACAGAATAGGATCTAATGTAGAGCACTCTTATATTTCTATTTCTATAACAAACTCATCAAATTACAGCAGTTTGGAGGAGCGGTGAAAATGTGTGACAATTGAATCCCTGTGAAGATTATGAGATGAATAGCAGCAAGCCGAAAAGAAATGTCAACTACAAATTCATTCAGATTATTGACATGGCAATAAAGGTCACTTTAAGCCTGCAGAAGTTTTTTGTCATCCCTAGGATTCAGAACTAGTTTATCCTATGTAGTAAAGGCATTATCATAAACTGTGTGTAGTGTAGAATAATGGAATCCATCAGCTTGTAAATGATTGCAGTCTGTAATGTAGTGTACCAAGGAGGAATTCTCTATAGGCTTTTTATAACCAACATGAAAAATTCTACTTTCAGAATAAACGGCTGATACATGAAACTGATTTACAGACATTGTAAAAGTGAAATCATGTAAAATCAAAGCTGCATTTTCATTTCTATATTTTCTGTTTCTTGTTTTGATTTCAATGATTGTGTAATATGCATTATCTTTATATTATTGTTTTTCTACAATAGTTGATACAACTAGGATATTGCAAAGTAAATATATGACTTAACATGCTAGAGTTGTCCTTTTCAATTTCATTGATTTAACAGCAGTAATTTGAGATTTCCTTAATTGTAGTATTATAAATGTTGAGATGTTTTGTCATTAGTTGAGTTAAATGTGACCGATCCAGTGCTACTGAATTTTATGTGATGGATCAGAACACAATAGTCTAAGTTGGTGAAGGGAAATATATACATACATTTTTTTTTAGAAGACAGAAAATTGGCCTGTGCGTATGTATTCACCCCCTTTTGTTATGAAGCCCATAAAAAGCTCTGGTGCAGCCAGTTACCTTCATAACTACATAATTAGTGAAATGATTTCCACCTGTGTGCAATCGAAGTGTCACATGATCTGTCCTGACCTATACAGACCTTTTTTTGAAAGGCCCCAGAGGCTGCAACACCTAAGCAAGAGGCACCACTAACCCAACACTGCCATGAAGACAGAGGAACTCTCCAAACAAGTAATGGACAATGTTGTTGAGAAGTACAAGTCAGGGTTAGGTTATAAAAAAATATCCAAATCTTTGATGATCCCCCAGGAGCACCATTAAATCTATCATAACCACATTTAAAGAACACTGCACAACAGCAAACCTGCCAAGAGACGGCCGCCCACCAAAACTCCCGGACCGGGCAAGGAGGGAATTAATCAAAGAGGCAGCACAGAGACCTAAGGTAACGCTAGAGGAGCTGCAGAGTTACACAGCAGAGACTGTAGTACATAGGATGACAATAAGCCGTACGCTACATAGAGTTGGGCTTTATGGCAGAGTGGCCAGAAGAAAGAAATTACTTTCAGCAAAAAACAAAATGTCACATTTTGCGTTTGCGAAAAGGCATGTGGAAGACTCCCAAAATGTATGGAGGAAGGTGCTCTGGTCTGATTAGACTAAAATGTCTGGCATAAACTCAACACATCACATCACCCAAAGAACACCATCGCCACAGTGAAACATGGTGGTGGTAGCATCATGCTGTGGGGATGTTTTTCAGCAGCTGGGACTGGGAAACTGGTCAGAGTTGAGGGAAAGATGGATGGTGCTAAATACAGGGATATTCTTGAGCAAAACCTGTACCACTCTGTGCGTGATTTGAGGCTAGGACAGAGGTTCACCTTCCAGCAGGACAATGACTCCAAACACACAGCTAAAGCAACACTTGAGTGGTTTAAGGGCAAACATGTAAATGCGTTGGAATGGACAAGTCAAAGCCCACACCTCAATCCAATAGAAAATCTGTGGTCAGACTGAAAAACATTGCAGTTCACAAGCGCAAACCGTCCATCTTGAAGGAGCTGGAGCAGTTTTGCGAGGAGGAATGGGCAAAAATTCCAGTGGTAAGATGTGGCAAGCTCATTGAGACTTATCCAAAGCGACTTGGAGCTGTGATTGCCGCAAAATGTGGCTCTACAAAGTATTGACTTTAGGGGGCTGAATAGTTATGCACATTGACTTTTTCTGTTATTTTGTCCTATTTGTTGTTTGCTTCACAATGAAAAAAAAACATGTTCAAAGTTGTGGGCATGTTATGTAAATTAAATGATGCAAATCCTCAAACAATCCATGGTAATTCCAGGTTGTGAGGCAACAAATCACGAAAAATGCCAAGGGGGGTGAATACTTTTGCAAGGGACTGTAGAGACTATGCTAGATTCTGTGTGGGGAAATATTAACTATTAACTAAAGTCATAAAAATATCTATACTAATACAGAAGTAAAACAATATTTGCCAATAATATGTTTTACTTTTTATTTGTACAGAAAATAACGTTATAAAATTAAAATGAATCCTTTTTTTAAAAAGGATTTTATTAGTTAGTGTAATTTATCCCCTTGAATTTCCTTAGTAAGATTTGCAATGTTTTTGGATAATTTCAGTCACACACTGGCTTTTGAAGTACAACTGAGTTTTTTATAAAAAATAAAAAAAAAGGGTCATGCTTCTTTTGTATAAATATTATAATGAGAAAATATTTTTGGTATCCCAATGGCTTGTTCTACACCTTTGTCAGCTCCTTTGATGAATCTTTTTTCTGTAAATATGGTTTGGAGATTCTTTTGCACATTATGGGTATTTTGGGAATTGAGTAATACTATGCCTGCATGGGTGCTCTTTTCTTAAAGGTTTTGTTTTTAAGTTTAAATTCACTAACTTTGACATAAAAATATTGCTGGTTTGCCTCACGATCAATACCTCCCTTGGCAGCTATTAACTGTATTCCAGCTCCCCTGGAATCCACATGGTTCCACATGTATTGCTACATCTTTGGGTTTTTAGTAAACAATTTACTGCAATTCTGAAGCCAGGGCCACTTGACTTCTTGCAGAGTCTTTACTGACACCTCCTGACTCTGGAAAATCATTTTGAATGGCATTTTCCCACCTTTTTTATTTATTTTTTAGTTGATTCTGGCTATGTTAAGATTCTATTCATTATTTTTCTCTTTTCTCACTGTTATTTTTATATTGTATTGTTCTCATTCTTGGTAATGGTTGAACTGTTGGATATTCTTCTGGGTTTTCATGAATTCTGACTTGTGCATTCCAGCGAGGTTTCTGCAATTGCATATTTCTCCTATTTCTTTTAAGGCATTGTCCAGAAGATGTCACTTTCTAATATGAATTGAGCCCTGCAGGAGCTTGTTAGTTTGCTGTCCATCAACCCTTTCCATATTTTTTTAGTTTTTCAGGACATTCATCTTAACCCACACTTGGAGGTTTTTTTTTGCTTTCTTTTGAACATATGGGGTTCTCTGCTTCTTGCCAGAAGAAGGTTTCATCTTAATGAGTTTGAATCATTGTGTCTGCATCGAGTAATTCCTTATAATGCAGCATTGCTAATCACCCTATGAAAATATCTTTTACAGCAGTCTCCTAACTTCCTTTCCGGGAAAATACAATTTTACATTACTTTGCTGGTACGCTACAATGCTAATTCACATTAAAATCAGACTAATTGAATTTGATTGCTATAAAAGGTGTGAATTGTGTGAACACACTACTGAGATTACTGACCTTTCCCTTTTTTATATTATTACTAATACTATTACTTTATATTATTACTAGCGACTTGCCCGTCAAAAATGATGGGGCAATAAAATTTGAAGCCATGGCAATGCTGTTTGCCACACAATGTAAAGCTTTTTGTACTCTGAGGACCTTAGGTGCTCATTGCAAGCCTCTCCTCTCGTGTACTTATTCTCCTCTGAGCCCTTTGGCGCTCAATGCAAAGACATATATATATTTTTTTTTTTTTTTATTATTATTTTTTTTAATTAATTAGTTACTTAATAAATTAATATACTTAATATATCCAGCAATCAATAGCCTAAAGAGCTAACAAGCTCTTTTTATTTTCCTGCAGCATACAATGTACAGTTGGACGATGCTGGCCTGAGGAGAAAGTGTCATCAATGTCCCAACTGTGCATTAGAAATAGGCTGCGTGCACGAGGGCAAACCGTTGGTTTATTTGTGTAAAGCGCCATTTTACATTTGTAATGTTATTAGTTACAAGTTAGTGTTGTAAAATGGCGTTGTTTGTCTATGAGTTGCGTGGCTCGCAAGCCTTTTCGTGCTTTCTGTGTATTTTTCTACCTCGTACATCCCTGGCAAAGTCGTACGTGCCTGGCGGTGTTTTAATCGCTTTGGGGTAGTGTAGCCTCATTTTTAATTTTTTTATGCTGCAATTTTTTTTCTCGCTTAGACGATTTTCAAGTTCCGAAACTCCTTAAATTCGACATTCATTTGTGTGCAATCTCACTGGCAGATGTCATGGCTGACCCCCCCCCCCCTCCCCCTCCATGCTGTGTGTGAGTTTTTTGTTTTTGTATTTTTCAGTGTTTTTTGTTGTTTTTGGATGTAGGCGTTTCAGCCGTTTTTAAATTCGTATTTTTGCGACCTCGTAATTATTTTTTTCTAAGTCCCGTGGGCGTGTTTTTTTTTCAAAGTCCCACTTTTCTGGGTTGTTTTTGACCGTGTGTGATGCGCCGTGGAGCAACCACCTCCACAAATGGGGACACTCGCTTTGGGAGGTCCGCATTTGCGGCCTGCATTGAGCCAAAGGCTCATTGCAGTTTATGTCCCCCTTCGTGAGGTCCACATTTGTGGACCAGAACTGCATCCCTTGCTTTGCGAGGGATGCGGTTCTTGCGAGCTCGCAAAGTGTGACGACTGCTCGCAGTTTGACAACTATTATATGTTATTATTATTATTATTATCCTTTGTTTGTAACGCACCAACATATCCTGTAGCGTTATACAGGGTAGATACAAGTCAAAAACAACTTTAACAAATTACAAATGAATTGAAGGCCCTGTTATTGAGCCTGAAATCAAGCATAGTACCTAATAAGATTAAAAACTTGCATACTTACAGTTTAGAGGGTATGGGTGGGGTATAGAAGAGTGAGGTACAATAGATTGTTCAACGTAAGGTTGAAGGTATTAAGCTTATTTAAACAGATGTGCTTTTAATGAGGTTTTGAAGGAAAGGAGGCAGGAGGATAGTCTAGTGGAGAAACTAGAACTCCAAGAAAATGTGTCGGAAAGCTGGGAGTGATGATGGCATTGTCAACTGTGAGAGATATGTGAGAAGTGGAAGAGGGTGAGAGGATTAGGAGCTCAGTCTTTGGTAGGATTTCAATCCTATATATAGGCAACCTCTAAATAAATAGTCATGTAACACAGTATATACAAGATTCTTTTGAAAAGAATGTGAATGCATCTGCCCCGACTTTCACCTAATAGTCTAACTGGGAATTAATGAAGATGCACTGTATCATTATGTTGCAGTTAGCAGTCTTTTAGGTACCATGGTCCCTCATGGTATATAGGGGTTATTAGGGATACCATGGGGTTGGTATGGGGTAAATCTTTAGATGCCACAGAGGTCCTTTAAGAACCTCCACGGCGGTGTTAATATTTAGATACCAAGGAGGTTCTTTAAGGACCCTAGTGGCATTGGGGGTTAACCATTTTTATGTCTGCTGATGCTATATAATATTTGTAATAATTGTAGCAAAAATAAAGAATATTATGAGTTGAGAGTAGTAAATAATTGGATAGCTATTTTGAGCAAATGCAGGTTGTAATATTAGTGATGTGTGCAGATTAGGAAGAAACAAAACTGTAATATCCCCAGTAGGGGTTGATCACAGGTATTGCGATTAGCACACTCACAATCAAGTTGAGAAGGGTGAATAGAATAGTTAGGGAAAGTTACTTCTGACTTTTTTGTGGTGTAACTGTATGGAATAGGGAATTGCATAAGGCCTTTAGTGTCATTTCATTCAGTTTGGCTTTATGACAGCTAATCAAAGCAAATTCCTCCCTTTCTATCCACCTTAGAATTTATATATACCTTTGTAATTTGTACCCACTTTTCTCTATTCTGGTTTGCAAGTGGCTCTACGGAAAATGTTGGAGATTTATATATAAAGAGTAATAATTGTTTTGAAAGCTGTTGAAAAGAGTTTGTAGACACAATTTGAAACTGGGCCAGAAAAGACCTATTAATTAGTGTGTTGTGACTTAAAAAAACAACCAGAAATCAGCGGAAAACATCAAAGAACTATAGAGCCAAATTTTCACTTTGAAAAAAAACAACTGGTAATGAGCATAGTGTTTTTGAAAGTACAATCTTGTTGGACATAAGCACTTCTTGGTAGGTTGGAAAGAGAAGGATATTTTTAGCTACTGAGCAGTGGAAGGAGGGGTGGGAGTGAGGAGAGAATTTAAGTAACCCCCTTTGCACACACATGCTCAGAAGCAGACATTGTGCAATTATAACTGTAAACTCCCTCTCTTACATACAGCCTTCTCATTTGTATTGTGGATGCCTGCGGAACCAGCAGAGGCATGAAAACTTTTTTTTTACTAAAACGTTGCTTTGAGGGGGGTTTTTCCCGCCTTTATTATACTACTTGTAAGACTAAAAGATTTCCAACATATATAATCATACAGTAGTCATTTTGTAGTGGGTGCCACTATTTTATATTTTTGTTAATCTGAATCCACCAGTGGGAGGAAAACAACATTAGCTAAGAACATTTTGGCCACTTTACACATTAGTGGTTATTTAATTTAAACTATTAAACTGGGAAAGATGTACATAGGGTATACTGTTAATTTAACAGCAGATGTTAACACTGAAAGTTTATTATAGTTTTCCTCTTTGGCACATTGATAACCAAAGTTCAGGAAAGTATTCTGTGTCTCTAAAACCTGCATATATAATTTAGCTTTCACCCGTTAAAGAATATTTTAGCATAATATATATTTACTCTGCATTTTGTGTCTCAGAGAATGACATGATCCGTTTTGTGCCATTCACATGTAAGGTTACAGTAATGACAATTGTATACTTTAACATTCAAGTGTCTGGTGAATACATTGCTGAAATATAGATAACTTAAGAACCTAAAAGGCCCATCTGATCTGCACTTTCTATCGGTCTAAAAACTTGCCTTAATTAATCAGGATGGCCTTGTGCTTCCATTGAACGGCAGATACTCTTATCAGTGAGACCTTCTGTAAACTAGTATTTTTTCACATTACACCTTTTTAGCAAAATTATCAGTTTATCAAAAAATCTAACATTAATGGATATCGAACCATTTCTACAAAACCTATAACACAACATTTGTTTGCTTTTCTAGACATGATGTGTGAAGTGATGCCGACGATAAACGAGGACACCCCTATGAGTCAAAGGGGGTCCCAGAGCAGTGGATCGGACTCGGATTCTCACTTTGAGCAGCTGATGGTGAATATGCTGGATGAGAGAGATCGCCTGCTGGACACATTGAGAGAGACCCAGGAGAGCCTCGGACTGGCTCAGCAGCGCCTGCAGGATGTCATCTATGACCGAGACTCACTTCAGAGACAGCTCAATTCTGCACTACCCCAGGTCTGTCTATGGTTCACAGCTCTTATATTAAACCTATTTCTAATTTTACTATTTTGTTATGTAAAACCAGCTGCTGCCATGAACTATTAATATAACAAAGTACTAAAGTGAAGCCTCTCGTGTTATTACTTTGGAACCTATTCACTGAAACCATGTTTGTTTCACTCTAGTCCATTTGAACACCTCGTTTGGCCAGAATTTAAGGATATCTGTGAGTGAGTGTGCAACACATTTCACTGGAGCTGCCTCCGTGAGCCACAATTAAATATATTGTATGTTGGTTGTTTTGCAGAAGCCTCATTTGTGCAGAGTGTAAAGAAATGTGCTCCCCAGTCAACACAATGTAGAATATATGCTACTGGCCAATTATCAAGGGAAGACCAGCATAGGCTTCTCATAAAAGATTCATCTTTTTCTTAATCACAATAAATTGAAAAGGTATTTACTACTTAAGAGTTATGAAATTCAGAACTTTGGGATAATCTATAATTTTTAGTTGTAGTCTTTTTTTCTTTTTTTTTTTGTCTTTTTCTAAGAGGCAGTCATTTTAAATATAAATTGCTCTTATATGAGGGAACTTTAAAATGTATAAAAAAAATTAAGTTTTCTATTTTGACTCTTATTACGATGAGACAGATCTCTTGCAGAGAGTAAATAAACAGACATTAAATTGAATCCACAGCTATATTCTCATAAACCAGAGGACCAATAAGTAACATCGCTGTTAGCCAGAAAAAGAGCTGGACGCATAGAGCCAAGAAGCCACTGCAAAAGAGCCAAAAGGTGGTCAGTGCAGAGTGACAATGTGGGGGCAAAGAGACACAGGGGAGGGAGACGGGTGAAAGAGACACAGGGGAGGGAGACGGGTGAAAGAGACACAGGGGAGGGAGACGGGTGAAAAAGACACAGGGGAGGGAGAGGGGGGAAAGAGACACAGGGGAGGTAGAGGGGGGAAAGAGACACGGTAGGGGGGAGAGCCAAAGGGCACTCATTGCAAGGACTGCAATGGGTGCCAAAGGCGCTCATTGCGAGGCTTGCAAAGAGAAGAAGAGGTAGGGAGAGGACACAGATGGAGGGAAATACAGAGAGAAGCCGTGCATAGTGAGGCTTGCATTGCCAGGCTTAGCCACGCATGGCGAGGCTCACAAGGTGCATCAGCATTGCGAGGCTTGCAAATATTATGCCGTCATTTTTGACGGACAAGTGGCTAGTTAAGTATAACAGGGGTGTAGGAACTTTAACAAGACTAGCTAAAGATACTGTAAATCGGGCTTAGTTTTAATAATGAAGTTATAATAATAATATGTTGCATGTGCACTGACCTTATTTTTCAATGCCATTTAAGTACTAAAAAATGAAACCTCACTTATATCAAGTACCACTTATTAAAGCATAATCTAATTGCCATTCTCATCTGTTACCTCTTGCTACTGTCTTTTGATTTGAAATGTAATGAGTTGCTTGGTGTCATTATATTAAGGGCCATCACGTTGCTATTGAGCTTAAGAAGGTAATTTGACTTGTAATTACGGGATGCATTTTACAGTTTTCCTGGTGTTGCTCTATTGTATTTCAGTTGAGTCACTCTGTGATCCATTACAACCTCACTCTTGACCACTCCAAATCAGCAATACACAGTTTTTTTTTCCTTTCATTTAAATCACTGCCTGCTGTCTATTTGTTTTTGTAGCTTGAACTATTTTAGCTTCGTTCTGAAGCTTTTCTCATGTATTTCTGACAATATAAAGCTCAGAAAGGTTTTATTCCCTGTAGTTTAGAGGACCACAGTAAACTCTTTTGGAGTATTGCATTTGATAATAGAACAATGGCTTTAAAAAGTAAAATAAAATAATACATACAGCCTTTTAATGTATTATCATG
This sequence comes from Discoglossus pictus, assembly GCA_027410445.1. Lineage (NCBI taxonomy): Eukaryota > Metazoa > Chordata > Amphibia > Anura > Alytidae > Discoglossus > Discoglossus pictus. The sequence continues at coordinate 293,082,296 of CM050167.1, read as the reverse complement.
TATATGCAATGGTAGGAGTCTCCATTTGGCTATCTGCTTCTACATTGGGAGGAGACCTTGACTCCAGATAATGATAGAGCTGCTTTTTATTGAAATGTGACTTTTGTGCTAGTGTTTTCAGCAGGAGAAGCCCTTTCTTGTTTAGAAAGCAACATTAAAACAAGATAAGGATTGCCATTGGTAAATAATAATTGCATATAATAGGTAGTAGGTAAAAGCTGTATTTATTTTTTTAATTTTATAAAAACATTCCACCCATTATCAAGTTTAGTTCTACCTAACCGCATACAGTAAATGTGGTAGTACAGTGTCCCTTTAACAACTTTAAGATTAAAAAATTAATAGGTTAACCAGGTTTAAAAGTATTAAAACAAAAATTGCCATATTTTACATTTATTATGAGGGATGATATAATTGTTTTATTCTGCATTGTATAATTTGTTGTAACTGCTATTGTGATACTGAAGTGAAAGCTGTATGACTGGGACAGTGCTCTTATTTTGTACCTAAAAAAAATGAACTCTGTATAGAACTACACTAAAGAAAATAGAAGTTGTTCAGTCATATCCGACTCTCAGTGACCCTATGGACAACAGCATACCAGATACATCTGTCAGCCACTTGCCTTGTGTGTTCCATCAAGATCAAGTTTGTTGCTTCAATTACCTCATCTATCCATCTCCACTTCTGTTGTGCCTTCAATCTTTCCCTTCATCAAAGTCTTCTCTATGGAGTGATATCTTCTCATGATATGGGCAAAGCATTTTCATCTTTAGGCTCATGATTAAACCTTCCAGTGAATAGTTTTGATTTCCTGTAATATGGATTGGATTTTGCAGTATAATGGACTCTAAGTGGTTTTCTCCAACAATACAATTCACAGGCGTCAATTCTATGGCGCTCAGCCTTCTTTATGGTCCAGCTCTCACACCCATATGTTAGAACTAGGAATACCATAGTTCTAACTATGCAGAATTTGTTGATCATGTAATATCTTTACTTTAAAAGTCCAGACTTGCCATAGCTTTCATCCCCAGAAGCAAACATCTTTTAATTTCATGGCTGCAGTCACCATCTGAAAGAGATCTTGAAGATCGGAAAATAGAATCTGTCACTGCCTCAACTTTGCAATGATCTTTGTCTTATTAACGTTGAGCAGCAGTCCAGCTTTTGCACTCTCTTCTTTCACACTCATCAATAAGTCCTTTAGTTACTCTTCACTCAACAATCTGTTGTCCCATGTTCGGTTCTGACTGTGGCTTCTTGGTCCACATACAGATTCTTTAGGAGGTGGATGGGATGATCTGGTACTCTCATCTCTTTAAGAACTTGCCACATTTTCTTGTGATCCACACAGTCAAAGGCTTTAGAATAGTCTATGTAGGAGAAACAAAAAATGTTTTTCTGGAACTCTCTTGTTTTCTCTATTATCCAGCAGATATTAGCAATTTGATCTCTTGTGCCTCTGTGAAATCTAGCTTCCACATCTGGTAGTTCTTGGTCCATATATTGTTGGAGTCAAGCTTGTAGGATATTAAGCATTACCTTGCTGGCATGTGAAATAAGGGCAATTTTTCTATATAATTAGAGCACTCTTCAGCATTGTCTTTTTTGGGGATTATTGATTTTTAAAAGGGAAATTCCACTTAAATATAAGTTCTTATATGAAATACTACACTTAGAGAAGAATACATATGCATACAGTAGGTACAGAATTTACTTTATATTACTAAAAGATGTCTGCATGCTACATACATAAAGGATACATGATGTGAGCTGCACATTGGGGCAAACATACTGGAGTGGGTTGCCAGTTCCTTCTCCAGTGGTTTACACATTATCTAACCCCTCTGACATGACCAGTCCATCTTGGGTGACCCTACATGGTACAGCTCACATCTTCATTGAAGTACACAAGCCCCTTCACCATAACAAGGTATCGATCCAGAAGGTGTTTGTAATTTCTTTAGGTTTCTTTAAAAATATCTATTTTTGCTTTTCTTGTTTTACAGAAATGTAAGCTGTATTTACAAAAGTATTCTTTTTTATATAGTGTAATATATTCGTTTTTGGTATCTGACTTCAGCCTATTTTCTTTAAGTCCGTAAACAGAGCCTGGGGTCAGATGCTTCACAGAACATTTGAAACCGGTTGCACTCACTGTAGTTTGGGAAAAACTTCAGCTTCATAGCAAAAAAGCAACAATGACAGTAATAATAAGCCGTAAATAAAAGAAGAATTCGACCATTATATATTCTAGTTATAGAAAAAATCCTTATTTAAAAGACAATACTTATTGAAAAAAATATCTTTGGTTTAAACTTTTTTTTTTTTTTCTTTTCTTATGGATATAATGTTACTGCTCATTACATGTCCCACACGGATCTATTATTTCCCTTCATTGCATTTTGTAGAATTGTTATTTTTTCCTGTTCAGTTTTAATGGCATATTTCATTTAAAGAAAATATCTTTAATTATACATTGCTTTTTCCCTAATGCTATTTTAAACTTTAGTAAAAATTAATGAGCTGCTAGCATCCCAGTTCTGCTATGAAGTTTTACTAAAATGTGCATTAAATTTCAATTAGGTGAAAAACATTCTTTCGTGCATCCACTATACAGTGTATTTTTCCATACTCAGTCTCAAGTTCTCCTGAAACTCATGTCAGCTAAACTTAATTGAAACTGTTATGGGGATCTATTCAATTGAATTCCTCAAACAAAATCTCATCAAAATGAAAATTGATTTTTTTTGACGAGAAGGCTAATAAATTGCCTTTTACTTTTCTATGGAATTGAATTTGTAGCTCCTATTCTTCTTCTGTAGTGATATTCCTCATCATCAGTGATAGGTTAAAATACCAAATACATGTTCTTATTTCAGTTATAATGTCAGGTAATAAATAACATTTTTATGTTTCTTCATCAATGTGAAAAACGGTGAAAATCATAAAAGATAATTTTATCATGTCATCATACACTGCATTGTGTTTGTGACATGGAAACATCTGACAACAGGTGACATCCAAAAGGCTTATTTAGTCTGCTCTTTTTATCGTGAAAGATTTGGCTTAAAGGGACTTTCTCATCCCAAAATCAACTTTATTATTTATTTCCATTTTTTTTCTAAAGTAAATCAATTATGGGAAATTCAATGTTGTTGTTGTTGCTGCATTTATATGTAAATGAGTGTGGCACAGGCTCATTAATTAGCTATTTAAATGTGCTAATTAGCATTACAGTCTGCTTTTCTCTTTCTGTAGTCGCAAAACTAAAGAAAGTTTGACCCCTCTCCCACCCTTATCAAGTACTCTGAGCTACACGTTCACATACAGGAGCTGCAAAAGCATTTCTAAATATTTCAGAAATTACTTTAGATAAAAACTTCTAGTACAATGCATAGTCCATTTTTTATTCTATTAAAACTCCCTGTTGGGACAACAGGGTCGCTTTAATTAGCCTTTACGGGGTCTTTTATACATATCCACTGACCTTTCTGTAAGGTAGTACTTTTGCATATTGCACCAAAATCCTCCCATTTTTATGACCTCTTGTTCTTACATTTCTATCATCTAACTTCCTATCATACTTCATTTTATCATATCACTTCTCTCCCGTCTGTCCTATAAGCTCTAAATATAGTGATAAAAAAATTCCTTGTAGGTTTGTCTTTCACCATTTTTGTTTATCCAATGGCCGACATAATGTGGCATTGTGTTCCTGTATCAAAGTATTTTCTATATATCTGGTTAACGAATCTGTTGCTTTTTATTACCAGATACAAGACATATTAATAGTGCATATAGGAGGATTTAGTGGATGGGTAATTCATGTGGTGGAAGTCATGGTAAATTGGAGTAAGGGCATTTGGATCATAGCATGGACAATTTTGAGTACATTTGATATGATTAATGGAGGGTACGATTATTCATTTATTAAGCTGAAACTTTTACAAAGATACATAAAATAGAATGGGTATATTTACAGTAAAAGAACAAATTATAAGTTATACCATATTATTATACAATTCTGTATTATAGTTCCTGTTATGACAAACTTTACAGCAGGGGTGTCCAAGTTCGGTCCTGGGCCACACACAGGCCTGGATTTGAGGATTTCCTTTCTGTGCACAGGTGAGTCAATCGGGATGACTGAAGAAGCGATAGTCTCACCTGGGTGTAGCAGAGATATCCACAAATCCAGGCTTGTGTTTGGCTCCGCACGACCGAACTTGGACACCCCTGCTTTTAAAGGGACACAAATTTGGTGAAAATTTGTCTTCAGCATCATTTCGATATAATTAAAATATGTGGAAATTTATTTTTTTTAAGTTTAGAATTTTTTTTAGCTGAGTTAGATCAAGGCTTGTGTAAGACCAAGTATTTACGCTTTCCATTCATTTGCTATATCACTTACACCACCCCCTGCGCAATGACACAAGTCCAGAATACATTTTCTAATAAACATGGGTATAAATAGTAATCTTCTCACAGTCCTCAAATTCTTATCTGCTAGCACATCCAGAGAATTACATTTTACACATGTGCAATGCTCATACTTTATCCCGTCGCCGAAGAATCGATTGATTCAACAATGCGGATATATGTTATAGTTGTGGCAGTCCCGGAGCTAATTTATTTAATTGCTTATGGACCTGTCCAAGAATTTTTCTTTATTAATGGGTCAAACTCAAATTTCTCTTTCTCCTGACACCACATTCAACTACGTCTTTCACATAGAATCCTGAAGGAAAAGTTTGACAGAAAGTGCAGTAAAAAATGATGTTGGAGTGTATTATAGAGATCCCCTTAAAAAGAGCTGGGAGCTGTCAGCCATATTTATAAAGACAGTGTAACGTTTAATTTCTAGTATTGGTTATAATTTAGATGCAATGTAATAATAATAATTACAATCATTCATAATAATAATAATAACAAAAGCAATAATAATTGTTGTTATTATTATTATTTCGCATTGCCTTTTGAGACTGTGGCCAGATTTACTAAGATGAGAGGTCTTGGAGATATCTTAATCAACATGTCCCATAGAATAGCATTGGAACTTGAGATGTTCTTCAATAATCCAGTAGAGTGCTCTAAAGCTGCTGATTGTTAGGTGAAACGGTATGTTCTAATAATGTTTTGTTATGTGTACATAAAATATCCTAATAAAATTCAGTTATGTAATACATCAATTATATATTTTTTGTGACTACTTGTTGGGGTACTGCTCTGTTGGGGTACCTCAACGCTTAGTTTTGGGTCCATTGCTTTTCTCTCTCTACACCTCCTCTCTTGGTAAACTGTATCATGTTTATGCTGACAATACTCAAATCTCTCTTTCCAGACCTATCCCTAAACCTACTAAAACATGTCTTTCACACATCTCCTCCTGGACTTCCTCCCATCATTTAAAACCTCAACATCCTCATGACCTAGCTATTACCCATTTCTCCTTCCTCTTCCACCTCCTTTACCTTTACCCAGTGTCGGAAGTTATATGTTTTGGTTAGATGCCACTTTTCTCTTTCATCCACCACATCCTATCACTAATCAAATCATGCTGTCTCCACATCCAAATCATTTCGTAAATTCTCCCCTTCACCCAAGACACTACTAAGATACTAACCCATGCTCTCGTAATGTTACGCCTTGCCTATTGCAACTCAATGCCAATTGGCCTTTCACTAAACTGCTTCCCCCAATCCAGTCTATACAGAATGCTTCTGCCATCTCACAGAATCTTTTGCTGCCTCTCTACCAGTCCCTAGACTGACAACTCTTGTCTCCAGATATATTCCAAACCTCCCTCTCCTCTCCTCCCAAGATTGTGGCTCCTATCCTCTACCATAATATCCTCACCTGCAGGACTTCCCAAGATCAGTCCTCATTCTTTGAATATTTGAAGACTAAGGGAGAGTCTTATTGAGCGAGGTAGATCATTTCAAACATTCTCTGAAAACCCACAAGTTCAAAGAAGCTTACTGCCTTCCTCCTTGTTTCAGTCTCCCACAACTTTATACAGGCCGTCCCCGAGTTACAGGCGGAATGCGTTCCTGAGAAGATCTTTAGGTCGCATTTGAAGGAATTTGGATCCCTGATGAATAATAATAACAATACTATATTGGCTCATATGTGGTAATAATATTACAGTGTAATATTGTAATAATAATAATACCCCTCTACTGTAATAGTAAGTTACAGAAATTATTGGGGTCTTTATTTTAATTAAAAAAAACAAAAAACATATAAATACAAACTCATACATAAAGCCTTTGGAACCCGTTCTTAAGTCTGTAAGTTGGGTCTTCCGTAACCAGGGGCCTCCTATAAAAGGTTACAGTTTCTGGTTTGCATATCTATCCCTCACCATGCTTGGACATCAGCCCATCCAGTAGTCCCCTTACATCATGTTTTTATCCCCTATTATCTCTTAGATTTAAGCTGTCCTGAGAGCAGGGCCATTGTCTGATGATGTAACGTGTATGAACTAAGGTCTTATCTCACCTGCCTTTTAATGTATCATTAGTGGTTATTGTTCTCCTAGAGATACAGAATCTACTGCAGTGGTCATTCAGTATGTTCTAATTTGTGTATTTCGTTAATGATTAGCAATAAAATCAGCATTTGAAAGTAAAAACCCTGTAACTTTTAAAACTGACATTTTGAAATTAGCATTTTTGCTTCCAGTAGATATGTTTTCACACTGTTAGGTGTACAGTAAATTAAAGGGTATCTGCTCAAGCAGGTTGTACTAAATGTCTCTCATTGGTGTAGATTTGTCTTTATTAATCACTGATGTGAAACCCACTTGGACTAAAACAGATGATCTAATGCATTTTATAAATTGCTTGATTGTTAGCCTGATGGGCAAATATTACTTATAGGCACTAATTAAATTGTAGCCTCTGATTGCAGATTATGTCTAACTTCCATGTTTTACTGATGTCATGATGATGGTCTCATTTACTATTGGCTGTGTCTAAGAAGTAAATTATTGGCTTAGTTAAATATTGTCAAATCATATGATCACGCCCCCTAAAATCAGACTTAAAATCATTGTTTACAAGTTCAGCCTTGAAGTCGAAATTTGTGAGCTAGAATCAATAGAATTTTTTTTTTTTTTTTTTTAAACATAAAAATAAATACATTAAAAAAACACCTGCCCCCACAGGCCTGGATTTGAGGATATCTTTCCGTGCACAGTCAATCTGGATGCAACATGGATATCCTCAAATCCTGGGGCTCTCCAGGACCAAACTTACCCACCCCTGGTATAGACAGTACAGTGGTTATTTAATAGCAACCTAAAACAAATTGAGTAACATAATAAAATAAAATAAAAACATAATTACAGTATATTTAATTATTTCTCTGCTGCTCTGGATCTTGGGTAGTGCCATGCAAATTAGGAACATTGCCAGTGAATCTTCATTTTTATTTTGTCCACTTGAATCCCTTAAGCATATGTATTCAATGCAAGGCAGCTGTTGAAATAAAGGCCAGGTTAGACGTACTATACCACAAACCCCCGCTCAGTCTTATCCTGTAGGGAGACATCCATGTGAGGTTGGTTCATGGCTACTGACGTGTGAAGCTGAAGTGGGTCTTCATCCTTACAAATTATTTATATTTACACTTTGTTTGTGTCCCATAAGACATGATCGTGTTAAAACTACTGTTCTCAGGTTTGAGAGAGTTGAAATGTAATAACACATAGAGACGCAGCCAGTCTGACCTTCCCTTGGGGCTGCATTGCTCTTTCTCATAAAAAGATGTGACTGCCAATCTGCAGAGTGCTCTAAATTGGGGGCAGTATACCTGATTACAGCTATACAACGTGGCATGAAAAGAAATAAACACATACACAGGTATATCTGCCCAGCCCGGAGTCCCAATTGCCACTGACATCAATTTTTTTTCCGGTTTTGTTTGTTTGAATAACTTCACTTGATAATGAACATAGACAAACAAGAAAGGAAATAAATATTAACTTCACTTTTGCATATAAAAGTTAACTGAATTATTCTCTACTATGTGGTTCTCTTTTCTCAGTTAATTTGGTCTCCTACATTCAAAGTATTTTCCAATCCCAGGAAGTTGATCAGCAGAAATCAAAATGGTGCATTTCCCAGCAGCATAATTGCATATAAAATAAATTAAAGGCTTAATATCTTTTTTTATATTTAAAAAAAGACATTTTCCTATGTTTTCAAAATTTGAAAATTTTACATGTGGGCCTATAAACCAGATGCTCTATATTCTTGAGAAAATATGATTTTATGAACTGTAATAACATTTTGGTGTAGTGGGATCCTCATTCTGAATATTGTATGTGCAGCAAATCCTGGAAGATGCTTTTGAAGTGTTTATGATACAGTTTTATGAGCAGTGTAACATATTGCAATAAAACAGTCCTGAATCTGATTTTATATTTGTTGCTGTTGAGGAAATGGACAATTGGTTCTGTGAACACGTTGTCCAATAAGCATCTGCAATATATTTTCTTGATTTGTACTGATGTTTCTGAAGACAAAAAGATGCGGTATATTGTTTACTGAAAAATATGTAAACCTCATTGTTCATTATATATCCTTAATTCTAAGGGCCTCATTCAATTCAGGGCCATTAGTCAACGTCTATGCTGCTATTCAATTGGCTGGCGCCGCAAGGATGTCCCCTTTCCTGCTAATCTCAAACCAATCGCAAATCACGGCAGTAAGCATTTGCCGCAAGCCCGTAAATCGTGTTTCAAGCCTGCAAACTCGGATAAATGTAAATGCAAATATAAATTCAATCCAGCACTGTAAATGATGAGGAACACAATGGGGGACATGAGGATTAATAGCAAAACATTCTCAAGCTTGCACATCGCCAAAATCCAATACTTAATTTCAGGTTTAATTTCCGTCCAAAGTCCCACGGGCTTGAAAGACTTCCAAGCCCGTAACTCGTTATTTAAGCCCGTACATGATGTATACAGTAGGCTTTTTTTTTTCTGTATTTGTAGCATCCATTTGTTTGTTAAGCTTGTAGATGCATACAATTTACATACACTGTTATGTGTTTATTTATAGTATAACAGTGCAGGTTCACTTCATATAGACAATTCTGTGCATATACACACTGCATGGCACTGCTCCAACAATCTGCCCCTTGAAAATGTACTGCCTGGTCCTAGTGGGCATAAGAAAAAACCCCACTGCAGAACAAAAAAAAATTTGGTTCGCGAACCGCGAACACAACCCGCCGCAAATGTTTGCGAACCGGCGAATCCGGCGAACCGCCATAGACTTCAATGGGCAGGCGGATTTTAAAACCCGCAGGGACTCTTTCTGGCCACAATAGTGATGGAAAAGTTGTTTTAAGGGGACTAACACCTGGACTGTGGCATGCCGGAGGGGGATCCATGTCAAAACTCCCACAGAAAATTACATAGTTGATGCAGAGTCTGGTTTTAATCCATAAAGGGCATAAATAACCTAACATCCCCCTCCATCATTATCCTCCCCTGTATCTCTTTACCCCCTCCCTCATCATCCTCCCCTGTGTCTCTTTCCCCCCTTCCTCATCACCCTCCCCTGTGTCTCATCCCCCCTCCCTCATCATCCTCCCCTGTATCTCTTTACCCCCTCCCTCATCATCCTCCCCTGTGTCTCTTCCCCCCCCATCATCATCCTCCCCTGTGTCTCTTTCCCCCTCCCTCATCATCCTCCCCTGTGTCTCTTTTCCCCCTCCCTCATCATCTTCCCCTGTGTCTCTTCCCCCCCTCCCTCATCATCCTCCCCTGTGTCTCTTGCCCCCTCCCTCATCATCCTCCCCCCTCCCTTGATGATAAGGGGGGGAAGAGACACAGGGATAAGTGTGAGGGGTGTTAGGGTAATGGGTGTTACGGATAAGGGTGAGGTGGTTCGGTGTTTCGGTGAGGGGTTGTCAGGGCTAAGTGTGAGGGGTGTTAGGGTGAGGGGTGTTAGGGATAAGTGTAAGGGGTGTTAGGGTGAGGCATGTTAGGAATAAGTGTGAGGGGTGTTAGGTCTTAGGGATAAGTGTGAGAATGTTAGGGTTAGGTGTTAGGGTAAGGGGTGTTAGGGATAAGTGTGAGGGGTGTTAGGGTTAGGTGTTAGGGATAAGTGTGAGGGGTGTTAGGGTTAGGGGTGTTAGGGATAAGTGTGAGGGGTGTTAGGGTTAGGGGTGTTAGGGATAAGTGTGAGGGGTGTTAGGGTTAGGTGTTAGGGTGAGGGGTGTTAGGGATAAGTGTGAGGGGTGTTAGGGTGAGGGGTGTTAGGGTTAGGGTGAGGGGTGTTAGGGATAAGGGTGAGGGGTGTTGGGGTTAGGTGTTAGGGTGAGGGGTGTTAGGGATAAGTGTGAGGGGTGTTAGGGTTAGGTGTTAGGGTGAGGGGTGTTAGGGATAAGTGTGAGGGGTGTTAGGGTTAGGGTGAGGAGTGTTATGGATAAGTGTGAGGGGTGTTAGGGTTAGGGTGAGGGGTGTTAGGGATAAGGGTGAGGGGTGTTGGGGTTAGGTTTTAGGGTGAGGGGTGTTAGGGATAAGTGTGAGGGGTGTTAGGGATAATTGTGAGGGGTGTTAGGGATAAGTGTGAGGGGTGTTAGGGTGAGGGGTGTTAGGGATAAGTGTGAGGGGTGTTAGGGATAAGTGTGAGGGGTGTTAGGTCTTAGGGATAAGTGTGAGAATGTTAGGGTTAGGTGTTAGGTTGATGGGTGTTATGGATAAGTGTGAGGGGTGTTAGGGATAAGTGTGAGGGGTGTTAGGGATACGTGTGAGAGGTGTTAGGGATAAGTGTGAGGGGTGTTAGGTCTTAGGGATAAGTGAGAATGTTAGGGTTAGGTGTTAGGTTGATGGGTGTTATGGATAAGTGTGAGGGGTGTTAGGATTAGGGTAAGGGGTGTTAGGGATAAGTGTGAGGGGTGTTAGGGTTAGGTGTTAGGGTGAGGGGTGTTAGAGGTAAGTGTGAGGGGTGTTATGGGTAAGTGTGAGGGGTGTTATGGGTAAGTGTGAGGGGTGTTATGGGTAAGTGTGAGGGGTGTTATGGGTAAGTGTGAGGGGTGTTAGGGATAAGGGTGAGGGGTGTTAGGGATAAGGGTGAGGGGTGTTAAGGATAAGTGTAAGGGGTGTTAGGGTGAGGCATGTTAGGAATAATTGTGAGGGGTGTTAGGTCTTAGGGATAAGTGTGAGGGGTGTTAGGGTTAGGTGTTATGTTGATGGGTGTTATGGATAAGTGTGAGGGGTGTTAGGGTTGGGTGCTAAGGTGAGGGGAGGATAATGATAAGGGGGGATAGAGACACAGGGGTGTCCTTGCAGCAGAGATCAAAAGAGTCCTTCAGGACTGTATTGCACACTGTGTACAGTAGCCTAGCTATGGTTTTCCCTATTGATGCAGTATCACCTACACTCAGCCTCCTCTCAGTAAGACTGCAAGTTAGTTATGATTCCAAATTGGCTGCTGTCCATGAGGTAGAAGGCTCTAGAAGGGAGTGTATGCTGCTGATTGGCTGGAATGTGTCTGCTGACTGTGACATGCAGGGTCAAAGTTTGCTCAATGAAAAAGTATAGGGGGCGGGTTGAATATCGCATATGTTCGCAGTTCGCCGCGAACGCGAACATGCTATGTTCGCCGAGAACAGTCCGCCAGCGAACTATTCGCGATATCTCTACCCATATTATAAATTGTTTAAGTTCTTGATCATCACAAGCATGTGCTCAACCATTTCCAACATAGCAATAGAGGCAGTGGGGTCAGGACAGAGAAATTGATGCCTGGCAATGCTGTTTCCCACACAATGTATTTTCTTAGTCCCGCGTATTTTTCCGAGTTCTGTATTTTTCTGAATTTTTCCGAGGTCGGAATGTGCTTAGCCTCATTTTCACTCCGTTTTCTGATTTATTTATTTTTTAATTAAAATTTTTTTTACGTTTTTCGCCTGCCATTTTTTTCTCTTGCTTAGCTGATTTTCAAGTGACAAAACACAGCAAAGCTGGCTTAAATTCACTCGCAACCTCACTCCCAGGCGTGTGTTTTTCGATTTCCACGGTTTGGCCGTTACATTTGTATTTTTCCGAGGTCGGTTTTTGTTTGTGCAAGTGTTACTGTCTTTGGTGTTTGTATATTTTCTAAGTACCCCGTGCCTGGCGTTGTTCATGTAAGTGTTACTATGTGTGGCGTTGTGCATTTTCCAAGGTCTGCGCGCCTGGCATTGCAAAGCCTCGTTTTCATCCTGTTTTCAGATTTTTTTGCGTTTTTCGTCCGCCATTTTTTTTCTCTCGCTTAGCCGATTTTCGAGTGATGAAACATGGCAAATTCGGCTTAAATTTGATTGCAACCTCACTCCCAGGTGTCCTGGCTCTCCCCCCTGCGCTGTGTGTAAGTCTGGTTTAATTTATTTTGAATTTATTTGTATTTATTTTTTTCTAAGTCTTGCGTTCCTCAAGTCCTTGAGTAGTTATAAATAGTGAGGTAATAATAAATTATGATGACTCAGGGAAACTGTCAATCATTTGTTTAGATGTTATTTTGTGCCTGGAATCCATAATGTGGAAGTTGCTATCTATTTAATGACCAAAGACAAACTCAAAGGGAAGGATAGTTTCTGTAGTCTTTATGTAAATCCATAATTGCTTCACTATTTTTTTATAATTTCTAAACATACAATACATGATTAAACAGAAGCTGACATTTTGAGACTATGCACAAATAAAATGTGGTTATTAAAACATGTTTTACTTGTACCCTCGAAATGTGTTTCTGTGCTTGATCATTAATGATAACTTGCTGTCTTATCAGGTTTACGGTATGCAGTTTATTATTAGGATAAACATGGAACATTATCTTTAAAATTCGTAATAATGCAAGAGATAGCAGTAAATGTCTATCTGATATGGCTACGTTTATGATGCTAGTGCAGAACTCAAACTGAAATTACAGCTACTTGTAGGGATTATGTGAAATAATGAAATTCATTTAATTTAAAAACCACACAAAAGGTACATTTTAAATGATTAAAAGATGCAATATTATTTATTACTCATGCTTTATTCTGATGTGGTGTCAATTGGTCAATGTCCCTTTTTACCTTTTCTGTTTAACTATTAAAGGGAAGTTTACCCTACATACAGTTTGATCTTATATGAAAGCATACACTTACTGAAGTTCAAATATTAGTGTGAGCTGCTTTAAGGGGCCACTGAAGACATTTTCTTTTTGTTGTATCTGAGAGCATTTCATGATATTGAACAGAGTGTTTCTTTATTTGAAAATGAATCTCCTGTGGCAGAATAAACTGCTGGGTAGTGTTTTTCCTCTGAACCAGGTTGCAGGAATATGAGTTATACTCACATAGGTATAACCTGTGGCATTTCATGTTCTTTTCCAAAAAGTGTAAACAAGTTTAACTAAACATTTTTTCATGAAAAAGACCATTTTGATAATGTTTTAAACATGCTCTTTTACATGCCAGCGCTACAGAATATGTTGGCGCGATATAAATAAAGATAATTAATGCATGATAAAAAAATAATAATAATGTCCCTTTAAAAACACAAAAATTGAATGTCACATCTTAAATGCACAGCTGTGACTAGATTGGGCTAAGAGTCCAAGTAGGAATACAGGAGCCAATCATATCAATATTCCTAGTGTCCGTGGCAGAAAGAGAACACAAATGTTGCTTCTAATGACAGCTTTTATACTTTCCACAAATGTGAAGTACTAACGGGTAACCTAGACAAGTTCTGAAACCTTTATGTTGATTGTTATTCTTTTCTAGGAGTGTTCTTCACTATAAATGTATGTTTAGGAGGAACTTACCCTTTTAAAGGGACAATGCAAAGTAAATACATTGTAATATCAGCCTCTTCTCCTTATTGCTTTTATCCCCCACTCACCTATGTAGGAGCATGGCATGGTGTAGTATGTCCAGCTCACCCGAATAAAGATTGACTCCTACATGCTACTCTGTTCTGCAATTTAAAACCGCTTAAAAAAGAATACTGAGAGTCTTGCAGCAGACCATTGCTTTTAGGAGCTAGAGTACTACTCATCCCTATTGTAATACTACTTGCAAACTTGAAAATTAAACACTTCCACTTTCCCCAGTAGGTTTTGCCAGTAATGATACTACTTTTTTTATTTTTTTTTATTCTGCTATACTTTTATAATACTATTTTGCCTATTTACTTTATGTCCAAGCTTTGCATCCCATATCCATGTGCCCTTGTGATCACTTTCTCTTCTATATACACTCTCATCATTTGCTGTTGTTTAGTCATTCAGTCATCTCCGACTCTCCTGGTCCCTGTGGTGCACAGGACACAAGGCATTATGTCTCTGGTTGTGCTTATCCATAAGGTTTTCTTGGCAAAGTTAGTGGAGTGGGTTTCCAGTTGCCTCTTCAGTGGTGCATGATTTTTCTGTCGTCTCTGCTACGAACTACCCATCTTGGATGACCCTACATGATATAGCTCACAGCTTTATTGACATATACAAGCCCCTTTGCCTCCACAAGGTAGCATCCCAGAAGGGGCATTATTTGCTACTGAGATCTAATATCTTCCCCATTTTCCTTCTGTTAAAAAGATCTCTATTGGTCAGTCAACCATATACTACTTTATTACTCCTCATACTTTAGTTGTCCTCATCTCCAGTATATGTTCACCATGTCAAATACACGCTCACTTTAACATGTTGCTAGCATTCTGTTTGCTTACCCTAGCATCCTTTCACTGTACACCTTTGTGCAATTTTACCAGTTATCTGAGTGTGATACTTATCTCCCCTGACAACAGCCCCAAGCGCCATCTTACTATTCATTGTCAATCAAGTGTAACTAACTATCACATATATAGTTCTAAGCAATACTGCTAACACTTGCGGGCTCGCCTTTTGTGCTGGTGGAGATGAGCGCCATAGGCGCTCATCCCTACAATCCCGTATGACTTTCGGCCCGCAAATGCGGACCCTCGCGAAGCGAGGGGCCACATTTGTGGAGGCTCCCAAGTCGGCTGCAAATGCTGAGCAAGGGGCCCGCATTTGCGGAGGTGGAGGTTCTACGGCGCCTCACAAGCGGTTATAGCCACAGAAGCGGGACTTTGAAAAACAAACACGCAATGACTAAATTCGGATTTACACAAAAGAATCTGAGCAGCGGGACGTAGAAAAAAAAAAAATTACGGACTTACAAAAAAAAATACAAGCAAACTTGGAAAAAGGAAATTACGCACTCGCAAAAATACGACATTAACGGCCGACCCACGCACATCAGAAAACATAAAAAAAAACAATATACACATAAAAATAAAATAAAAACTTTACACACGTCAGGGGGGATACCCAGGACGTCTGGAAGTGAGGTTACACCTCAATTTAAGTACAATTTACAGAGTTTAGACACTCGAAAATCCCCTAAGCGAGAGAAAAAATGGCATCCGAAAAAATCCGAAAACGAGGCTACACAACTCCAAAAGCCGCAAAACCCTGCAAAGCACATACGACTTTTACAAAAAACAGTATGAGGTACAACATACACTATTACCAAGGATGCTAAATCATCCACATTCGCTGCCATTTTACAACACTAACTTAAACAATGCAGAAGTACCCAGCTACACTAACGGTTTCCCCTCGCGCACGCAGCCTATTTACACTTCCCACATTGCTGACACTTACACCTCAGCTCAACAACACTGCAAATCTACATTATATTCTGCAGGAACATCAAAACAGATTATTAGCTCATTAGCACATTCCTTGCTGCATATATGAATTACAAAGAGGTAAAGTATATTAATTTATGATTTCATTAATTAATTATCAGAAAAAAAAAATATAAAGAAAAAAAAAAAAAAACACACCACAGTATTGCAATAAACGACAAAGAACTTCACTGAGCGCCTCACAAGGAGCGCCAACGTTGCTGATAGGACACAAAGTACACCAGGGGAGAGGCTTGCAATAAGCGCCAAAAGGAGATCAGCGCGGACCTTACAATAAGCGCAAAAGAGCCTCTAATAACCAAAAATACATCAACTGAGAGCCTCGCAATGTGCGCCAAAGGCGCACAGCGCAAGGCTCGCAATGAGCGCCAAAGGATCTCAGACGACCAAAACACTTACGGTCTGTGGCAAACAGCATTACCTGCCTTACAATTTTATTGCCCGTCATTTTTGAAGCAAGTCGCTAGTCTTTTACATAAGAAAGATTGTTTTTTTGACCCAATAACTTATCTCTTTATATCAAAAGCCTATTTTTGATTAATAGTGTTCTCCCGGCAGTGTCAACGATTGTGTACATGTCTTCTCCTGACACCCCTCTGGTGAATCTGTGGGCACCACTGGCCACTTTAATGATTGGTAATAAAACAAATATATGTTACAGCCTGACCCCAGTACAATCTATGTTTGAATACACACTGTTCTTTTGTTTAACTTACCAGCAGTTTCACCAAGGAAAGCCAATGTTTCATATCATCAGGGACTGTGTAAGTTGAAACCTTCAATTGAAATCACATCTGACTAAATTTATTTTTGTGTAATTATAGCTTTTTATTGATTCCTGATAGCCGCTTTAGTTCCTGCATGCTATTCAAAGGAGCTGTATTAGGCTGTATACAATTATATTGATTTTCATGTGGCAGATAGGTAGAAATAACCTGTATACACTCTCAGTTGGTGATACTTATTTAGTTTGTACAAAGCACAATCTGTTTTTTTTATACTGTTTGCTTACTGGAAATGATTACTTTTATTATAATTTTGCTTATCAAATGCATAAATTAAATGAGCTGCTAAATCTTTTGATGCTGAAGAGTTGATCTCAGGAGGGAAGAGATTATAATTATCCTCACTTAATATGTTTTAAGCAAATTTTAAAATTGATAAATAAAAGATAATCAAGCACTTGGTGAGGTTTACACCTCTCACCACACTGAAATATGCACATAATTTTGTAGGGAATGCTATAGTGTAGCTGTAATGGGAATAAAGCAGCAAAAGACAATATAGTCCCATATGCAAAAGGTTAGATCCACTTGAATGCCTTGGATTTAGGTCAGTTGGAAATGCAGAAGAGATATGAGATTGCAACTGCCACAGTTTAGAAGTGCCTCTGCAGTTTGATTCACACTTGATCTTTCAGATATTCAGATCACACAGCTTATTATTCTGTATCAGTGACAGAAATGGAACATGGAAATGGAACAGAAGTTTTATTCTAATGGCATTCCCCTCTCTCCTCGAACAGAAGTAACTAGTAAGCTTGATATGTTCCATAACTTTAGCATTTATAGTTAATCTTATCTCCCTCTTAAAAGTGTAAGGAGTTGTTCCAGCCCAAATGTATAACTCATACATCCAGTGTTTCCAGGAGGCTCCTATAGAACCCTGCACTCCCTCCCTTGTACTCCCAAGTGAATACTCACATAGGACTACACAACAGGCCCCAAACATCAAAAACGCCACGAGAACCTCATAAACAATTTTGAGGAAATTCCTTTAAAAAAAACACAAAAAAACTCCACTGAAACAGCCATTAATTTTGGTAGACAATGTATCTGTTAACCAGAAAGCCAGAAAGAATGTGTTACCGTGAAAGAAAAGGTGGCTCTGCATTACAGAAAATATATCTTGAATCCATATATTAAGCTATTTTTTCTTAAACCATACAATATTTTCCATACATATAGGGAAGGTGACGTGCCCAGAAGGGCCTACCACTTTGGGGACAAAGGACTATTATGGGCCCTGAGGGGAACCTGGTACCTGAATTATGGTCTCTATTATTTGTAACCCCAGCCCGTGTGATTGCTAATATTTGAATGGACATGAGATGTGTTTTAAGGACTGTGATAATTTGTCTTTCATTTATGTGTACTGTTTAAATAATTTATGTGTATAATTCTTTGTAATGGTTCATGTTCATTTGGTTGTCAGAACATGCTAGGACATGCCACTGTTATGTCAAGCTCCTATCAATAGAAAAATACCAACTTATCTAGTAATGTCATACAGCCTTATTAAATTGAGATTCGGCCAATTGAATAGGGCTCTATATAAGCACAGAGCATTTTTTTACAGAAGTTTTTAGTTAGTGAACTTCTATCCAAAAGCAAGGTCTTAATTAACTAAAAACTTCTGTAAGAAAATATGCTCAGTGCTTATATAGAGCCCTATTCAATTGGTTGAATCGCAATTTAATAAGGCTGATAATGTTTACAAGTGTGTCCTGATGTAGTAGTGCTAATGATTGTAATGTTTTATCTTTACTAGTTAGATGGTAGCTGACAAAATATTATTTTAAAAGTGACTGAATGTGAATGCATTGTTGTTCTTCGGAGACAAGAATTTGGGATTGAGGAAGAGGACTTCATGTTGTCTTGTTCCTGCCATATCAAACATCTACTCAGACATTATGGTGCCACAAGCCACTTGATTGACTTACCCATGCAAAGCAGGGAAATCCAGGACTGTGTTTGGGACTCTAGGACTGGTATTGCCTTCCTCTCCTATAGAGGAAAGCGAGAAAACTTAACATATTCTTTTTTTGGGGGGGAGAAATCAGTATAATGTAATATCCAATTAAAAAAAACACATTTAAATGGGAGATAAAACTATAGGCAATAGCTACATAAATGGTATTTCCAATATCTGAATAAAATAACCATTTTGGTTCTGTTTTTATTTTCATTTTATTGATGAGTAGGGCTATAGACTACATGTGTGTTGGTAGATAGACACATGTTGCTAATAGCTATTGAACTTGACAGAGTCAAGTAATTAATAGTGTTAAACAATTTTATCCCTCTAAAACTAGCTGATTACTCTCTCTCGTTCTACAAAACACCACTCCTTAATATTTCTGTATTCACCATTAATTCACATCTACCTCTTTCTCACATTGATTTTATCATTATGCACCCTTCTAAGGGCTTGGGGCTCTTCAAAAATAATAGGTTGGTCATATGTTTTTTATTAATATTTTACATAAATTATTTTTAACATATAAGAATTTCTACTCAAAGCTTTTATAAATTTAAATATGTTCTCTGTTGAGCTTAGGTCATGTTAGTACAACGATGGC
This sequence comes from Discoglossus pictus, assembly GCA_027410445.1. NCBI lineage: Eukaryota > Metazoa > Chordata > Amphibia > Anura > Alytidae > Discoglossus > Discoglossus pictus. The sequence continues at coordinate 293,063,211 of CM050167.1, read as the reverse complement.
TCAAACAATATTCTGTATAATCAACAATTAAAAATAATCACTAAAAAGACTGTAGGTTTTCAACATCAAAGTGAGAGTGAGATCTGCCTGATAGAATGGCACGCAAATACTTCAGTATGGCTTTGAAGCACTTAGGTAGCAATTTGCATAAATCTGTATTTGTTCAGCATTTTAGCCTTCATCTCTTGCTCACGTGTAAAATTCTTGTGCAATGTCGAATTCAAATTAACATATTTTCTAAATATGTTGCTGTTGTTGCACCGTAAAGTTCTCAATAAAGATTATGATTTCTTTTTTACAGCATGCATAGGTTGGATTAATCGCACTGAAGTTCAGTGTATTATACAGATTATAAGTGATTTCTGGAACTGTAGTGTGTTGCTCCAGTTCTTGTAGTGGAAAGTACTAGCTCATATACTCCATATTCTGTTTATTTAAAAAAACGGTAATAAGTGAGCCGGTCTTGTCAAAGATAACAATAAACATTATTAGTTAGGCCAATGTTTCTTGTACTAAGTTAGTCAGGGAACCCACCTTTCTTTTTTTTTTTTGCAGCTCCAAAAACTTTATTTTTACAGTATGCCATGACACCCAGATGTCTACATAGGAAACCCCCAAAATCAATCCGCTGTGAACAAAAATGGCTCCTCTTGGTCAAAAAAACTCTCATCAGGTCTATAGCATGTGTGTATAGGATTCTAAAACCTTCATCCTAAAATCATTTCAAGGATGCAAAAACTGTAACTGCTTTGTGGAATCTCTGGACACACAAAATGGAATATTTTAGTAAACTCGGAGTTAGGGAAATGACATTCGGTGATACAAATCATACTTTCAGTTTTTTTTGTGTGCTGTAAGGACTAGAAAAAGAAAAAACATTGGAAATGATAAACATGGGTAAGAAACTGCGCCACATTATCGTTGTTTTGTTATTATTTTTTAATACATTTTATTAAATAGGAATGTGATACATAGCAAATATGTCTATGCAGATTGTCATGACAATGTGTTAATGAGAACCGTTATATACAGTAATGAAAGATGTAGTTTCATAAATAATTTTGCAGACATCAATAATGACAATCAGCATAAGCGTTTTTTTTAAATAAAAGAAACGGAGAAAATTGTTCCTGGGTTTTAAATTTTAAAAGGGGAGAAAGAGGGAGGGAGTATGAACCAGGGCAATGGGGCACAACCTAGTACTGTATTGAGAAAGTAGAATTGATGAGGGGTTAATATCAAATTAAACAAGAATACAAATAGATTGTAGCTAGTAAGTGTATAGAGGAAGGTCAAATCCATCTATGTAAATACAACTGTAGATATTTTATGAAATCCCCTTTTAGAAGGGAATATCTATACGTGATTCTCATGCTCTAGATAGCTGAGCATGAGCCATGTAATAGGTTGTGCATGTTGTAAGGGAATGTCAGGGAATATTGTTCACAGCCACCATTATATATTATCAGCCTTATTAAATTGTGATTCGGCCAATTGAATTGGGCTCTATATAAGCACATAGCATGTTTTTACAGAAGTTTTTAGTTAGTGATCATCTATCCAAAAGCAAGGTCATCACTAACTTAAAACTTCTGTAAAAAAACATATGCTCTGTGCTTATATAAAACCCTATTCAATTGGCCGAATCCAAATTTAATAAGGCTGTATATTAGTACTAACTACAGAAATAATAACAGCGGGGAAATATAATAAGAATATAACCCTGCACACCACTACTTCTCTTCATCATCTGAACTCCTATATGCCCTCCGGTGATTTGTGTTAATTTATATTTCCAGTTTCACATTATCACTTCCATTTTATACAGCTGATCCTCCCACAATCTTAATCACCAATTAACCCTCTACTGTCCCTTCAGGTACCTGCCAAGCTTGTGTTTCTTCCATTTATTACAAGTATCCAGTGTAGTTTAGTAGCGGGAATCAGCGGTAGTTGGCTCAGAGTAGGCATAGCCTATAACACTAGTAGTAGAAGCAGAATATTCATTGATGGTATCCACTGCCTTTGAAGTTCTGGTGGATACATACATAAGTTGCATTTATGGCCTCTGCCAGTTTCCACTGGATCTCCACACTAGATAAAGTGAATGTGTAGGATCCATTATAGAATGGGGCATTTTCTTACCAACTTCAATAGGATATGCCATATTTAGAACTCTTGATTAGTTGTTTATAAAGCATTGGCTTAGCTCCTGTGGTAACCAGCAGAGGCTGCAAGTGAAATTAACAGATTTGGGATTGTGAATGCTGCAGTTTTGCCCTTATCAGTTATGATGAAAATACTGTTTTTCACAAATAAGAAGTCCCTGCAAAAAATAACATTTCAGTTATATTTTTATATAGCCCCTGATGAGATGATGCAAGATTTGTAATTGAAATGCCAAGTTTTTAAAACCCCCAACATCCGTGTTAGGAGCTTTGGAAATGTAGTGTGCAGCTGAGCAGTTTGGTTTTTACATATGCTGCTTCGTATGGATATGATTTATAATAGATAATGGCTATCATTTTTGGCTAAGCTTTAGGTACAGATTTTATATAAACTCTGAGTTATTGTATCAGATATAGTTTACAAGCAACTCCTAAATTCTATATCCAATGCTGAGAGAACTAATCCCCACTCTGCGATTCTTAGATTAATCTTAAATTAAATATATTTAGAGGGAAATAACATTGATATATTTACTGATGTGGGGCTGTGCATATGGTTTTAATCTATTTAAATTTTATATATGTAGTGGTATCACATTTTAGTAGGTGTAGGAAGTATGTCCTTTAATTTGTAATAAAAGTTAAGTTTTAATTTAATATCTGTGGTCACTAACTTGGAAGTCTTTGTGGGAGGTATGCTGTCAGATCTTCCTATTTTTTAAATACATTTAATAATCATTTTATACCAGTAAGCTGGTTCGGTTGTGTATCCGTTCTACAAGTCTGAGCCTTGGGCAGTCAGGCCTTTAGTTTTGTTGTAGGTGAACAATTTAAAATTAAATATAACTATTTTCAAATGATCAATGGCAATAGACAAATTGCATTCATGAACTCTCCTCGTCCGCTTTATCAGTGGGATGATATTAGGCTCAGGGTCGGAGGAAAGAAAAGTAATAAAAGGCAGCATTATGTAAAAGCATTAATACAGTCTCTAACTTTTTATTTTATATGCAATTATGTCACTGTGGAATCTATCATTTTAGTTGCCAGTGATATTTTTCCTCAGGTGAAAGTTTATATTGGTTGAATGGAAATGTGGCAGCTACTTATACCAGTGCTCTCATTAGGTATATTGTAATGCTCATTTGTTTAAAAGGACACATCATCTTAAAACATAAACCCCAAGAAGAAGCATAATAAAGAAAATGGAGTAAAGAATTGCATTTACAAGTGAAAAATGTAAAGGCTGTGTTCATGTATTTACTTATTTATTTTACTTTCTAAAAATATCCTACACATTATTCAGTTTTGTTATTTAAAAGACCATATAGAACAAGATTACCATAATGACCTTTCAAGTAATCTATATTTCTGAGGATTTAGTAGTCATTTCAAAGCTAATTAAAAGTGTCAGTGCCATCTAGTTTACAAAATACAGTTAAAATATTGTTTTAAAGGTAAATATAAATTATCTTATGTTCATGTTATTCATATACATTTTTTTATATTGTTCAAATGTTATTCACAGAGTAATCTTATCTTTACAAGTTCTTCTTTAGAGTAGCTACACTACAACAAAATGTATATATAAAAAAAATAAGTACAGGCTTTCACTTACTAACATTTATATGAAAGTTTTTCTTTTTAGAGAAGGGTCCACCATTTTCGCTTCTGTAAATGGGAGTGCACCCCTAAATGCAGACCAGTGTTTAGATGCTTTAATTAAAATGTCACAAGCCTAAATATCTGTGCTTCCAATATGGCTAATGGAAATCTAATCTGCCTACCGGGCGTTGTCCTGTTCAGAAACCTGTTCACACTATGTAACTTGCAAGATAATTGGCAAATCTAGTTATTTAAGAGATAATAAAGACTGGATGCAAATACTTTAAACGGTGCACTTCATAAAGATTTTACAATTTATTTAATTGGATAGTAAACCATGCCACATTGGTCAACAGAAAAAAAATATCACCTACATGTCCATAGGAGGTTGCACTCCCTCAATAAATGTTTTATTATTTTTTCCCTTATTTGCTATTAAATCATTTTCTATAGGATTATATTTTACAGTATTTCTCACAATTGCCAACTCATCTTGTTCTTAAATATGGTGTTTATATTTTCTGCTGCCTTTCTCTTGCATACATATTTCTTTACACTTTTTCATGATGATTCTGATTATTTTGTTCATATTGTATATTTTAAACAATAAAAGGAATACCAAAAAGCAATCTGGACCGTTATTAAAAATGAATGGAAACTGCTAAAAGAAAGCTTTTATTTGTTTGTGCAGATTTATTTTGATAAATTATTGTTTCCCCCCCAGTTTCTAAAGTGTTATATAACCTTTCTTTACTTAATTTAGCAATTTTGCTTGTGACATTTGGTAAAAGGGCAGATGGCGCCTTAAGGTATGACTGTACCTTTTTCATTTTGAGATGTACTTATTAAATGTTCTGTCTGTATTGGTATTTATGCATTGAATGTGAACTGTTCTTGGTTCTCAAGTTGTAAAATAAAGCAAATCATTCTGTTTTTAAGAGCGATGTAGTTACTTGTTGTTAATGTGAATTTGAATTATAAGGTTGAAGTTCCACTGTAGTCCAAATATTTCTAGCTTGAATTTAAAATGTCCTATTTTTAAACATTAAAAAAAGTAACTTTTATTTGCCTCCTTGGAATATACCCTAAAGAGTGAAATATATTCGCCAAAAAGTGTATTACCACTTTATGTGGTATTATCAAATTACATACTGTAAATCATTGCAGTCACTGTCCCATAATAAATTGGGAATCCATGACATCTGAGAAATTTACCTACCATGTGGAAGGGGTAGCACGACATGTGTGCCTACGCATGCACGCAAACACCAAAGCGTGCCCGGAAATAGCGCGACCCAACAAATTAGTGCAGCCCTCACATCAGGTAATACTGGCAGACCGCTTACACAGCCCAGAGAGACAGCACTTACTAACAAGCTGACAGACATACCCCAGAAACCCAGGAGGTACTCACAGCAAAGACTGACAGACAGACATAAAGCTGAAAGTGCCCCAGCTCCATCCCTTCCCTTCTGAGACCTCCAGAGCAATCTCCAGCATTAGGGAGTCTGATCCGGCTGCTCCTGGCACTGGGGCACTTGGCACTGGTCAGTTTCTTCAATTTTCTCTATCCCTTCTCTGTTTGTGCCTTTAAATCCCCGCTTAGAGCTTGGCGATTCGTCATAACACTCTCTGATCGCTATGGCGTTAAAATGCCCCATTTTTAGCGCTGTTTCACATATCACTCCTGTATGTTGGAATGCATGTGAAGCACTAAGTGGGTTACTCCTGTACAAAACTGTTCTTTTGACAACAGTTTACATACTGGAACATAAGAAGTAGAGTTCCTGCTTTTTAGGAGCTTACAATTTTAAGTGGGTTAAGGTCATAGAAACAAAGATGGTGATTTCTTGTTGGTGGTCCAGTGTGGCAGCAGGATCCAAGGCACTCAACATCTTATTTTAATCCTTGATATTTGGGAACAATTTGGTAAGCTTCTCTAAATATAGAGAGATTGTTTGAAACTGAAGAGATAGGGGCAGCATGAGAATAGTCTAGGAGACAAGAGCGTGATATGCTAATAGGTGAACAAAGTGATTAGGGGAGTTTCTGGGAATTAAATCGGATATGTAGGAGGGTGTTGTGCTTTTGAGGGCTTTGTAGGTGAATGTTGGTATTTTAAACTTAATGCTAAAGTGTATGCGAGCCAATGAAGAGATTGGCAGAATGGGTCCGAAGACTGGTGACATGTTGTTAAATAAGAGACTGTGAGGTGTGAAGCCATCTCATCTTCTGTGACTGGGCTGAAGAGACAGAGGGAGGCCATGGGACTGGAGTGTGTTGGGAGTGAAGAATTTGCAGTGTGGTGTAATAAGATATCTTGTCTTATTCAATCAATTTTATTTGTTCAGCAATATCTTTGGTTAAAAAGGTGCAGGTGAGCAGAGGAGGGAGTTTGCAGTTGGATGATAGAGTTGATATGAAAGATGATAAATATGGTGGTAAAGGTGAACAGTAGCATTGTGGTAGAGAAATTACTCTATGGCCTTTAGTGGAGTTTAGAGGTGCAAGAGCACTTTTTGAAGGTGGTTGAGTGTCATGGTAATAGCTGAACACATTTGTGACAGCATACTGTGAGGGAAGTAGTTATATCAAGTGCATGGCTGCAGCAGTATTAGGACGTGAGAGTCTTGTGATGTTTGACAGGAGTGGCAGTAGGAATTTGAAAGGTTGTTGTGGGTCAGTAAAATGGAGATTTCCATAGGTTTAGGGATGCTGAGGTGATAACGGTGATGTGGATTTAGTGATGTGACTGCAGGTAAAGAGAAGGAAGGGGAGAGTAGAGAATTGAGAAACCGTATAGAGATTAGAGAAGACAAGGTCATTAATGTGACCATTGGAGAAGTACTCCACTGTGATTAATCAACTTAGGGTGTTGGTGAGAGTAGCTTAGAGGCAGGATTGGCTGGAGGGCTGTCAACATGGATGTTAATGTTCCACAAGATAAACGATAGAATGTTGGAAGACAGAAAGTGAGGGAGCCAATCAGAAGAATGGTCAAAAAATTGGGAATGTTGCAAAAGGGGTGTGGGGGGGGGGGGGGTATATTACAATGACACGCAAGGAGATTGAGAAGAATATACAAATAGAGTGCTCTTGAAAAGAAGAGAATTAAAGAGAGATTGCAGAAAGAATACACTGGAAGGGGCATCTGGGACCCCAACACATCTATGGCTATCACCAGGGCTAGGATTATGGCTGAAGTGTAAACCACTGTGTGATAGTGTAGCAGGAGAGGTAGTGTCAGGACAAGTTAAAGATACAGTGCTTACTTGTTGTGCTGTTACTCCATGCAGTTTTCCTCCAATTTAGCTAAAGTGTAATCTTCAGAATCCTTGTTAAACACTTAGAAGCAGGTCATTTTGAAACCACAAATCCATTGAACAAATCTCTGCACTCATAAATTATTATAATTTATTTCACATGCAAAACAAAATTTTGTTCTTTTAAATGCCTTGTATAATGCTAGTATAAATGATATAAATCATTGAATACTTTGTCTCTGTACATACATTACAGAGACATTTTTTAGCAGCCGACATCTTGTGTAAACCCTGCATTACTGCGCTTCTGTGCTGGCCATCCCTTTTTCTGTTAGAATCTGTGTCCCTTTAAGTCAGCTTGTTCAGTTTCATATTAGTTAGAATATTGTCACCTCTTTAAAACACAGCTTTTTATGACTGATAACTGGCACCCTATAAGACAGTGTGTTCCCATTTCGTATGGTTTCTGAGGTATCCCTATATGAACAGCCAGGCTTTATTGACAGATCAGAAGCAGTTTGCAATAGGAAGCCATTAATCGAGTAATGACCTAAGTATTTACTGATAACAATATTAGTCTGGTGGGAAGTTCCCTTGAGGGGACAGTTTAGTAAATTCAAAGCCGTTCTTCTATTACATATTTTACATAGCTTCCAGTTGCTAATATTCATATCTTTTATTGGTACTTTTACTATGCTTCTATAATGGGCAACTCTGCAGTCAGTCTTTAAGTATCTGTTATAGATACAGAAATATGGCCTAGTTTGCATTGATTTTCACAAGTGGGAGGAAAATGGAAAGGCGATAACAAGACATCCGCTTCCTGAGAGAGACGCTGAAAGGAGATACATTTTCTACACAATGGACATGGAATGGATTGTATTATATTATACAAATAATTTAATAAGATCAATCAGTAAAAGGTATTTTTAAAGAGGCACTGTCACCATGATATATATAGAGTTGGATTTCTTGCTTTTAAATAATTTCAAAATTTAACACTTCCAAATTTCAGTTTTGCTTCAGTGACATTCATACTAGAGCTTATCAGGGCTTAGAGATTTGTATTTTCTTAATTCGTTGCATTAGTTGATTAGAGGTGTATTATATCAACAAACATGGATTTGAATAGAAAACATGGGATTTAAAGAAAATTTGACTCCGTTACAGAATTACCTACACAGGTACATAATGCTAATAAATGTAGAATAACTCTTAAGAGAGATTAACAGCCTCATTCTATTGCTGCGATTTTGAGATCCAGCCTTGCAAATGGAGGTTGCAAGCTACTTAGCTATATAAATTGCTATCCGTTTGCGGGCTCCGATCAAGTTACTTGCTGCGATCCAATGGGATTTGTCAAATTGTAAGTTACTTCCCTCAATGCCTTTAATCTTTCATGGCTGCAAGAGTTGCGGTCGCTAAAATCACAAATCGCTATTTAATTGCTCCAATTTTCCCTCGCAAATCACTCGTCAAGCCCGCAAATTGCCAAAATCGAGCCACAGGTTACTGGTGCCAAGGAGGTCTCGCAAAGGGCTTACTGACAAATCAGAGCACTTTAAATGCAAATATAAAATCAATACAGCAATGTAAATGATGGGGAACACAATGGGTGACATTAGAATTAAAAGCACAACATTCACAAGCTCGCACAATACTTTTTTTCATGTTTAAATTCTGTCCAAAGTACTACGGGGTTCAACCTCCAAGCCCGTAGGACCGTGGAATCCAACAGTCCTACGGGCTTGAATATCGAGTTACGGGGCTTTGAGGTCATTCAAGCCCGTAGGACTTTGGACGGAAATTAATCATGAACTAAAGTATTTTATTTGGCGATGTGCGATTGATGTGCTTTTCATTCTAATGTCACCCATTGTGTTCCCCATCATTTACAGTGCTGTATTGAATTTATATTTGCATTTAAAGTGCTCCAATCTTACAGGCTCGGGCTTTCGGGCTTGCGTCCGCGATCATGTTCAAGCCCACAAATGCTACTGCCGAGAGCAAGGTTTCCGATTCTCACCACCGGCACCTAACTTTCGGGCTGGATCACTGAAAATCGGTTACTTGCAATCGAGTTACGGCCCCGAATTGAATGAGGCTGTAAGTCTTCACTACCCTCATTATATATATTTTGGTATGTTTTGTCATATCAACTCTTTGTTATATTTAGGAACTGGTGTTTATTGGCTTGAATGAAAATCGAAATTGGCAATATTATGGTAATCCCTGAACTCTGTGAAACTTTTAAAGATGTCATAGATGATGAATCATCATTTAATAATTTAAACACTGAATCTCTAATCAAGATTGATATACCATCCACACAGTATGTAATTTCTGAGGCTTTAATGCATTTTTGACGAAGTCTACAGAATATTCAATCCCCAACAGCCCATAGAGACCAATAACCCACATTTTAAAAGCTGTTGCCTGGCTGAGCAGATAATAGTAGTCATGCCAGGTCTTATATTTTGGGAATTTTGTCTCAAGAGACAAATATGACTAATGAATGCATCACTCTAGAGACAGACTGACCCTATTTTTTTATTTTTTATTTCTGATATCAGTTTTATTTTTTTTCAGCCGGATTTACTATATACTGACTAAAAATATAAATTTTACACTTGAAATTAATATAATTTTAATGTAATTTCAATCTTGGTTTTTAATTGGAGTATAATTTGCGCACGAAAAAATAATGGCTGCTTGTGTTTTTTTGTAATCCCAATTGATAGGGATGAAGAGTCCTATTCTATTCTATTAGAGCAACGTAACTTACTTTAAAACCTACATTTGACTTCTAGATGTATTCTATTATCTCTTACCCGCAACGTAAGTTTCTCAGCCTCCATACATAAACCATGCCTTCGAAAGTAAGATTTCAGGGGGCATGATTACATGAGCACGCAATATTAAACCAAGCCCGCAATTTATTTCTTAGACACATCCAATAGAAAATTAGACCGTCATCATAATGTCCGTAAATAATAGAATATAGACCAAACAATTGGAGATTAAGCATTAATGAGACCCAATAAGTAATGTTTGCTCATCAGGCTAGCACTCTTGCACTCCAGACCATGCATTAGAGCATCTGTTTTAGTCCATGTTGGTTTCATGATATGTTCAAGCCCTTGCGTATCGGGATCGATACTGTTTTGCAATTAATTCTGATGTTCTTTCCATGCATTTAATTCCAGCTACAGCTATCAGAACGTTAAAACCCTTTGCAAGTTCTATTTACTACTCGTAATATATTTTTCAGAAATGGCAAGTCCTATTTACTACTTGTAATCTTTGTTTCAGAAATGTGATAATTTTTCTAGTTGCGGGTCTGACTTAATTTGCAAGCTAGACGTAGAGTTCTAATAGAAATAGAATGGATGTTTTTGTAGCATTAAAGGTATATGTAAATTTTCTGGATTATGAATGCATCTGATAGAGGAGAATTAGTAGTGCATGCAAACATTTTTTTGCATGAAAAAATCCCAAAATAATTTTTTAAACACTTACATTAAAGTCAGCAAAATGTCTTGTAATTTCTAACAGTTGCAAATTAGGGTTAGCACCCTCTAAACCCAAGCTAAATTTGCATCAAATTTAAAATGATTTGTTTTGGCCAATCAGGTTAGCTGAAACTTTTAACTTAACTTTGGGGTTCCTGTTTGTTCTGCAAAGCATCCTGGGATATGTTGTATTTCACTGATTTGTGCTATATATGGCTGCTGACATACAGACAGGAAGCTGCAAGTAGATTGGCTGAGCAAGCAACAGCAGTTAAATAGTGGGTTAATATTGCTGCCTTTGTAGACAACCCATGGAGGTGTCAACATAATCATTAAAGTGTTTTTAAGATATTAATGAAAATAAAATGTTTATGAGAAATGCTGCTTTTTGCCGAAGGAATGCAGAAATGTATTAATCAATTAAACTTTCATATCCCTTTAAGTATGTTGCACTCGTAATCTTGGAGATGTAAAAAAATCAATTAAGTGGCTAGCCCTAAGTTGCGTCTTTGGCTTGTCAGTAGTGATTGCTGGCGGGTAACTCGCAATCAGGTTGCAAGTAGCTAATAGAATTGATGGAAACTTTAAGTATCTGTAACATTATGATCTGGCAATAGAATAGGGCCCAAAGTAGCTTCAACCCAAAAATCTGCAGACAGAAATTCAGAGCAGACCTTATTAATTCTAGATGAACATAAATGTGTATGGCAGTATCCATTTATACTAATCAACAGTTGTATTTTTTTTTTTATTACAAGCCAGATCTTTTTTCCATTTCGTTAAAATCACTTGCTATTTCAACAGAAAGTCGAATGCGTTGCTAAGTGTCAAATCATCCTCTGCTCGACTTTAGTCTTTTAATGCAGTACTTTTTGCAATGTGTTTCATCCATGCTTTTCTCTTATAATCTTTCATTACATAAAGACAGAAATTATGTTCCATCTTTTTATTGTGTAAGAAGACGGCTACTCACTTGTGGTTCAAAATGTATGCTAAAGTGGAGAAATAGGGACATAGAAACTATGAACTTTAATGGTTTGAGGCCAAAAGATAGAATCTGTAAAAAGCTGCAGATTTGGGACTCTAATATGGAAGACAATATTGAATGCTAACATATTTTAGAAGGGTGGGTGTGAATGAGGAGTTTGTTTTATGTTATCGTCTTTTATGATACATGGAGCTAGTCGACTTTAATGACTCTTTTAAGATGTAGTGCTTATATTTTTTCATGATCTGTATGACTCTACTGTTCTGTCTGTAAGTTGTCCAGACATATTTGATATATACATAAACACAAGCAAACCTATAACTTAATTCTGCATGGGTGTTTATACATTTGAATGAGTTTAAAATGGCTAAAACCTAAATATGCCATGGAATAGGCCAACAAAATACATCATTTACAGAATATTAACGAACTATAGTGCAAACAAATATAACTTGAAACATTGTTACATTTCTACAACAGATTCTATGGAACAAACCCATTACCTAGGTGTTCATTTGATTAACTTTGGTACATTTACTGTGTCCGAGAGCACCATCTAGTGGCAACACTGATTTATTTTATCGGAATGAATTGTGTATTGGAAAAAAATTACAGAAAGATATTTGAAAGTTACCAAAGTAATAAGACAATGACAATGGACAAATTTTACAAGAAAAAATATTTTAAAACTTGCCAAACAATATTGTATGTGCTTACTAAAATTATCTATATTTTGTCATTGGAGGAGATGCATTACATTCTGCTGAGAAGTGAGTAAAAGTGTAAGCAATATTTAATCTAGCATGTTCTGAAATACAATTCTTCATTTAACGCCAATGTTGGCTCAGCAATAAATATATAAAAGAGTGTTTTCAGTAAGTATGTAAATATCAATGTTCGCTCATTATAAATTTCTAAAGAATGCTTGTTTCCATTAGTAGAAATAAGTATGTACATTTATTTTTTTTATTAACAAGAAAAGCAAGAGTCAACAAACAGTAAAATTGACGTGTAGATTATGACTTTTTTTTATTTAATTGTCTTATTTGCTTTTATCTGCATATGTCAATGTATTTCAGTTCATTATATTGGCCATCTTTTGTAATCATTTTATCCCTTGAATTCCTGTTGCCACTTTATAAAGCAAAAAAACAAAAAACAAACAAAAATTACACAATGCCCACTTGACACAGAATTAGACTTTTCTTTCTAACTGATGATATGGAGTCCACTAACACCATAAGGCCTTGGTCTACTAACTGGGGAAGCTACTGGCATATCTCTAGTTCATCTCCAGGCAGGCACACTAAATGCAACAGAGCACCATCCCCTACCATGGTGGACTTTACAGTTCAGTTATAAGGATATAATCAAGGCTACACTAAGAGTTTGCAGACTGTTTTTGTTTCTGTAGTTTGGTATGAATGTATTTTCATGTACATAGAGTTGTGCTCAAACGTTTGCATACCCAGGCGGAAATTGTGAAATTTTGTCCTTCATTTTGAAAATATGACTGATCATGTAAAAACAAATTATTCTATTGAATGTCATCATATGAAGTTATTTATTATCACATAGTTGCTTGGCTCCTTTCTAAATTGTAACAATAACAGAAATCACCCAAATGGCCCTGATCAAAAGTTTGCATACCCTTGAATGTTTGGCCTTGTTACACAGGGTGACACACACAGGTTAAAATGACAATTAAAGGGTAATTTCCCACACCTGTGACTTTTTAAATTGCAATTAGTGTCTTTGTATAAATAGTCAATGAGTTTGTTAGCTCTCACCTGGATGCACTGTGCAGGCTAGATACTGAGCCATGGGGAGCACAAAAGAACTGTCAAAATAACTGCGTAACAAGGTAATGGAACTTCATAAAGATGGAAAAGAATATAAAAAGATATCCAAAGCCTTAAAAAAAGCCAGTCAGTACTGTTCAATCACTTATTAAGAAGTTGACATTTTTGGGATCTCTTGATACCAAGCCAAGGTCAGGTAGACCAAGAAAGATTTCAGCCACAACTGCCAGAAGAATTGTCCAGAATACAAAGAAAAACCCACAGGTAACCTCAGGAGACATACAGGCTGCTCTGGAAAAAAAGACGGTGTGGTTGTTTCAAGGAGCCCAATATGACGATACTTGAACAAAAATGATCTGCATGGTCGAGATGTGAGACCGAAACCTTTACTGTGCCAATGACACCAAAAAAGCCCAGTTACAATATGCCCGACAACACCTTGACCCTCCTCACAGCTTCTGGCACACTGTAATTTGGAGTGATGAGACCAAAATAGAGCTTTATGGTCACAACCATAAGCACTATGTTTGGAGAGGGGTCAACAAGGCCTATAGTGAAAAGAAACCATCTCCACTGTGAAGCATGGTGGTGGCTCACTGATGTTTTTTTGAAGGCTTCGCATGGAACGATGTTGGACTTTCCAGCATTACAATGACCGTAAGCACAAGGCCAAGTTTACCCTCCAGTGGTAACATCAGAAAAAGGTGAATGTGGAGTGGCCATCACAGTCTCCTGACCTTTAATATTATCTAGCCACTCTGGGTAGATCTCAAACGTGCGGTTCATGCAAGATGACCAAAGACTTTGCATGACCTTGAGGCATTTTGCCAAGACGAATGGGCAGCTATACCACCTGCAAGAACTAGGGGCCTCATAGACAACTATTACAAAAGACTGCATGCTGTCATTGATGCTAAAGGGGGAAATACACAGTATTAATAACTAAGGGTATGCAAACTTTTGAACAGGGTGATTTCATTTTTTTCTTTATGATTGTGCCATTCTGTTATAACCTACAGTTGAATATGAATCCCATAAGAAATAAAAGAAATGTGTTTTGCCTGCTCTCTCATTTTTTCTTTAATAATGGTACATATATTACCAATTCGCCAAGGGTATGCAAACTTTTAGGCACAACTGCAGCTGTAGCAATGAGCACAGAGTTTTACACATACAAAGTACTGTACAAAACAATTATATGACAATATTAGTGCATTTAATATAGATGACAAATAGTTACAATCTACTTTATACAGTAAAGGGGAAGACATTTAAAGACACGTTATGATTAAAGGGTAAGTGTATATGAAAGTGAGATTGTTGCTAAATATCTTCAAGTGTGTTTTGCTAACTGATCTATTGGAAATCATCTTTAAAGAGAGGATTTTTATGTTGAGGGATTTTTCTGATGTTGCGTGGTAGAACTTTTGGTGAAAAAACTTGCGATCTGTTATTACATGAAATGTTTAAAATAATTAATAGCTTGTAATATATTTTACAATTTAACAAAGTGACACTCTGTAAATAAATGAGCAGTACATTCATTCTAAAGGAGAAATAACCCATGATTAAATTTATCAAGAAAATAAACACATTTTACAGAATTTCTGGCACTTCAAAATTACTTGGCTTGATTACAAAGTTGGCTTGGCTTGGAAACTGAAGCTACTTGTCCCGATTTCGGGCTAATGTATCCTGAACCGATTTAGGCTTCTCACAGAGAAACATGGATTGGTGGTTAATAATCCTGAGCAGATACTTCCTATAAAATAAAGTAATGTACTTTTTGTCCTCCGCTGAGCATTTTTTTTTTATCACTGGACAACTGTGTGATGAAAGATTCAGTTTAACATGGCGCTGAATATAAACTTAAACCTTCAGCCAATGGCACAGGTTTGGTCTACTCACACACGATACTGGCTCCCCTAAATGGATTGTGAGGATCCATATTATCCATTTTGAATTGCTATTGTGGACATTTTAAACATTAAACAAAAGTAGACTTAGGAGCTCCGGCTTTGACATTAAATAAGCCTATATAGCTCTTCTGTTTTGGAAAATATACAGTTCAATCTGGAGCCTCTGTTCATTTTATTGGTGGTTGGTTATGAAATAAAGATAGGAATAAAATATGTTTTCCAGTGATTTATCTGACATACCAATTACAAATATTTTATTTTGTCAAATATTAGTAACTTGACAGCTAATTGACATGATGATTGTTTTTCTTCGAATGTTAAGTGCTTTAAATAAAAAGACTGAAATAAGTAACGCAGGAAGTCTCGAAATCAGGATGCTTTCTGATTAAGATACAGTATGTCGTCTTGAAGTATTACTTGTATAGTAGCACTTGTACAGTATGTGGATACTATCAGAGGGTAGTTTATGGTGGCACTGCCGTGTGATATAATGAAACACAGATGAGATTTCTTGCTAATTACACCCAGTTACATGGACACTTTTAATTACCAATTAAGTCTGTCTCTACTTTCCTATCAGAAAATGATTGCTGCGGTTCCTTTTTAAATTCGCAATGCCACAATAATAAACATTTATTCTGACTGTGGCAATAATATAGGAGATTGTCCCCAATGCATTTCATTGTCACAACGTCTCTGCATTTTCAGTTCTCTCTTCCCATTAGATCAGGCGATTACATTTTTCACACTACAAGGGATAATCAACTTTGTATGGAAGAAAAAACATTGTTATTGAAAGTAATATATATTATTGATAGGTTATGATTTTTAACAGCTTATATCGTACTCTCAATACTCTGACACATATTAAAATAATAGGAGCACATTGAGAAATGCTCACAATGCATTTTAAAGTTGTAGAACATATCAATTTTGACTTTTATTGTTACAAGAATTCCAAACATAATTAAGAAAACTGACACTGATTTGTAATCACACTTGCATTGTGTTTCATTCGGAAGATCAATAAGCCAATTAATATTGGGGATGAGGAAAGAGCCATATTATATTCAGTGCTGAGCTCCAGTGCTAAAAGTTGCAGATTCATGAATTAGGTCTTTAATGGACACAGTCACCCCAACAGCAAGTTGGTTTCATCTTTGTTGTTGTTCAGTCCTTAAGTTGTGTCCGACTCTCAGTGACCATATTGACACAGCACACCAGGCACATCTGTCTGGTTATGCTTATCAATATGATTTTCTTGGCAAAGATATTGGAGTGGGTTGCCAGTTCCTTGATTTGTCTGACCTCTCTGCTATGACCTGCTCATCCTGGGTGACCCTACATGGTATAGCTCACAGCTTTATTGAGGTACACAAGCAATGCAGAAGGGGGGTTTGTCTTATAAAGTCTTAAAAGCTGGCTACACATTGTATTAGTTGTTTCTTCCTACAGTAAATAATTCCTGCCATATATAGCATTGTCCATGTAGCTCCTTTTTTTTTCTCAGAGTGCTTGATAAAGACGGGGGACTGGTCTAATAGCTTGATAACACTGGAGACATTATTTTAGCAACCACAGAGACAGACTAATAGATGGCTATACTAATTAGCACATCAACTAGGCTAATTAGCATTTAGAAGCCATTCTAGAAATGCAGCACAAACAATGCTGAAGAACTCAGCAGTTATTCACTTTTTTTTTTTTTATGTAAAAGGCTGATTCAGTGTATAGTCAGGTAGTTTGGGGAGTCTATCCGTTATTTTCATTTAGAAGCCTCTAATAAAAGTATCATTTCAGCTTCTTGAAAAATGATAGAATATAAGTAACTATTTCTTAGTATACAGTGTTCTGATCCTGTCCTGTTAAAGAATAAAAACATATTTGCTTTTGGAAACTCTCTTTCTGCTTTCACTGTAAATATTTAAATATTGCTTAAATACGATCATCAGTCTTACTTTTGGTAAATATATAACTTTAGGCACATTCATTTATTAAGTCTATATGATTTGTAATGTAAAAAGCTGCGTACGCTTTGAAAAGTGAACATAAAATGACTATTCTTATCAGTCCTGTAGGTTTTGCTGGGCTCCATGTAAGGCGTCCTGTCAAGTCTTGCCGCTCCGATATGATATTTGCATTCTGCGCTTCCACGGCTCTTTATGAAGCTCAGGAAGCTGCCAATGTCTCCTGAGTACCGGACAGCTAAAAATACAATATTGGTTGATTCATCTTCACATTAATAATTCACGTACCGCACTTCATAAGAGACGGAAAAAGCTGCAAGAAAGCTGAATGAAATTTCTTCCTCTTAAAATTTGAAGTGTCTGGAAAATCAAACCATTCAACAGATGTAAATGAAACCATTTAGGGAACATTTACTGCTGCAGGTTGGGACTTTCTGTGATCCCATAAAGAGAATGTAGTCTGTGTAGTTCAGACATTCTGGTGTTTGCATATGTCACAGTTTTGTGTAATATGTTTCATTTATTAGTATTGAAGAAAGTGTGGAAACTTAAAAGGACAATTTGTTATAAAGTGTAATTTCTATTTATAAGAATTAAAGGCATATTAAAGATGTTTAGCGCATAATATACCTATGGATCTATTTATTTTATGTACTTTATGCTGGCCATGCACAGTGGCGGCCATCAACCACTTGGTGGCACAGCCGAGATGTCAGTGAATTGTTTATCAGTGTAATGCTCATAATCTGCCAGTACCTTAAGCCTAACGCGCCTCGCCCTAACGCGCCTCGCCCTAACGCGCCTCGCCCTAACGCGCCTCGCCCTAACGCGCCTGGCCCTAAAGCTAAACCCTAAGAAATTCACTGAAAAAGCAGCCACGCCAGCTAGTGGCTGATAGCTGCCACTGTGCACGGCCAGCCATCAGGAAAGGTACCTTTTATTTTATTAACAAGTTCTGTTTTTTCTGCCTAAAAGTGTTTACCTCAGTAATGGCCATTTTTATAGCCTTCCCCACCTCTCTCATTGCCCAGAACACTATTGAAAGGAATTGAAAGATTTAAACTGTGATAGCATTATTGAAGCCTCAGAAGATAGCCTAATCAGTGTTATGTGATTTGAAATATTTCACTTCCTTTCAGTAGTGCTCAGAACAATGAATGAGGTGGGGAGGGGTATATTTTCTGGCCAATGATGTGTTTTGCTGCTGTTTTGCACATGTATTTGTAATGTAAATTGAAGTTTTAACATGAAATGTGCTTACAAAGGGCCTTTAAACTATGCTGAAAAGCTATACTGTGCTGGAAAGTACGCAGAATGTTTTTAGAATGGAAACAAATAAAAAAAATACATATTTGTTTCTTACTGATCAAATTCTTGAGGTAAGACGAGACTTTGATTGCAGAGGAAGTTTCTGTCTCTACATTAGGAATATAGCCTTAACATCAGCCAGAGCTTTCAGTAGGAGCAATTGAAAGCTCATTAGATTATTAAAATAAAGGGCACATCCTTCTGAGAAAGTAACAGACAAATAAGCAGACAAAAGTAAATATATATCGGCAAAAGGAATAATTTGGTATAAAAATTTAAAAGCTGTGTTTTTTTATTTTTTTTTATTTTTAAAACATTTTAAGCATGACCCTTTTTCATCTCCCTGAGAAATAATCTAATGGGACAGTGTAATACAGAGGTAAATAACTTGTACAGGTAGACCTAATAGAATAATTTGTGGCGTGGTATCAAAGGTTAAGTCCGTAAAAATGTCCAGTGTAATATTAAATGTTATGACTGTACATATGGATTGAGCTAGGGAGAAGTATTGTACCAGACATGCAGATCTATTTGTTATTATATTGTTAAAAGAGGTAAAACATAAATCTATCAGTAAAGGTAGTATTAAAAGGGTCGCTGTAGTGATAAAACAAGTCATAACCCTTTCAGACACTTAATTGCATCTAGCAAAGTGAAATCCCTCTGCTTGCATCTGAGGCAGCCATACTGGCCTATCTCTCACTTCTCATCTCTGAGTGTGTCATTGTGTGAGGTGGATGGTTCGCAAACTGTGAGTTTCCTTTGAATCGCCAGTTGGTCCAAGCAATGTTGGGTGTGTTGGGTTTGCATTAGAAGATGCTACATGAAGATTCACAGTATGCTGCCCATACATCTCACACAGTGATATGCTCTGACGCACTGGAGCTATGAGAGAGTCTAACTGGATTTCCATTAGGTTAGGTGCAGCTTACACTATTAAAGGGGCATGACTTGTTTGAGCACCTCACTGTCCATTTAACTCTTTCACTGGCAGAGGCTAGCAATGCAAGGAGATCTTGGATGTAAAAAATATACTTGTTTAGTTCTATTGGAAGGGTTTGCACTAATAATTATATAATCTACTTTGGCACAACCATCTTATAATAATCAAGAGCTCACTTTACCAAGTTCAATTGTGGCGTCATTGTGGCTTCTGATGGCCTGGCTTCTTCTGATGATGTAAGGACCCCACATATCCTTAAGGTAATTTTCCTTCAATTTATTTTATTACTAAAATCTAATTATACTTTTTTCTGTGTATCCTGTTATTCCGTATCAGGCATTAGCACAATATTTTAATTACTAACACAATTTTACTGGAAACCAATTAAAGATGTGTTTCAAATACTTCAACAGCACCCCCAGATTCTAGAGTACACTAGTCTTAGGATTTTCTGAACTTTTTCTCTGCCTCATTTTGAATTTATTTTATTTTCTAGTAAATAAATAGTACATCTATGTTCACATTTGAATGTCTAAAACAAGTTAAAAAAAAACCTGCTTCCAACTCAGAATTCCGAGAAAAACAGTTATTACACTGCATTCTGGGAAGCTGAGCTGGGACATGCAAATGTGCCCACAAATGCCTCTCTCTTTAATCCATAGCCATTATCAAACATGGCTTCCTTTAAGCTTATGCATGCTGTATTATTACACAGCTTTAATGCAAAGCCAAGGTTGGAATAAACACAGGCTGAGTATCCCATCCATGTACAGCTGTTTCAAGCTTACTGGCTATTATCAGCATGGAGCGGGATCCCAGCTTGTGTTGTGGACCTTATGAGTAGGTAGTTCACCACAACAATCATTTTAATATATGGTGGTCAAAAGAGCGATAGAAGCCCTCCACCGTACAGTAGTACAGTAAATAAATAGTACATCTATGTTCACAATTGAATGTCTAAAACAAGTTAAAAAAACTGTTTTCTGTGTATTTTATTTTCTACAAGCACATGGGAAGACCTTTAACTATTCTAGCTAAACTCTATCAGCAACAATATAATGAACATTTGTGTTTTCCTATGGGTTCATTGTACAATATTTGCAGAGCTTCTAAGAAAATAAATGTTGTGAAGGGACCAAAATGAAAATTGGCCTTTATGTGATGATAATATTTCAACGTCAATGTGATAGGCGCAAGTGAGGGGAAAAGCAGTTCATCCCAGCACCAGCATTCTCAATCATGGCTGTGCATGGAAGTTTATGAAACTTTATGTCCAGCGGCCATTTTTCTTTTCATATTGCTTGATTAGAATATCCCAGGCTATCCAGATTTATCTGTTTTACATTCTAAAGACAGCACAAGTCTTGCTATCCTGCCTTAGAGGTACATAGTCCCTTAAACCTGCCACAATTATGTGCAGCAGACTGCGATAGTGCTTAGCAGGAGACTGTAATTTCTCCCTTCGGTCTGAGTGGCATATTAAGTGACAAGCTGATGTAAGGAGACTTTGACCTATCAGAATAATTATGCTTCAATGCCTAACATATTAAAACGTATTTAGTCTTTTGCTGCTCCATACTCCGAGGCTACCTCTGGATTATAATCAAGGTGTCAAATACATTTTCTGCCTGTTCAGTCTCTCTCATGATGAGAGCACTTTACTACAGATTTATCATCTTGCGCTCCAACAGGATCACATGGGCCTTCGGTCATTAAGAAGTGACACAATGTTAAGGTCAAATCAAGGCACAGCTTTCACAAAGTTATGTTCCTAATTGTATTGCTGCTATTTCACCCCAACTTCATGTTGCTCCCAATCTTACAATTGTTTTTATTTTCAGTTTGCATTTTTAAAGCTTTTATATTTTAAATTTTGCCCAAAAATGGTGCTTGGCAAAGCAAATGCCAAAACACTTGGCGTGTATTTTCTGTTTGGTTATAACTCTTACAACACCATTTCCTGATCAATCAATTTATACATATAGACAATTGATGTCTGTACACCATCAATATTTACAATGTAATAGGTTACCATACAATGCTATTTTTTTCTTATCAGAATTTCAGAGATGAGATATGATTCTTATATTGAAAAATGATGGTATAGATGTGTCTATAATAATTGGGAACAAGGGCCCCCATTCAATTGAGGTTTCAGGCGATCTGGTAGCCCCTAAGTGAGGTCACAAGTTGATTTGCTATGCAATTGGCGTCTTTTTGCGGGCTCCAAACGGCTTATGAGTTACGGCCTTGAAAAAATGGCAAAAGTTAAACCCGTAACTTACTGCCTCCTGAAGCCTTTGATCTTTCAAGGCTGCAAGAATTCTGTGCAATAAAATCGCTAATCACTATTCAATTGCCAAGGTGGAGGAGGCGGGGCTGGGGACCAGAGCACGTAGCATGGCCTCCTCGGTGACTCCTTGGAATGCGCAATTCTGAGCAGCCCAGCCAGGTAAGATTCAGTCATCAGATTATGCCTCCTCTCCTCCCTATTGCACCTTGCCAGGCTGGCAGATTACCTCCTCATGATTGGCGGAGATGCAGGCCTGGATCCCCTAAGCAACTGCATGAGGGCCAGCATCTCCGCCAGCGCAGCCTTGCCTGATGTGGAGATGGAGGCCCGTGGGGCGTGGCCAGGTGAGGAGGTGGTGGTGTCTGAGCGGGGAGGGTCTGGGGCCCGGCTGTAGCCTAGGGCAAAACTGACGGGTGAGCCTGGTGGTGGTGGTGGTGGTGGCGGCCAGTCCAGTGCACTGATGTGCGGGGGAGAAGGTGATGGCTGGCTGCTGGCATCATCACTCCAGTTGGAGGGCCCTGGCGATTATGCTCAGTCTTTGGAGGAGGGGGATAGTGGGGTCGAAACCCGGCGGTGTTGCCGGTGGTCCTGATAGTGACCTCACTAGCCATATGACATCCTACTCCTCCGAGACAGGGTCCTCTTCCTTCCT
Organism: Discoglossus pictus; assembly: GCA_027410445.1. Lineage (NCBI taxonomy): Eukaryota > Metazoa > Chordata > Amphibia > Anura > Alytidae > Discoglossus > Discoglossus pictus. Next base: position 293,040,791 of record CM050167.1, on the reverse strand, counting down.
CCTCCCCTGCTCCGGTTCCTGCTGGGCGGGGGCTTGCTCCTCCATTTCCTGCTCCGACAAAGCCACGCCGCCATCTCTGGCTCGCCACTGGACCCAGACCTCCTTAATGCTGAAAGATATAAAAAAGAAAGGTATATATTATTAGTATGATGAATAATACATTGTTTTGTGTGCATTCCTAACTATCTGACATCTAGGCTTGAACCTGGATGATACTCCTAATTGCAATTCAGATTAGCTATCATTTGTTAGATGTGATCTATTCTTTGGCTCTTGTCCTTGATCGATCTGGTCTCCTAACGCAATTTGGTTCCGGCTGCGGATTGTAACTGCATAAGCTGCAGTGGTCACACCAATACATTGACTATCCATTGGTTGATTACTTTTGTTGTGCCCAGGAATGACAGTGATTTGTCAGCTTCATGGATTTAATGACGCTTCCATCTATCCCTTGTTAATTCCATAGAGCTGACATGTCAGTGTCCTTGTTGGTCATCATGTACATGTGTAGTGTGTGTGATGTACATGTGGTGGCATGTTGGTGTATGTGATATTCACCTGACATGGAGGCTGCGTCCTGCTGGACCACTAGGCCTGAAGCTCCAGAGGCGGGCACCTGTCTCAGAAGGTCCCTTGCGACCTTCTCCCACTCATTATAGGTTTCATTCACAGCACCGAGGAGGACCACATTCGCCCAGTGAGAGCAATTGTGGGCTCTGTGCTTGCCCTTAGCCTCTTGCCGAGTGTGGACAGGGAACCTTGCCTCTCATACCTGTCCCTAAGGCCTGTTCTTCCCCCGAACTACCACCCCACCTGGCATCAGGCCCCTTTCCCTCTGCCCCTCTCCTAAGTGTGCCGGTGCTAGGGCCACCCTGCCACAACCCACCTCCTCCTCTACACTCCTGTCCTCCTTCTCTGCCGCCGCCACCACCACCTCCTCCCCCTGCTCCTCCTCCTCTCCACTCTATATGTCTCTATGTGTGTTCTTTAAATTATGTCTATTGCAAATATGTGTAATCTGTAAATATGTGTAATCAAGGATTAAGTGTAAAATATTAAATAGTAGAAGATAAATAAACAAAACAGCAAATTACTGCTCTGAAATAGCTCTCTCTCTCTCTCTCTCTCACTCTCCAAAACCACCAACTCCAGGACCTGCATGCTACTTCGAAAGAAAATACAGCACAGTCAACGTATGGGTGGGTGGAACGCAAATGTATAATCTCCCTCTGTCAATCATCTGTTGCTAAACAGCTTTCTATTGGCTGAGAGGCCTGTGACGCACTACATTATACCGCGTTTGGAACGTAACGGACGATTGCATCTCGGATTTACAGGCTTGAGGCTTCGGCTTGTAATTCGTGCCCTTGCTCAATTGAATAGCATCGCAATCGGAGATTAATGGGAGCTTGGAATTTAATGTGGCTCAAGGAGTTTTAAAGCCCTTTGTGTATGCTCTGTTTCTTCTTCGATACATATGGGCTCTCCTTATTCAAAAATGAGGGTCTCATTCAGTGGTATGTGAGAGCGAGGGTGACTGTGCTGCATTACAACACTCATTGCCTCTAGTGAGTCTATACATGTGTAGAAGACCATCACTGACCCAGTGGACTGCCATATCAAGCCTAAAGGTGCAAGAAGCATGGTACTGTAACTATCAGGAAATATCTATCCAAAACAATAACACGGAATATACTATTCCAATATGCTCTACACTCAGTGCCATAATAATGTTTTATCTTCTTAAGCTAATATGTTTGCCAATACTTATTTTAACCATCAAAATATTCCTGCATTTTATAAAACCAAATGGAAATGTAATCCCTTTAATCAGTAAGGAAACTCCTTAATTAATTGCATGTATGGTCCACTAGATGGCAATAAAAATAAATACAAATTGATCCTAGTGCTTAGCAATAATACAATCAGAAGCATACTATGTATGAATCCATAGGACATTATGGATTCTCTGTAATCAGAACCCATGGCCAAGGAAAGAGAGAAGCTATTGTGATTCATCACATATATAGTTGTGAGCGTACGAGTTGTTGCTAACGCTGCGGGCTCGCGTAGCGAGCCCGCGGCCCTCGCAAAGCGAGGGCCGCGACTCGCGTAGCGAGCCGCGGCCCTCGCGAAGCGAGGGCACTGCCCGAGGGTCTCAGTTGCTGGCATGGAGCGCCGAAGGCGCTCCATGCCAGCAACTGAGGACCCTCGCGAAGCGAGGGCCTCAGTTGCTGGCATGGAGCGCCGTAGGCGCTCCATGCCAGCACCTGAGGACCTCGCAAAGCGAGGGCCGCAGTTGCTGGCATGGAGCGCCGAAGGCGCTCCTTGCCAGCAACTGCGACCCTCGCAAACTTCACGTCGCAACCCAAACAGTACGACACACACATTACGACACTCGCAAACAACATACGACACACGTTCACACACATTACGGACTCGCAACACTCGGACGCAACTCGCGAACATTACAAAATGTCAAACACAATACATACACACACCACATACATAAAAAACTTACCTACACCAAGAGGGAGCACCCAGCACCTCAAAAATACAACTTACACCTCGATTTTACTTCAAATAAAACAGTTTAGAGACTAAAAAAAAAACGAAGCGAGAGAAAAAATGGCCGCCGAACAAAACGAAAACGAGGCTACAGCACTCTAAACTCGCAAAACACCACAAGAAACTCGCAAAACACCACAAAACACCTACGGATATTCCGATACAAACGTATAACACACATTACTCGCCATTTCTCGCCAATGCGGAAGTACACGACTACGCTAACGGTTTGGTCTCGCGCACGCACAGTGTTACACTGCACACATTCAGCACGCTTACACAGCAGATCCACACCACTAATGCTGCAGCAACATCAAAACACATTCACAGCTCTTCCACACAATGCTTTAAAATAGGTAAAGTATATTCATTTATTAATGTATTATATATTTCATTATTACACACTAAACAGCATTAGCTACCTTACAATTTCATTGCCGTCATTTTTTGACGGGCAATTCGCTAGTTACATATAATAGCAAGGATTTACCTTGTGCATTGTGTCGTATGATCTCACAGAGATATAATTTTACTCCTTTGTGAGTTTTGGAGAAATTATTTTATGCTGCAGACTGAACTGTGACAGATTAAATAACACAAGCGACTGCTCCTGAAAGGTTCTACCTGCTGTCTTACCTTAAAAGCTTTATAAAACTATATACATGTATTGTCCCCATCGCACTCTCTGAAATATGAACCTCACTCTAGGTTTAGAATAAAGAAAATATTATTGACTGAAAAGTACCCCCCAGCTAGGTTACTAAAGTGGTAAAGCAGGTAGCATATGAATCCCACTTGCTTCACAAAAGACTGATCCTCCTTAATGCACCTCTCTGTCTCCCACACTGAATTAGCATTTTTATAATATTACCCATGTAATGAGGGGTTCCCTGGTGGTCCAGTGCTTAGGATTCAGTGTTTTCACCGCTGCAGCCTGAGTTTGATTCCAGTCAGGGAACCAAGAGGTCACACTAAACTGAAGCCAAGCAGGGTTGGGCCTGGTCAGTACTTGGTTGGGAGACCACCTAGGAATACCAGGAGCCATAAGCTGTGGCCCACTGGAGAAGGAACTGGAAACCCACTACAGTATCTCTGCCATGAATATCAAGTGGATCAGCATGGTGTGTTACAGTTCATGAAGCCACGGAGAGTCCGACACGACTGAATGACAAAAACATATTGAGCAGCTATTTAGAAGGCACAGGGCTGCATTTGCATCCTCTAAAGTGAAATAAGCCTGTAGTTGCAGTGTAGTGGAGGAGCATACAAAATGGCAGCCAAATATAACTATATGCATTATAAAGTCAATATATGAGAAAAGGCAAAAAACTTGTTAAAATCCAAACAAGTTGCTCTTTATGAGTTCAGTTTTATTGGTCTGAGCATTAGGAAACAGAAGTTAAAGGGGTAACACAGAAGTAGAGTGTAATAATTGCTAGAGAAGGCAAATTAAATTAATGGGCTTATGACATTGTCAAATACAGATTCTGATGTTTGTCACTATAATAGTTGTGGATCTGCGGGACTGTTCGGAACACTTGTTGGTAACGCTTTGCGAGCCTCGCAAAGTGAGGCAAGCCGTTGACTGCGAGCCCGCAGGAGCACTGAAGGCTCTGATTGCACGCCTCTCGATGAGCGCCACAGACACTCATTGCCAGCGGTGCCGTCATCTCTCATCCCCCTCTGTCTCTCTCATCTCCCCCTCTGCCCCCGTTACGGGCCGCAGCAGCGAGGCCCGCAGGACTTGGGCCTCTCTCCTCTCCCTTTGCCTCTCATCTCCCTCTCTGCCTCCTGGCTTACTTGGAAACCCTGCTTGTAGCTTGCGGGCCCGTACCTGGTTCCAAACCCTGCCAGTAGCTTGCGCCACGTACTCACCGTCTTCTCCTCCTCTGCGGCTCCCGTCCTTCGACCGGAACTACTTACCGGATCAAGCCGCGCAGGTGGGATGCGCATGCACAATGCGCGTCTTGATCCAGAAAGTAGTTCCGGCAGAAGGACGGGAGCCGAAGAGGAGAAGACCGTGAGTGCGACGCAGCTGGCAGGGTTGCATCCAGGTAAGAGACACAGGGAAGGGAGAGGCAGGGGAACGGAGAGACAAGGGAGGCAGAGGAGGGGGAACGGAGAGACAAGGGAGGCAGAGGAGGGGGAACGGAGAGACAAGGGAGGCAGAGGAGGGGGAACGGAGAGACAAGGGAGGCACAGGAGGGGGAACGGAGAGACAAGGGAGGCAGAGGAGGGGGAACGGAGAGACAAGGGAGGGAGAGGAGGGGGAACGGACACACGAGAGGGGAAAGCGAGAGGGGGAAAAGAGACTCGAGACAGGAAAGGGAGAGGGGAAAGGAGATACAGGGGAGGGAGATGGGGAAAAGGTGACACAGGGGAGGGAAAGGGAGAGGGGGGAAAGAAGGTACAGAAGAGGGAGAGGGGAGGGAAAAACATAAGGAGAGGAGGGGGAAAAGGAGACACAAGATGGAAAACTTTATTCCCGTTCTTTTTGACGGTCAATTTCCTAGTGTGTATGTGTTTTTATATATATATATATATATATATATATATATATATATATAATATATACATTTGACAAAACTGGGAATATAGAATTGCTTCAACTTTAAGAGAAGTGCCAGAAACAAAAAGGCTTGTACAAGGACCTAATTAAAGGGCCAGGTGTATGAACCTTTCATGTGCATACAGCAGCAAATGCTTTATCCCTTTATCCACCAAATATAATTCAAAAACACAGTTTACCTCATTAATGACCACTGCTGTACCCTCTCCACCTCTCATTGTCCTGAGCACAAGTGAAACAAATGAAAGACTTCACCTGAGACAGACTTGATAAGCTGTGAATAATTGTATCTCAATTGAAATATTTAATTTCCTTTCAGCAGTAATCAGGACAATGATATAAGTGGTTTTAAATTGTATTTACTGGCTTAATCTTTTATTTGCTACTGTTTGGACATTTATTTTTTTATGTTAATTAATAGTGAACTAAGCAATAGGAGAAAAAGAAAGATGGTGGCACTACAAAACAGCTGTATAGCATTCTTCTTTAATCAATAAATAGAAGAGAATGACAATGTTTCAGTTCCATTTGTGTACACCTTTATATATGTTCCTCTAAGTAGTTATTATAAAAAACAGATGAACAGATACCATAATACAACATGACCTGTACATAGCTGTACAATTCTTATATCTGGAGTGACCTGTCTCTCAGGATTTATCTCACACTGACTCTCTTCCTCTGATTGCTACAGGGTCATGTAGGGAAGCCAGGAGGGAATTGGAGCCTAGGATCAGTCATAACTCAAGGACATCCGAGTTGTGTAGAAAATCAATCCATAGGGGGTATAAAGTATAGATATTATTATAAAACAGAGGCCTTCCTAAGCCAGGCAAGGAGAAAGGTTACACATATATTGTAAATTCATCTCCACCATACTTTAAAGCAATATTGCTTACACGTTTCTGTACATTTTGTTCGACTTGTACAGTTTCTTCTTTTATTATATTGTGTTTTTGCCTTTTTAAATCCCTGTGATACATTACTATGTGATATTACACCTATCTCTGGTAGAGTCAGCAGCACACAAGCAGCACACATAGTGTTACCAAACTGAATTGCTTCTCTTACAGCAGTGACGTGCGGCTCGTTTTCATGCTTAATCCACCATGTGACGCTGTGTATCTCGGTCTTAAGACTAGAGCAGAGCCAAAATGATGTGTGGATAAAGCACGTCTACTTTAATAAATCAAAAGATAAAGCACAGATTTATTGTGTGCAATTAGGAATTGGTCTTTTTAGCCTTCAATAATATTTTTGCTGATTATGGATTTTATGTTGCACACTTGTCCAATACAGCGATATCAATACATATATGTTATCATCTGTGCAGATCAGGCTAAATTCTGTTTGCACAGGATTTATCATTTTTTTAGCCATATATTCTTTTTGTTCTGTGGGGACCAAAATGACATTTTAATCCTATATTTAAAGTATATTATTTTTAAGTTCTATATTTTAGAATGTAAAATAAAATGAATACTGCCTCCATTTATGCTGCAGTGGAATATACCATTTTAGATTCTACTGATCTATTTCTATCTACAGGACAAACCAAAAGTTCATTCTTTTACAAGAAATTATTTCTGATATAAGGTTTAAAATGTACAAATGATTTTTTTTTTTAGTTTAAAGGAATTCTTGACATATATAATATATCTAATGAGTAGAGGGTGTTTTGCACCCTGATAAAGTGTGTCACCCATTATTATTAATATTGTTATCGTTTATTTGTAACGCGCCAATATATTCCGTAGCGCTGTACAGAGGTTGTGATCAAGGCAAAACAATATTAATACATTACAATAAAAATGCAGGGCCCTGTCTTTGAGCTTTGAATCCGGTATACCATACTGCTTTCCCCAAAGCGCTGTGCAAGATTGAAAACTCGCAGACTTACAATCTAAAGGTTTTCATACAAAACAGGTTTAAATAAATCAAATATGTATTAGAAATAATATTTTTTCAGCCAGCCACTAAAGCATACTTGGATATTTTCAAATGTACACTCAATATTCAAAAAAACATGTTATACTTTTAAATGTAATGTGTATGTTTACTATCAGCATTTATCAGTACTGACTACCTACACCATGTCATTTTACATGTGAGCCAACAATTAATCTTTTTTCTATTTGAATAAAAGAATAATCTAAAATAGAATATGTCCTTAATATATTTTAAGTTTGAATAATGTTTGAAATAATTAATTGTAGGCTGTCCATAAATGCAAGCTGTATACTGATACAATTCGTGTTTTTCTATCCAAGAAACCTAGTTTACAATCTCCTTAGTAGCAAGCTTCTACTGGTCATTATAGAACCAGAACAGTGGACACCCTGCTTAACATGAGTTTTGCAACATTATAGCATTGCCATTTCATGACTTTCATTGACAGTGCAAAGAGCAGGCCTTTCATAAGCCTTAAAGGGACGATGAAGCCTCCAGATTCACTTGGCACTATCAGTTGGATGTGGAAAAGTTGGTTACATTTTTAAAACTGATCGATATTTGGCATAGGTATTGTAACTTTAAGTTATTGCTTATATAGCTCTTGAAGCCCTCGCGTAATAATGTACATAGATAATACGGTACAAGATGTAACTGTCACACATTCTATTTGAGCTTCTTTGATTCCCATACGGTTTGTTAAACAATCAGAAATGGGCATGGTGGGTAAATGACTCTTTTCGTAGAACTGCAGTTTCTGTGTTCATTACCCACATCACCCCTTTTTCTTTTTTTGCATTCATATTTTTAATTATTTAAAACACACGGCCCAGTCACATTATTATGACCACATAAACCGCTGTGTCCAGCATGTACAGCAGCTAGGTGTGGTAGTGAGTCAGTACAGACTGCAGAGCATCAGACAGCTGCTGGAGAGTGCGTGGTGGTGGATTCATACAGCGAACATGGCAATAGAGGTGGTCTCACAGGTGATAAGGGAATTTAGAAGCCAGGGAAGTACTTGGAAGTCTTCATCTTGTTCCTCCAACCACTCTTTGACAGTTCTGGCCATATGACATGTTGCATGGTCCTGCTGGAAGATCCCATCTGCTCCAGGGAAGACAGTCAACATGTATGGGTGTACTTGATCTGCAAGGATGGATAAATAACCCAATTGTTTGATAGTGCCTTCCAGAGCTATGAAAGGACCCTGACAATGCCAAGAAAACATTTCCCAGACCATAAAGCTGCCTCCACCAGTTTGTGTTCTTCCAACAATAGTTGCAAAGTGTTTGTTCCCAGAGGTTTCGCGCCGGACACTCCAACTTCCATCGTTCTATGGAGCAGAAAATCGGAGAAGATAACCCTTTTCCAATCAGAAGAGGTCCAATATCGGTACTGTTGTGCAAATTGAAACCGTTTATGAAGATGAACCCTCTTCAGCATGGGTGCAGTGACCAGCCATTTGCTTTAGAGCCCCATACACAACAGGTTTCTCTGTACTGTCTGGTAGCCCCTGGTTCTTTTAAACCGTGAGTTGCAGCCTGTAGGTTGTCTGCTGGCTTTCATGCACATTTGCACCCGACGTTCACCTCTGACATCAATTACACGTGGTGCTCCACATTTATGACATTGTTCACCATGGTGGCATTTGTCCAGTCACTTTAGACTTTAACCACAGCAGCACGCAAACAATTCACAAACTGCCCTGTTTCATAAATGCGGCCATCCGTGGCCCGAAAGGCAATGACCATCCCCTTTTCAAAGTCAGATAAATTGTACATTTTACCCATGACAGCGAAGGTTGATATGTTTGCAGAATGCCTACAGCCTTATTAAATAACAGCCTTATTAAATTGCGATTTGGTAAATTTAAAAGGGCTCTATTTAAGCACATAGCATATTTTTTTACAGAAGTTTTTAGTCAGTGAACTTCTATACAAGAGATAGGTCTTCACTAACTAAAAACTTCTGTAAAAAAATATGCTATGTGCTTAAATAGAGCCCTTTTAAATTTACAGAATCGCAATTTAATAAGTAAGTATTTAAAAAGTTTGTGGTGGAAATTTAAACCCGCGCTGCCACTTCATAGTCCAGTTACTTAACCACTGCGCTTTCTTGCACGCCCAGCAAACCTGACTCTACTTAGTACCATCGATTATGCATGTGTATCAACCATTAACTGTGTATTAGTAAAGGTTGTTTTTATATTATAGGAAAATAAGAGATATGAGAGATTTTTATGTGTTAGAATATTTAATATTGGGGCAAAAAAGGAAAATAAATAATTTATTAATAAAGCTATATGGCTGTTTGCCAAATTTATTTTGTTTGAATGACTATTCCAAACTTGCAAAGACCGTTTTTTAAATATTTCCAGAGATCTTTCTGGATCACAATGACTTTTCTGTTTTACAATGACAATACGCCGCCTGTTATTGAAGTGTAGCATATGCACTTACAAACAATAAATCTATAATTCATGCACATATGTACTACTTTTGCATAGATTTTATTAACTTATTTTATAATTTTTGTAATCCTAGTTGCTCTGTGGACCAACTGACTTCTCCTGCACCAATGGTGATTTATTCACTATAGTTTGGGAGTCTCTGGCCTAGATCTTATTTGTGTTTCTTATCCTTAGATGACATTTCCCCTTCATGTTTGTAGCCTCAGCGGGATTTCAATGCTTTATCCCTGAGATAATCATGGTGACAGCTTACTGACACACCAACATTTTCTAACTTTTCATCAGTGACAAAATGCTGTAGGCCCAACCCCTGTGGGGAAACTGAAATCTACCATTGAATCTTATTCATACAATGAGTGCACCAACATAAAATGTCTGCAAAATGACAAGATCCACACCAAGAATAAGTATCATCTTTAAACCGACACCTACCTTGTATCTGGTATGGGTTTTCTATGGCGTTTGTATTATTGTTCTTCAGTATCTTGTTTGTGAAAGATTAAAAAACTAACAAAATTAGCTGTGTAAACTATGAACCATATTTGCATATTGAAAGTTCCATTAATATTGTTATTACTAGGAAATTGCCTGTCAAAAATGACGGGAGTAAAATTGTAAGCCTGGCAATGCTGTTGCAACACAATGTGAGGCTATGTGCCCTCTGAGCACCTTTGGCTCTCATCGCGTAGCTCTCAATGCCTCTTCCCTTGTTTCCTTGAACGCCTTTGATGCTCATCGTGAGCCTCACCCCCCCCCCCCCCCGTGTAGGTTAGGGGCCTTGGGATGAGTGTTACTGCTTTGGGTTAAGTGTTAGTGCCTTGGTTTAAGTGTTACTGTCTTGGATTAAGTGTTACTGGCTTCTGGCTCTTTTTTACTGCCTCGTTTTCATCATGTTTATGTTTTTTCGTCCGACATTTTTTTTCCTACCTAGGTGATATTCAATGTTAAAAAAACTGAAAATATGCATCCAATTAACTTGCAACCACACTCACAGGCTCCCTGGATCTCCCCCTGTGCTGTGTGTGAGTGTGGCAGTGAATTTGAGGCATAATTGTGGTGTTTTATTGGTATTTCCAGTTGTGTGGTTTGGGCAGCTTACGTGCTTCAGTCCTAAATTCTACGGGGCTCATTGCACCCTAAGTCCTGCGCCGCTGGAGGCCTGCAATGAGTGCCTTTGACACTCATTGCAGCCTAAGTCCTGCGGGTCTCGCAGTTGTGGCCCGCAACGGCTTGTCTCGCTATGTGAGGGCCGCAATTATTTAACATTGCATGACCGACATCGCAATGGGACAAACACTGACAACTATATATATATATATATATATATATAATCCTTTATTTGTAACACGCCAACATATTCTTTACCGCTATACAGGGGTTAATCACAAGTCAACAGCAGTTTAAAGCATTGCAGAAGAATGGAGGGTCCCGTCTTGTGCTTAAAATCAAATATAAATAGTGCTTTCCCCAAAGCACCAATCCAGATTGAGAACTACAATCTAAAGGGTATGGGCAGTATATAGAAGGCGATTTAGATATATTGTACACTTTAAGACTGAAGGTGATACGTTTCTTTAAAGAGATTTTAATGAGGTTTTGAAGGATTTTAAGAAGGAGCATAGTCTAGTTCCATCATGTCTGGCTTCAACACATCCTGATAGCGGGGGACCTGATCTCTAGCTTATCTAGCGGTGGAAGGGAGAGGGATAGAGTATTTGTTATATTATCAGAGCTTTTTAAACTTTGACACCCACCCCATTCATCACACATGATCAGAAGCAGGCAGCTTACAAGGATAACTGCAAACTATCCTCTCAGAAATGTAAACACCCCTAAGAGGCATTAAATATGTTTTTACTTCTTAATAAACTAGCTTTCCTTTCTTAATTATGCCCACACATTTACCAAACATATATTTTGTATATGTTTTATTGTACACTGGTCCTTTTTATCAATTTCCAACCATTGGTGAATACAAAACGGACGTTTCAAATTATTTAAAGGAATAAAGAGAAAAAAAAGACTAATTTCAGTAGCAAGTATATTTGCGATAAAAGAACGTTATGCAGAGTAATATAGTAAAGGGACTCAGAAAAGCGTGTTCATAAACAGACGTCATTAAAGAGCTCTCTCTAAGTATAGGACAATTATTTGCCTGGTTCTTATAGAGGAAACATAGTGTCATACTCTCCTATTTTGCATTTTCACGTCACTAATACTTTTAATACATAAATAAATTTTTGTTGAAAAGGTATTTGTAATTCAAAACTTCTATTTTTGTTTATACACATTAATCTGAGCTAATATATTTAAAGTGGAATGTAATCATTCACCTGGTTTGAGTGTGTGTGTGTGTATATATATATATATATATATATATATATATATATATATATATATATATATATATATATGTGTGTATATATATATGTATATATACGGTATGTATATATATATATAATTACACACACAATTACCGTACCTATTGCCTTTTATTAAATGGTTTTCACAGTCATGGAATATTTCCTGTGAAACATTTCTCGTAAATCACAGAGATTAGTTAATTGCTGCCAAACTAATGAATAAATAAAGTGACATAAATTGTGTAAATAAAAAATAATAATAAAAAAAATCATTGCAGTTAACTGTAATATGGACTTATATTGTCATATCATTTTCCGTAAATACTGGACCATATTACTCTGTCAGTTCTTATAGCTTCCTTGAATTCAAAGTGCTTGATGTTCATATTTCTGTTCCCCACAAGTGGGCACTGTCAGTGCAAATATTAGGAGATCTTAAAAACAAATATAAGAAAAACAAATGGTGCAACATAGACAATCATTTATACATTGCAAAAAATCAGTAATTGTGAGGCGATCTACTACTCTGATGTACACCAATGCACCAAAAATGTCAGACAAATATGGAATGTAAACTTTACACTCTGACATACTTTTAATATAGTGACTCTTCTATCTATTTTTTTTTAAACATAATTTGTCAAACTTTTTAATTATATTTCCATTTACAGCAGTTAATATTTCTCCCTCCAGCCCCAGTTTCCAATTCCTAACAACTGCAAGTTTAAAAAAGTATAGAAAGGATTCCAGTATGTTATTTATACAGTATAATTGTTTATCAGACATCCCCAGCCCTTACATTTAGGCAGAGTTTGGTGTGTGACTGAATCATTATTGTAATTACGTACAGTAGCACGAGCAGCTGCCAAAACCAATGTTTAACTCTAGCGTTTTGTACTGTAATACATTTATGGTTCATACTCTTTAAAACGTACCTGAGAAGTGTGAGCTCTAATTAACACATACTTTCAGCCAAGTGGATGACATATAAAAATGTAAAGTAGGAGAGGATGATACAGTCAGGGTATGCTCTGAACTGACTGTGGTGATCCAGTTTTCCATAGCAAACTGTTTAGGGACACTATCACCCCAACAGCAAGTTTATTTCATCTTAATGCTTCAAGTGGCTAGTACAAGCTGAGCTTGTTTCAGAGTGGCCACTTCATTAGGGTGATCAGACATATATATATGTATTTATGTATATCATATCTCTGGTATGTATACCATAACCCTGGTGTCTAGAGGTAATAAATCCTGGTGTCTAGTGGATTCTAGTGATCAGAGAGATAGATGTGTATATAAGTTGTCTATAATATGTTGTGGTGATTCCCCCTATATGCATTTACCTGATGATATCAGATGCTGCCTCAACTCTCTCTGCATCGCTGTTTATGTTCATACTGAGGGTTTCATCTCATATCAGTGTTTTTGTGCTCTTTGTGCCTTATCTGTTTATCTGTCATTCAGGGATTATTTCAACTACCTTTCCTCAGTATAGATGTATACTTTTGGTGGTGAGAGTGTCATGGTCTGAGCCTGCATGAGTGCTGCCGGCACTGGGGAGCTACAGTTCATTGAGGGAATCATGAATGCCAACATGTACTGTGACATACTGAAGCAGAGCATGATCCCCTCCCTTCAGAGACTGGGCCGCAGGGCAGTATTCCAACATGATAACGACCCCAGACACACCTCCAAGACGACCACTGCCTTGGTAAAGAAGCTTAAGCTAAAGGTGATGAACTGGGCAAACATTTCACCAGACCCAAACCCTATTGAGCATTTGTGGGGGAAAGGTGGGGGGGTGCAAGGTCTCTAACATCCACCAGCTCCGCGATGTCATCATGGAGAAGTGGAAGAGGACTCCAGGGGCAACCTGTGACGCTCTGGTGAACTCCATGCTCATGAAGGTTAAGGCAGTGCTGGAAAATAATGGTGGCCACACAAAATATTGACACTTTGGGACCAATTTGAACATACTGTATATACAGCATTGTTTTTGCAGCCAATGTGTAGCTCTGTATGCTAATTTGCCGATCAGAGTAATTGACACTAGGGAATTGAACTGAATGACAACATAGGGGGTCATTGTTTTGGCCACCACAAAGACAGACAAGAACATACTAAGTATTGCGGAGCGGCTCATTTGTGTAACAATGCAAAGCAAACGCCATCCAATGTCTCAGGGAGATTTAACTTGAGAAAAAATGATTAATAGAACGTGTGGCCAGTTTGTCATGCTCTTTAGGAATAACTGAAATTTTGTGTAACAGAGTCTCTTTAAGCTATGTCAAAGGTAATGTAAAGGCTATATTTACTAATGTGAAAGTTCTCCAGTTCCTGTATTGGTTAATGGAACTTGTTCATCAAAGTAGGAAGACATCTTTCACACTTGGATACAAGAGGCTCCATAGAATAGTATACGGACTGGAGCTACCTCACTTCACTAATGAGAAATAAACCAAAGTGACTACCTAGAACTTAAGTCTTGGGTGAGAAAATATTTGAGGACATCTCTCAACAATGCAACAATAGAGTAGATGGCCACTGGACAGTCAGGGAGCTAGTTCATCTTTGATGCACAAGCATTGAATAATGCATCATGATGGGAGGGTTTAAATGATTTTCAACTTAAAGACATCTTGAAATTCAGAATTATACCTCATTTTATTTTAACTGATGTCTTCTTTAACTGTGGTTGTGTTATATCTTTTGAAAGTGCTGCTGGTTATAGACTTTGCTCTCCAGTTAACAGTGAGAAATGACTAGGAGAATAAAGAGAACCCCATTCCTAAATGCAATATATGACTTGCTAAGTCAAGCATCTAGTTCTTAATATTAAGTACAGTGGTTCTTATAATATTTTTCTTCCATCAATGGAATAAGCAACAGAATCTAATAAAATAAAGTCATTTTTTAAACTTAAATGTGACACCAGCAAGTTAAGTAGTGATCACTTCCTCATGAGTGTTCTTTCAAGGTTTTTTTATCCCCTCCAAACTATAGATAAAAATGATCTCTTCACTAAATTACATACAATGGGCCATATTCGATTAGCTACTCACAAATGCTTTAAAGTCATTAATTTGGCTACAAGTGTTTTTTTTTTTAAAGAAATGTTTAGATGTATTCTACTTTCTCTAGCTCTCAAATTCAGATTGTAAGGCTGAACTTGTAAACCTGCCTTTTTAAGTCGGATTTCAAGGGGCATGATTATATTATCTGACAATATTTAAGCAAGCCGGTAATCTACTCAAACACTCATCATGACGTCCGTAAAACATGTAGTTTCTAGTTAAACTTCACTCAGAGACTATGAATTAATTAGTGTTGAAGTAAATTTACAGATTGGACTCACAATCCAGCAATATAGAAATCAATAAAATGAATTAAAGCAACTGTTCTAGTCCATGCAGGTTCCATGATATGTATTAGCCTAAGTTCCGGGATACATTTCACACAAAAAATAACATCAATTTTTTTTTTTTTTATTGCATATTTGTGAGTTTTAGACTGTTCTGCAATTAATTTGAATGTATTTCTATGCCATCCCATATTTTTAAAGTACAGTATTGCGTGTTAATAGTTGTTAAGGCTCTAATAATTGATTTTAAAATACCTTGCATGTCCTCTTGAGTACTCGTAATATTTTTGACAGAAACGTGATACTTTTTTAATTTGCAAATTTGCAAACATTTGCGAATTAGAGCTATGATTATCGATTTATGTGTAACATTAATTGTTTAGCACTTGTAAATCGTGAGCTGTGCTAACATCAATGGAGTTCTAAGGCTGTCGTTGCCGGTTTGGCTGGCCCCTAGTGATTGTGGGCGGGTAACTCGGAATCGGATTGCGAGTAACGAATAGAATATGTAGCATTTTTTCAGAATGGTTTTAAGTGTGTATAATTTTACGAATAGGGCAATAGACTAGGGCCCAATTATTATCTTAAAGGGACTTCCACTTTAGGTGATGTTTCTCTAACATGACAAAAAATGATATTGCATTGCTGGACAATATTTAAAAGCAACAATATGAGCTTGTTATTATGTATACAAGACATGACTGCATTGTCTCAGTAGAGGTCTGGATTGGCTGGACACATAAAACACATGTTAAACCATCAATGGATAGTGCTTGTGCTGCAAATTGTAATGTTTTCTTGAAACAAAAATGTAAACAAAAAAAAAATACATAATAGATTATAGTAATCCATCAGTGAAGTTGCAAAATGAGTTTAATATGCCATAAGACAATGTAAGTACCAAGCTGTTGAATACGTTCAGCCGTGTCTAATGATATTTTGTCTAGCTTAGTCTAAATCCTAGTATTTATTCATAGTGTTTCTTTATATCACATACATAGACACATTTAAGTGGAATCTGTTTTATGTGTAAATTGTACTCTTGTAGTGCATGTGCATGACAAAGCATAACGTCATATGACTATGAGTGGTCTTTTTATTGCATTATATGCTAGATTTAAAAAAAAAATCTGAGTGTCTCTATAACCAATATAGAGGCAAGCACAGCTGTTTCCAGATTATATTTTTCTGTGTTATAACATTACTGTAATCAGCACATTTTTTAATTATAGATATGTTAATATGAGCCATATGAGACCGATACAACATTACATATCAGGGTAACCGAGCTAAAAAAGTAGATGTAATGGTTCTGCCCTCTGTGTTATTACTTTCCAACTTGAAGTTAGATGTTTCAGGAGTGGCGTGCTGCTTTATTGGGGTGTTGGGTAAGTGGAATGACCTTCCAGCGAAGTGGTAGGGACAAACACAGTGAAAGAATCCTTTTTTTGGCCTAAAATCTTACACATAGTTCTCAACTGGTTTTCCCCAATGCAGCTCATGAAGACAGTATACTTCTAAGTGCAGGGGTTTCACTGTCTCATAGCACTACAGTTGCTCTGTTCATGAGCTACATAAGGTACAGATGGCAGTCCCAAACAGATACAAATAGGATGATTTTAGGATTACAAAAACAGAGCTTTTAAGCACTTCTTTATAAAATAAAGTACATATAAATAGAGAGATACACAGGTATATTATATTCCTAGTGAAATCCAGAAACCTTCCATGTCCCTTTAATAATTTGTGTGGATGCCGATGTCTACACCGGTACAAAGCCAGATTGAGGGAACTTGACTATCTTATTGTACAAATTATTTATTTTATGGGATCCAAGAAAGTCTTATATTTTATCTCAGACTTCCAAATATATTTGGCTTAAACACACCTCATGCACCAATTACATAAACCGTTATATATTCTTACCTTGGAAATTCAGTAAAAGGTACATTTGTTTTTAGATTGTATATTTTTGAGTTTTCAGTCTTGTAAAATATTTTGGGAATAAGCTCTATGTACACTTTGATTTTAAGCTCAAAGAAAGGAATCTCCATGTGTTAATATTGTTTTCTGCCTTGTGCGTAACCCCTATATAGCACTATGGAAAACATTTGTCCTTTATGAATAAAGAATAATAATAATAATGGTAATCCATGTATTAATTCTATCACTAAGACACTTGTGTTAATTTGAGAATTATCCATGGCCCTTATTTCTTCCTCGTACAATTACAAAACCTAAAAGTTCATCATTACTTAATATGCACAACTATTTTTATTGCAAGCAGCCATTGTTTTATTTGCTTTTCCGATTTGTCATTGGGGTGATGGTCTTATTGTAAGCTGCACCTTCATTTAATCCTTCTGTAAGATCCACCATTGTGTCAAAACTGAATGAATATTTTACATGCATTGAGGTGTCTTCCAATAGTTAATACATTTAAAAAGTGTTTGTATTACATTGTAAAAAAAAACATTTTGTCAATTAGCAAGTAAAAACCTCCAAAAAGCATATTTTAAAATGTTAATGACCTAAGTAATTATTTAAAGGGAGGCTGATCCCTCAAATCTGCTTCACTATTATCTTGTTGAACTGCCTCCTCTTCCCAATCTCCGACAAATTCCAGCTTGTGCAAAATTTGATCCAACTCCTTACAGAGAAAAATGGGAATGGAGTTGAAAGACTCTGCCATTAGTTTTTAATTCAACATGTTTTTGTGCCCTGCCTTTTCCCAAAACGCAACTCCTCTGGAGTGGGGAGATGTTGGTTGAAGTTGCAATGGCGCTTTCTGTTCCTTCTCAAAGTGTTTCCATAGAAACCACAAGTTGTAAATTAAAATAATTCTGCTAGGTTTTACATTTCATTATATTTCTTCCAGTTAGTTTTATTATTCATGTTTTCACATGTAAAGTCACACTTAGATAATTGTATATGCTAGTTATCCACCACAGTGCTTTTCACATTTCCTGAACTTCTTCAAAGTTTCACAGTGATGTTGGTATCCATTGCACAAAATGTAATTAAAGGTCAGATAAATAGATTTTGAGGATAATACAAGCATGTAGTCATGCACTTTAAGAGTGATTCAACCATGGTTGCCATTTAGTATCAAATGAGGTTATAATGCCCCACATTCTAGCTGTCAATTAATATTTTACCATATTTTGGTAATGACCGTATATTAGATTATATGCTAAGGCTTGTCTTGCCGCATGATTAATCTGCGCAGCCAGTGCATTTTGTTTCCTTGTGTACTGTTCCCAAGATAATGATGAGAGCGAGAACCATGGGTCGAGTGGAGGCGGATTCTAAGCACGTTGTTATTTGAGTATTAATTGAGTTGTTTATTTTCTGTTATTATTTTTTTTATTTATATTATTTATTAGTATTTATGTGCAATGCTAGTATGCCAGCTACAAGAAAACCTACAAGGTTCTTTCATCTGCTTCTTTCCAGTACTTGTGTATGGAGTGTGGGTAAGTCTGTAGAGGGGCTAAAGTTGTAGGCTAGTGACTAAATATGCCGAATGTGCAGAAATAATCTCTCCCTCTTCCATAATTATATCCCCTCCCCATACATTTACATTCCCAACAAATCAATGTGGTTAGTTTGCAACAAACTTTATAAATGTGTATGCTTCGCCAATGGTTCTTTAAACCCTATAAGGTTTTTATATTGTGCCACTCTGGGATATGTCTATGTGACTTCCTTCCTCCAGGCTACACAGACACTGAGTATGTAATATACATGTGTAGCGAATAACTGAAGGAAAACCATATTAACAATGCATACACCTAAGATAATGAAATTGCATTTATGAAATGTACATATCATTTTAATAGACCTGTGTTACATTTGCTCCGTGTTCTGGTCACCTGTATGATTATATCATGCTTTTGGATATGTAAACCTGATTGTGCCATGTCATATCCTATCATACGATGCACAGACCTGTCTGAAAACGGCTTTTTTTTCTCTTTACAAGACATATAGTACTGTGGGACATCTATTATTCTGGAATAATGAGACCTGCTTTCTCATTCTATTCCAGGAAAAATGGAAAAAACATTTGACAGGCAGGCTCTTATTCTGTGAAATATGTAAATCTTACTATGTAGAGTTTCATTTTCCTCTTGAGACAATACAGTTTTAATTAGTCTCATAGTAATTAAGTTGACTCTTATACAGTACCAACAAACATCAACGTAAAACAGTACAATAAAGTGAAAACACTAAATGACTTTACATCATTGGTCTATATACAGTAAGGTGAGAGGTTTCTTACTAGTGAGGTGAGACCTCTCCAGTTCTTTTCTATGTAGGCTCTTTTTGGAGATTTATTCCTGCAATTTCGTTACTTGAGGTGAGAATGCTCTCACCTTAAAGGGACATAGAAGGTTTCTGGAATTCACTAGGAATATAATATACCAATATATATCTTTAACTTTGTGTATTTTTGTTATCAAAAAGAGCTCTGTCGTTTTTTTGTTTTCTCTGTTGTTTTTTTGTTTTCTTTGCCTAAAATCGTACAAATAGTTCCTAACTTGTTTCTCCCTCTGCAGCTCATGAAGACAGTGTATTTCTAAGTACAGGGTGTGCAGTGTCTCATAGTAACCTAGGCAATATTCTGCAACATGCTTTTTGAGAGAGGTCACTGACAGGCTAATTTGAAACACTGCACTTTGCAGTCTCTGTATTCGTGAGCTGCATGGCAGACCCGAATAGGTACAAATTGTATGACTTAAGTCAAAAAAAGCTTTTAAGCAATTCTTAATAACATAAAGTACATAAAAGTGAATTGATACATAGGTATATTAAAGGACAGCTGCATTTCAGCCATTACAGTATACTCTGCTGAACTGATAATCTACAGAATTTTCCTGGAAAGTCAAGTTGAAAAAATATAAATACACCACATCAACTGTTAATTATTTGACATAATTGCTATTTACTCTGGAGAGCCATTTCCTTTTTTGAGCTGCTTGATTGAGCTGATTTCTGAGAGAAAGGTGCCTCTTAAAATCCTTTTGAAAATACTAGGTGGGGATTGCACAATATTGCAATCAAACAGCCAAATGTTTTTGTGCATTCAAAGTTACCTCCAACTTGTAGAAGCAGATAAACAGAAACAATAATGGTGGTTCTTGTAGCAAATTAATTAGATATAAAAGATAATGAATATTTATTTCATTAAAAAAAAACATTTTTGCCCCCTATCAAGTTCTTCCACATAGTATCTAGCCAATTTTTTTTTTCTAAAAAGTATATTTTTATGTGCAGCATGTGTAATACAAACCAGACATTACTCAGTCAGGGGATGTCACATGGCCTATTTTTAATCTCCGTATAAGATGCTGTGCATGAAAAAATCTAGACAATTTACACCTCCTAATTTATATTCTAAGGAAAGTACTTATTCTCATAGGTGGAAGTCTATATATAGCTTATCTTCACACTCTGAATCCAGGCTGAAAAATACTGAAGCTACTTTACTGCAGAACGCAGGCATTAACATATTATTTTTTTACTACTCTGTATATATTCTGTAAAATAGCACATTTAAAGGGTTAGTTCTAGCATGATTAAAGGGATTGTTTAGGCACGTTAACTGTATTATATAAATGTTTTAAATAGGCTACTTATTTAACCCTCCTAAGTGTAATTGTAAGATATAAACTTACACTTCATTTATTTCTAATAAGCACCCAGCATAGTCTTCTGGAACGTCCCCCTTTCTCCTTGTTCTCTCTCATGAAAGTTTCCATCTTCTAGAACTGTGACTTAATATCCATGTCTCATGATGCTAACAATGACACTGTGACATGTCTCATGGTGTTGTCAATGAGACCAACTTGTAACATGGATTGGAGGCAAGCTGCGGATATACATATTGCATCTTCTAATGCACACCTTGTAAACATAATGCCCATTTAGGCATCAGTTTTTCAAGTATTTGAGGAATACAAGTACATAGTTTGAAAATGCATAATAGCCAAAAGTTACTTTAAGTCAAAAAGCCTTTCTATTCTTTTCTGCATATAGTTGAATAATACAACACAACTGCTTCTCTACACACAATGAAAAATCGGGGGGGGGATTTGTTTGAAAACCTAAATTTTGCTTTTAAGCAAATATCTTTATATAAAATTACCAGTTTGTTTGCAATGGCAGTGAAACAAAACTGCATTTGCCACAATTCTGTGCAACAATAATATTTATCCAGGTGTTAACCATGGCATCCTTCTATAGGATACACTTCACAAAATCTTCATACTGGGATTCTCACCATGGGTGAGGGAACTGGGGGGGACGGGGGTGAGGGAACTGGGGGGGAATTTTTCATTGTACAGTGGCCATTTAAATATTTTTGGTCTTGCAAAATGCGTTATGGGTTTGTCATGTTGCCAATATAGCAATTTTGAGTGAGGTAGATTACCATAGCTTGAAAATACATTAATCTATCATAGGAAGTGGAGCTGCCTCACAATGTTACCCACAGATATTGCTGTCCCTGGAACACGGCTATGCAGTGTTTACTCCACGTGATGCAGTCTGCACATGCTTTGTATATACTACGTGTAAAACATATTTATAGAAATAAGCAGTACACTCAAAATATATTGCAAACTGCAGGAAAAATAGCTTACCTCCATATTTGTTATAAAAAAAAAAAATACAATACTCCCATATAGAAGGTGCAACTAAGAGGATAATTAGCCTGGGAAAAGGTCATAAGGCTAGATTTTATTCAGGAAAAAATACTGGTGGTCCGTGGAGGCATCCATGATACTTTGTTGCAGACTATTTTTTTGTGAGAGGAGCAATTTTATTTTTCCAGAAGAATATTTGGATATATCCCTCTTCACCTTTGCATTTCTTCGGCAGTACTGACAGCTGCAGTTACAGGAGCCATCCGGCAGAGGGCGCTGTCAATTTTCGGGCGCTGTCATGTTTGATGTAAGGCAAAGAACTATTCTCCCCTCCAGTGTGGCTCAACTCGACGGTGCTGAGTCGACAGCGAGGCTCAAGGCCTCTTCTGTCGGCACGCCTTATAGAAAATCGTCAGCGCAATCTGTCGATAGCCGGCGGGATGGCAGCGAGTAGATTTTGCAAAGGTGAAGAGGGAAAGGACCGAATACTTCTGATAAGAAGGATGTAGTTGTCAAAAGCTAAAATGCCCAGTGGTGTGAAATAAATCAATTCTTTTAATTTGTTATAGAGAAATATTCTGCGGGAAACAAAATAAAGGGGAATCTAAGTTGTTTTTATTTAATGTAGATTTTTTGACAAAATTTGGTACACATTCTACATTTTCAGTGAAATTACATTAACAGCCCTCTGTGTGTAGAGTTAAATACTATTTGATACAAGAGAAAATGTGATAATAGATTATGCTTATCTGCACAATGTAGAAAATATTCTATTCTTCATCTTGGTTTTAAACGTCTTGATATCTGGTTATTTCACTTAGAATCAATTAATACAGCTGGTATTCAGGAACTTGTACAGTATGATTCTCTTTTTAGTGGATTTTTTATTTTTCATAGGGAGTTTGGTGCTTGCATTTTTTTTGTTGGTAAATTATAGCTGCTTACTCTTTATTACTATTAATATAAATCTGAATGTTTCCCTTGTTCCACACTATCACATGTTTGGTACAACTTTGACTTATTGTTTTAATCAATGTTGAATATTTAATTACTTTAATCAAATTGTCAAATTCCATTATGAGACTTAAGAGAATATCCACACTGATTTTATAGAGTAAGCAGAGCATACCTGAAACCATCACAGTAGTAACTATGGTTAAATAAACTGACTGTTCTTTATTAGATCAGAAACTGGATATTAATGTTACTACCATAATTCTGTCCCAGTCCCTTTTTAAAATAAATATGTCTGTCATCTAAGGCTAATCATTAGGAGTCTGCATGTAATGAGCATAGCATTGCAACTATTTAACTTATGTATAGTGTATGCTTACTCTAATGCAGTTGAAAGGGATCCAAAGGGACTACAGCACGCCAGTTCTTTTCCATAAGGTTATCTTGGCAAAGATACTGGAGTGGGTTGCCAGTTCCTTCTCCAGTGGATCATGATTTGTCTGACATCTCAGCTATAATCTGCCCATCTTCGGTGACCCTACATGGTATGGCTCACACCTTTATTGAGATACACATGCCCTTTCATCATGACAAGGGAGCAATCCAGAAGGGGATTTTGTGAATATGGGACACTAAAAAAACTATTATTGGCATAAAATAATTCTAGGGTCATCTGTTCCAAGTGTAAAGTTTTGGACATATTATAATATAGCCTCAAATACTCTTCATCCTTTACTACACCTATTCCCCGGTGCTTCGCATTTGTGAAGTATGTAACAAATTAATAAAGATTAGTAGCTATATAAACCATGAGTGTAAAATCATTTTGGTGAAAATGTTACATTTAGAAGACGGATTGTGTCAAAACCGCTTCCATCTTGGATGAAAGGCTCAGGGGAATGGTTGTCCAACTGGAACTTGCTTCTCTATTCCTTAAATGTTTAAGTTAGAGTAATGTGACTTGCGCTTAAAAACGGAAATAAAATACACAGAGCCCCTTGAGAAATTAAAGGGCTCATAGAAAACACAAAACTACCACTTCTATTCATTTGCTACTGTCTTTATTATAGCCAGCTGTCTCTCAAATAGAGCCAAGTTTGTAAGGTAATGATTCCATGACAGGAAGGGGGTTATGTGACATGTATAGGATTTGGGCCAAATATCAGTTTTCTGAAACATATGACATCATAAACTTTATATACAGTCCTTTTTAAAGCCATACAGACCTTTGAGGCACTGTCCAATCATCTCTCTTGATTTTATTTTGAACCTGCCCCCTTGTAATTAGTTATCTGGGAGTCACTGCACCTTTTAATGGTCAAAATCATCAGTTAATAGTAAAAAAAGTGAAAAAAGCTAAAATTAATTATTGGTATATTAGCACATAATTTTACACTAATGCCCAGTATAAGTATTGGTGACATTTTTATAGTTGTGTGGTGATTGGTCCCTTTAAAATGTTGGAGCCTCTCATCCTTGGGGCCTGTTTGTTGAGTTATACCGTATTGGTCCGAATATAAGCCGCACCCGCATATAAGCCGCACCTGTAAAATTCAAGAGGAAAAAATAGAAAAAAGATAGTACTCAAATATAAGCCGCACCCTTAAAATTGGGGAAAAAAAGACTCTCCAAGTGATCAGCCATTGCAAGAAACAGGCTTTCTAATAAGCACTGTAACTTCTTTTGCAGGTTACAGGCCTTACAGGATGTTAGAATCACTAAAACCGGAAATCGCTATTCAATTGCTACAATACCGCAGTCTCAAGCACGCAAATCGGCACACATAACTCGCAATTGCGCAAATCGGCAGTTATTTTACGTTCGCAAATCGCTATTCAGTTGCTACAATGCAGTCTCAAGCATGCAAATCTGCAGTCATTTTACGTTCACGAATATAAGCCAAACACGTAAGGCGCAAATCGGCAGTAATTTGTTTACGGTCTCGAATATAAGCCGCACTCGTAACTCTCAAACTCAAAAATCGGAAAAAAAGGTGCGGCTTATATTCGGACCAAAGCGGTACTCGGGGGACTAATTGTATTATCAGGCCAATCAAAAAGATCAATGAGCTGACTTGTATTGGTGACAGGAGTACTTCTGTAGTCCAGGCTATTGATAATCTCCAAGCATTGTAGTACCCTCAATTTTCATCTGTTGGGGAAATGATTGGTATAGTGACAATTCTTATCCAATAGGATTTTTTTATACTAACTTTTTCTCTCCCCTTAGAAATCGGAAAGCAAAAGCACCAAATGTGTTAATTTGCTATAGTATAAATATATTTAATTGTCATAAAACTGTTGGAGAGTTTAGCAACTCAATTTGAAGCTAAAGTAATCCGAAAAAGATCATATACATTCATCCTGAACTAAATCTTATTGACTCAGTGTTTGGTATGCTCCCTGGTGGTCCAGTGGTTAGGATTCGGTGCTTTTACCACTGTAACCTGCAGGAATGTAGGGGATACAAGCCATAAAATAGCTTATTTATACATACATAGAAACATGTGAGAGGATTTGTCCGGTCCCCCCCCCCCCCCCCCCACCCAATTCCTAAGCCCAGACCTGGGTTCCAAGAGGTCACACCACCCTGAAGCTATTCAGGGTTGGGTCTGGTCAGTAATTGGATTGGAGACCATTTAGGAATACCAGGAGCTGTATACTATGGCTCACTGGAGAAGGAACTGGCAACCCACTCCAGTATCTCTGCCATGAATACCAAGTGGATCAGCATGGTGTGTTGCGGTCCATAAGGTCAGGGAGAGTTGGACACAATAGAGCAACGTAGAAACAAATGTTTGGTACAATTGAAAGGCTAAATCCGTTCTAGATGAGTTGGACAAATCTACAGTGGGCAAATTTGCAGGCTTATACCACACGCCAGGTGAGCTTCAGAACAAAGCCAAATAATTTTAGACATTAGTCCCTTTTTAAGTATTACTAAAATATTAAATATCTGTGTCTAAATGTTTCTTCAGAAATTATATATATTTTTATTTTAACATTATTTTAGGTTAAAATGGAAAACATGCTGTGTATTGTTAAAGCATTTCAAAGTATGTATGTTGGCACAATGCTTTTCTTTTTCTTTCGAAACGAATAAGAGTAACATTAATTAGAGCCTTCCTGGAAGTGATTGAAAGTAGCACTTAGTAGAGCGTGCAAGTGCATACTAGCAGACTGCATTACACTGAGCATACATGCTTTAAATGAAGCTGTGTGTTATTGGTTAGCCGGGATGCTTAGCATAATCACTTTGCTAGACTGTGTTAGAGGGGAGGTGATTATCACTGAGAACAGATGGGCAGGACCAAAGCATTGCCAGATTCTGTACAAGCCTCCAGTATTGTTGGTCTCTTCTTTTTTTTTTCCTATCGGATTCTCTATGATTTTTCATTTAATTGCTTCTCTGTGTCCTGTAAGACTCAAACTAACTGAAGGCGGTGAGCGAAGACCTCCTAGGTCAGGTCAGATATGCTGGGGGTGAAAGATTTCACATGCTATTGTAGCACACATGAAGGGATGGGGCAGATTTTATTTTGTACACTAGTCTCTCGTAATGCATGAAAGGATTTATCAAGAAGCTTAACTCCCTTGTCTGCATCTGTATCATTTTGTGGATTGTATTGGCTGTGAGATCAGAAATGATTTTTTCGGATATGAACACAGTTTCTGGGTCTCCTAAAGTGCATCCCCCAAATGGCACCAGGTATTACACTATTCAGGTATGTGTATATGGCATATTTTTCTTTATAACTTTGAGATAAAGTTGGCATTTTATTTATTTAGGTTAATGTTTGTATTTGGAATTTTTATGGTACTAGATTTTAACATTTAAAAATTCAGATGTAACACTATATATATATATATATATATATATATATATATATATATATATATATATATATATATATATATATATATATATATATATATGTAAAAGTGTATCTTAACGTATAAAAGAGCTGGTGTTTGACCCTATAAGTAAAAGATCACAGGATAAAACAGCACCATGCTGCAATATTAACTCCTTCACGTATCATGCTCTGCTAGAGGCACTATAATCTTACAGACACATAAGGTTCAACAAGTTAACATCAAACCCTTACCAGGGGGATTAATACCCACTGACTTCAGTCACAATTTCATTACTCCTACATACTGTGCAACCTTGCAAAATCCTATAATAGCTGCTGGTTAATATATTGCCCAAATGTTGGCTAAAAAAAGCACTTGTGACTAAAGGGTTATAAACACAAATCTCTTTTTTTTACATGTAATGCACAGAAATATGATGCTAACCTTTAGTATTTAGAATTACAGTATAACTGCTCAGCATGTGCCAAATATTTCTTGTTTGATGAAAGTGTTACAAAAATGTTTAATAAGCAGTAAGTTTAAGTTTCTGATTTCATAAATAAAACAGTTGTTTCCAAATTTTAGAAGCAGAACACGAAACAAGCTGCAGAAGGATATCAAGCGTGACAAAAGGGATTTTAAGGGCTAAATTGATGTAAAACGCTGTGATAATCTGCTATGCTTATGTATGTTTATAATATGCATAACAAATGCATGGGGGAAAATGAGGTGCAATTCCTCATAATGAGGTGTAATAAACTAGGCCACTTCTATATATGTGACTTTTAGCCTAGCATGCTATTTCCGGCATGGATGTTTTGCCATGAACATTCAGGAAGCATGTATTTGGACACTGTACGTCAGTGTACTTGGAATGGCGTATATAAATATGCACATTAGTCATCTGTACATCCATATTGTTGTCTGCATATTAAGGTTTATCAGCCTTATTAAATTGCGATTTGGTAAATTTAAAAGGGCTCTATTTAAGCACACAGCATATTTTATTACAGAAGATTTTAGTTAGTGAACTTATCTAAAAGCAAGGTTTTCACTAACTAAAAACTTCTGTAAATAAAATATGCTATGTGCTTAAATAGAGCCCTTTTAAATTTACCGAATCGCAATTTAATAAGGCTGCATATGTTTAAAGTCCGATATACACTTGGATATGTATGTACTCCTAATCGCATTTAATGGCCTAAAATAGTATATATAATGGATTGTATTTGTCTTGTGTCCAATCTTATTCCACTTGCATCCTTTTCACGATGACACTGTTTTGGCAGTGAAATTAAGTCTTCAAAGGGGCTGCCCATGATAGATTATTGCTTGTTGTTGTTGGTAAGGAGACAGTCATACGTACCTCCCAGCTGTCCCTCTTTTGGAGGGACAGTCCTTCTTTAAGGGGAAACCCCCGTCTCTCTTAGCCTTCTAAATGTCTTTCCTTAGACTGAAAGCCCTAGATTTAAGGGCAAAATCATGTTTTCCTGACTTGACAATGTCCTTGTTTCTCTGGTTATTTTATGGTTTTCCCTCAAAGTCTAGGAAATAAGAGTCTTTAGTGTCAGTTCTACAAAATATATATCCACATGGAGCATTGTGAACATATTAAGGGCACAAATATCTACAACTTAGTTTAAACGTTAAAGTGGTATAATTACCTAATAGTGTATATATTATTTTACAGATTGTGTCTCTCTTTGGTCATTTTAATGGAATACTCATGCTTTCATGGGCTTCTTCGGAGGATTGACTTTATGGATTGACTTCATTTTTCGATGTAATGTCTTATGAAGTGTTCTATATAACTTCATTATATTACTATTTTATGTACTGCTAATAATCCTTCATGTAGAATACTATCTTTGAGCAAGTTGAAAATTGGTTTAAACCATCTTTGGAATCGTTATTTGTTTTATTTGCCTCTGACTTTCTTTCTCAAAGAAAAAACATGTTCATATCACTAGTGTATTGAAGAGCATTGTAATCACTGGCGTGATAAATGTGATAGAGCTGAGATTATAGAATACACATTTGACAGTGATTGATAACTTTTGTATAAACCGAGTGCTTGCACGGATACCTTATGCATGTGCTTGTCCATATGATTTTATCATGACTTTTCTGGTGTTGGGGTAGGGAACTCTTATCATCCATTCAGCCTTTTAAGAACAAATACTTGCTTTATGTATTAATGTTCCTTATTTTAATGGATGTTCATATCAGACTTGACATGTACTGTTGTGAGCTGATTCCAGGTAGCAATTAAATATACTCAGATTAGAGTCATTCTGAATAAAAGCAAGGCCATGGCACAGAGTGAATCCATAGGCTATTGTGGGGATGTCTGCTTAGAGAATTGTTGATAAATCTGTCCACAGGAAAGTGATGTAGCCCAGTACATAAAAGCACTAGAAAATATTCAGTGTGGGTTTCTGCATTGGCCAATGAGGCCTAGGCCTACAGCATCACATTTTCATGGGGCAGCAGCACATACAGTATATGCCGGATAGATGTCATTTTTGGTTGCTTGAGAGTCGCTATTAAAAGAGGCCTAGATTAGCTGCACATTCTCTGCTAGGTATATGTGTCGGTGAGGGCTGTTCTAGCAGCAGCAGCTTTCACTCCTCACTTACACACCGGTACATTCGGATGGAGGGTGCGGTGCTCACCCCGCTGGCTCAGTCACTCATGCCTGTCTACTACCAGGTAACATTGAGTTGCACAGATGTACAGTGGATGCAATCTCGGTGCATGTAAACATTTTGTGGCATGACAACCTGGCTCCTGGCATATGTAGAGCCCAGTAAAATGTATTTATTTATAGTACAATATTTTTTTTTTCTGGTTGCTTGAGTTCTGGTTAACTGACAGTCTACTGTAGATACTTATGCATTTTCATATCTGAAAAGCATTGGCATATATAGTAGCCCTAGGAGTACAGTTAACACATGGCATGGAGAAAATTTCTTTATGTATTTATACATTATATATTTTATGGCAGATAAGAACCAAAAGGCTTGCAAGTTTACCCATAAATCATACTTCTTATATCCTCAGTGTTGTCTTATGCATTTCACAGGCATGCTGGGTTCCTTTATTATATTTACTCTTACTGCTGAAGGATGTTCCACTCTTTCACAGTATCCCTAATCCTCCTCCTTTAGAACTGTAATCTTGGCCTCTTTTCTTACTTGTGTCTCTATACTCTTCTGATCACTTAACTACCTAGAACATTGCTGGGCAACATGCAGCCTTTGGGCGATCTGCATCCAGTTTTCTGGAGTATGAAATGATGTCCTTTTCGGTCACCCCCGGACCATTTTCTCCAACCACAAGTAACATATCGCTGACTTACACCCAAAACACATCTCTCAAATTCCCACTGATATTGCTCACCTTAATTAATCTTTCTTCCTCACAGTGAATTTTGTTAAGCATCCAAGAAAAAGATAACATATTGTGCTTATCTCTTAAAGGCTGTGATGTAGGCATGTTTTCTTAGAATAAGTTAATGCTTGTACCATGATTTGAGTCATATAAAATGTTTATTTTGGCCCCTTTGCAAAAGAAACCGTACCATCCTGAGGTGAAATTTATTATGAGCCCATGTTTTACAATATGTAAGATTTCAAGATGCAGTAAGATTTTGTATTCTTATATCGTTATATGCTAATACAGAACATTTACCATTGCCACATGCTGTGGGGGCGCGGTGAGGTTTTTAGTTGGCAGCCTATTCAGAACTAAATAGTTCATCTAAAAATTGTTTCTAAGTATTTTATCCATTCTAGTACTTTGCCTAAAATACAATATGACACGCACAGTAGCTATTTTTAGTGCTGTGGTGTGACATTCCCTTGCAGCTATAGTTATATGCAAATACAAGGCCTTCCATAATTAGAGCAGTGGTGGGTAAGCTCGGCTGTGGGTTTTGCTATGTAGGCATCTCCAAACTACACATGGGATTTATAAGCCATTGAAAAATGCATATCTCTGCAGGAAACATCCCATACTAACACAATAATGTTGAATAAATGTGAATTTTCTAGAAATTGAATTGCTTACAATAGGTATGAGGGAGGTAAAGTATTTTTAGAATCCATAAGATGATGATTTTTTTATTTGACATTTAGACTTATATTTCATGACCCAAGCATGATCCATTTAGGCTAATCTTAAAATGATTGACACCACACCGATTGATTGGGAGAAAACACGGGCCACAGCTTTATTATAATTTAACCAATAAACATAACTTAAAAACTTGTATATATTATACATATTAACATATTAACTAAAGGGGGAGGAGCCTGGCCACAGACAGTGACCTCACGCCTTGGGCCCTGCCCAAAGAACCAATGCTGATCTTAAGCCCGTCCTGTGAGGTAGGGTCACGCCCACTTAGGCCAGTGGGCCGGGTAACTCGCCTCCCGCCAAACCAATAATACAACCATACATCTCAGAAAATTGCCACTTCTCCAATAAAATTCTGTTCTTTACTTATATGACACATTTTATTTATTTTTTTACATACATACATAACCACTTTTGACATACCATTAAATTAGGGTGGGAGGGAGGGATTTTCCACGGAGACCGCGCCAAAGTGACTCCCGGGGCGCGAATGCGGCGGAAGTCCTGCCCCCGACGCTTCTGATTGGCTGGTCTGCCTTACAGGCTCCGCTGGGTCACGAGACGCTGCGGGCTGACCCAGGGAGCCTGTGCAGCCTCCGCGTCGACAAGACTTACTCTTCTTGAGGTGGTTTATTCTCATGCTTTAAAAAAGTATGGAAAGTTAAATGTATAATATGATAAGAATCTGCAAACAATAACACATGTTTTATGGTTTTGCTATAATTAAGTGAGTTTCATTTGAAATCTTTAGTAAGTCTGCTTCGTAGAATAAAATAGAAACTGGAAAGGATCTCCAAGACTGTGACTCTTGTGTGTTATAGAGTGACATCTTGTATAACATTTACCTACTTCAAAGGTGACTGTTATTTGTTAGAATGAACATGACTGTGTGGTTTTGTGTATATTTACCAGTAAATTTTGTATAATGGATTTTCTCATTTATATGTATTTTTCTGCTGAACCAGGTGCCCCCACAATCTTCAATAACTCAGACATTCAGACAATTTGAACACACTATGTCAATATACACACATTGACACATAATCTACATATACAGATACTAACATACATAAAGACATTCAAAACCTACCTGATCCATATCCGGTTGCATTTTCCCTGAAGACCTATCAGTCAGGAAGTGAACGAACACCATGTCAGTTGGGTATGTAGCACTGCATACAAAAATATGAGTTTCTCACAGTGCCTCCTGAAAAAATAGCCCCTCATGTCTGTATGTATGTAGTGATGAGTTTTTGGAGATGGGACACTTTTCTTAGTTGACTTGATTATAACTTGAAAATGAGTTGTTGTTAAGTTGTGTCTGACTCTCTGTGACCCTCTGGACCACAGCATGCAAGGCACATGTCTGACCTCTCTGCTATGACCTGCCCATCTCGGGTGAGCTCACATATATATAGGTTTATAAACAGACATATAGATAAGTATTGTGAATATATAATAGTATGTACTATCAGACAATTCTTTTTCCAAAAGGCAACTCATATTACAAAATATAATCTTATTAAAAAAATATATATTTTATAAATTAAAGTGCTACAGAAGTTTGATGATATTGTATCTATGAATAGATTGCAGTCTTCACATTAATTGTGTCTCATCATTAAAACAAGTCTCTGAGCTTTGATCCCTTGTGTATATTTCATCAAAGCAATTAAAACACAGCACTTCTCTTTTGGAATATGTTATGCAAAATGGCCAAATACAGTGTGACAGCCAAGATTGATTAACTGTAAAATTGCCTTTTTAAAACAAAAGAAAACTAATATGCTTAGTGAGAGGAGACATTTAACTGTTGACAGGTTTGTTGCTTTTATTTAAAGTGCATAAAGTTGTACGTCCCTGTATTTATTCCTAGTCTTCTCTTTTTAAATGGTGACTAGAATCTTGTTTATAGCCATTGATCTGAAAAGCCAATAGCAACTGGCTGTCCTGCAATTACTCCAATTTAATATGCTACCAAGTCCCTGTACACTGCACTTATTTAATGCATAGTATATTCATTTATCTATTGCTTAAAAAAAAGTGCCTATAGATTTCATCATCCAAAATCTGTTCTCATGCTTGAAAGATATAATGTTTCATATTTCCTAAAATGTTAATATTTGTAACATCTTGTGAGAGTCCTTAATTATATAATAAAATCAGTGTATTCCCACCAATCATAACTGGCTATAGTCAATATGAGAGAACTGGTTGGTAAATTGTGCATAAGACAGTTGAAAGTAGCGGAAAATAGGAATGATGGTGGGATAGGTAGCACAAGGAAAAACTGGAGAAAGGAAAGCAGGAGCAGAAGGTGCCCAAATAGAAGGGACATGGGAAAGATTTGGGTGCCCTAGGCCATAGTTACCAAAATGTTTTCTGTGGACCAGTTGAAAATCGCCCTAGTTCTGTATATTCTGATTTGTATATTTGTATATCAGGAGGATCACTTAAAAATTGCGGAGACAGACCAATGAGCTTTCTGCCTCCTTACTTGAGAATTAACATGTAACATGCTCTACTGGACCATAGCATCTTCACTTTAAAAAAATAACATCTAGTTTCTTTATTCTTATTACTTATCAGTAGAACCCGTATTACAAACAATAAATAACGTAAAAAAAATTTTCATTACCACTGGGAACATTTACCCTACACAAAGAATCGCAGAATTTGTTTACTTGCACTACTGATAAATACACAAAGATGCCAAATGCAGTGGTAATACATAACGTCACCAAGAACCTCTTCAAAATGGCGCTCAATAATTATAGAGTTACAACATTGTACTCTAGGAGTAGGAAATGTCAACTCATTTTGTATAACATAGTTGTTAATGTCATTCATGTACAGAAACATAGGTGTGTCTGAGTGTGATCACCACACACTTTTCATATTAATTGTGCTTAATCGGCTACCTTTAACTCAGTATGAGAATCAGTTTTCCACACAGCTAAAGCACACATATTGAAGTCCAACTATGTACTATCAGGGTGCATTCTCTTAAGTACGTACAGCCTTAAAATGCACAATCTGCGTGCTCTAACAAGTGGGTCACAGCTATCATGTAAAAAAAGCCACCTCCATAGGTTGCAACGTCTTGCTTTGATACTTACTGTCATGCACCTGTTACCCTCCTGTCTCGCACACAGACCTTCTACATTGTAAGCTCTTTGGAGTAGATACGTTGACTCTGTTGCAACAAATAGTCTGTTGCCACATTGCATTCTATTGCACTGATTTGGTATTTCTGTATGCCCCATAATTTGTTTTGCCATTGCAATTTGTTTACCTACTCTATTGTGTCTTTTGTAAATAGATCTATAGAGATTATATTGATTTAATTGCAGATAAGAACCAAAGAAAACACATCTGACCTGCCTATTCTGTCTACATAAAAGTTTGCTTCAATTTAGCCTCAGGATTGCATTATACTTATCTCAGGCATGCTAATGTTCCCTAACTATGTTTTACCCTACCACATCCACTGAAAGGCTGTTCCACTTATCTTCTACTCTTTCTATAAAGTAGTACTTTCTCACATTATCTCTAGATATTCCACCTTCCAACTTCAAATCTGGTCCTCTTGTTCTTGTATTCCTCTTTTTCTTGAAGACATTAAAGGGATATGTAAGTGAGCTGGGTTGTCAATGCATCAGATAGAGGAGAATTTATAGTGTCTGAAAAAAATGTTGCATGCAAAAATTCCAAAGTAAACCGTTAGCCTGAAGATTGCTGAATGTGTTGCATTTTCAAAGAGTTTTCTCTCTGTGTTGACACCCCCTGAAATTCCCAGGGAAAAGTAGCATAAGTAATACATTGTATCATTTTGCCCTGGGTATTGTGCAGGCATGCTCAGTTAGCACTTGAAGTCTTCCCTACTGTGGCAAGTCACATGATTTCAGACACTTTCCTTTACTTTAGCCAATCAGCAGCTTTTATGTCGGGTACATTTCTTTAATGAAGTACCCGATATGCGCAGTGCCATTGCTGGGGGTGTCTACTTCAACCCCAGCACGTTTTGTTTTGTTTTGCAAAAATGTTTTAATTTTTTTCAAGCAAACATTTTTTGCTAAGTCGGTTATGACGCATTCCACAGGATGCATTCATAACCCACCTCACTTGCATATACATTTTAACATCTTGATCCTTTTAGATCCTTTGATATTTCAGTGTATCTATCTTACTCCACCCTCCTGCTCTCTGTTCGTACATATTAATGTCATGATGTCTTTCCTTATAAGGTTTGTCTTTTAGACCATTTTAGTTCCCCTTCTTTGACATGTTTTTAAAGCCTGCATTTTTATAAATCAAGTAATAATAATGACATCTACAGCTATATTACATAAGTAAATCCAGCAGTATTTACTGGTATGTATCTTTAATACCTTGCTATCATTTCTTGATGAGTTTCTCTTATGCAAAACTTTTATCTGTAAAACCTCATTTAAATGCACTGTGGCCACTCATTAAAGCATCATTAGTATTAAATATTTTAATGCATTCCCATAGCTCTTTGTTTAATCATATTGTGGGGAATAAATCAAAAGCGTTTTGAAGTAAAATAAAGAATATATCTGAGCATCTTCCTTGAGTCAACAATGCTGACATTTAAGGATTGTAAGGTAATTATCTGTCTACTATCATTTCATGTTTCTTAGCAGTAGGTCTTGAACCGTGTAATGTTTTATGCTGCATTGTAAATAGTTTCTTCAAGGCGAGTGACATTTTGAGAAAAATTACAGATGTAGATTTAAGTCAAGTGAATAAACATGTATTCATTTAAAATAGTCAGCTCTTAA
Organism: Discoglossus pictus; assembly: GCA_027410445.1. Classification (NCBI taxonomy): domain Eukaryota; kingdom Metazoa; phylum Chordata; class Amphibia; order Anura; family Alytidae; genus Discoglossus; species Discoglossus pictus. The sequence goes on along the minus strand of CM050167.1, from coordinate 293,005,098 downwards.
AATGAACACATATTTTACATTATTTGAACAGTATTTTTTACTGGCATCTCTAGTACTGTGAGAAGGTAATATTAAACCATTAGATATTTCTTACTAGTTACATCTAGCATGAATGAAAGCACTTATTAGTCTAGTCATATAAAGTTATGAATTAATACTTTTTTTTCTGTCCTCTCTACTGCCCTGATCAGGATTTAGGTTTAACACTGTGTGAATACATTTCCTCACCTGTGTTCTCTCTGTGTTAAACCTAAAACCGGACTTGTGTCCTTGAGGAGAGGTTTGGGAACCACTGCTCTAGATGGTTGCCATTTCGATCTACCTCACTGTATCCCTCCATGTGACTGTGTTTTCTGTAGTAGACACTGCTCTACAATACCTTTCACAGTTGTAGGAAGCCACGGGTTGTGCTTTGTGTATTAGAAGATGCAATATGAAGATTCACACAAATACCGAGAAATGTTTAAAGTGATTGGAGGAGAGATCGAGGCTAACATGATGAGCAGAAAAAAAAAATAGTAACAACATACTTAGATGGAGACATTTCTTGGGAGTGTATTGTAACTCTAATTCATCTCTTGGCAAAACCATAGGCTTTTAGTTCATCTCTATTCCAATGACTCTCACTTTTTTTAGACCTTTCCCCGTCTTTACTAATTTGTCATGAAAATTTCATGAGATCTATTGTCTTGGCTTTCCTCATGTTACCTGAACAACTCCAAAATGTTAGTATATTACCCTATATCTAAAATTTGCCTGATAGTCAACAATCCTGCCAACATCCCAATGGGTATAAACAATTAAATACTCAGTTGATCAAGTAGATAATGTGTAGTGCTATGTTAGCCGTAAAACATCTGAAAACTATTTTTGGGAGTTGATACCTTTTAATGGCTAACTATTTCACCTACATATAATACTCAGGATATTTGACACAAATGATGAGGTATATCACATTTGAATATTGGCATGAAAAGTGACCAATCACTGTGACGTTGGTCCAAGTGTGAGATTCATACTCTTCTATTAAAGATATGCTAGAGCATGTTGCACATGTCTTTTGTTAGCAAGGGAACATGTCATTAGCAGTAGCTTTCTTAAGTGAAGCCCTTACTACAAGCTGTTTTTATGTTACATTTATTAATAGGACAGAAGAGGAGGGTCTGGAAATAACATTTTTTATTCTCTTATCCATGTGCAAAGTTGCTTGGAGTTCTCTGGGTATCTTCTGTAGAAGTTCCATTTGGGGGGTTTATGTCCACACTAATGGACCTTGATGCCTTTTTGTTGCTATTTGTACTCTAGAAGCTTTCCTCTGGAAATGTGTGTGTGTGTGGGGGGGGGGGGGGGGGGGCTCTCATTATCTTTGTATTATAGCCTTTGCTGATAAAGTCTTGCCTAAGTTTCTGAAGGTGCTCGCCCCAATCTCTGGTCTCAGAACAGATGCAGTTATATCTGACCGCCTGACTGTACATAATATAGTCCTGTGTGCCTGGGATGGAAACTATTCATTTTTAATGTAAGATGTTTTTTTCATGGGTTTGTCTGAATGGAGTTGTTTTTGATATGGAGTGTAGTGTATTATCCAGAAAATAGATTTGTGTGTGGGAGAAGATGAGTTTCAAATTGATAGTGGGGTTGAATACATTGCATTTCTTTGTGGATTTAATTTTGATTGTTTTTTTACAGTTTCACAAATTGTGCATTATAGATGGCAGAACCTTAAGGTAGTGACATAAGAATAACTGTCCATGAGAGAAATGTGTACCATAACGCTATATTCATATAAATGTTAATACTCATTCAAGGAGCATCTGCAATGTATAGTGATATACTTACTATTTACTAGAAATCTAAAATTAACCAGAATCAACAATTATAGCAATCCTCCCAGTGCCTATAAATAGGTAGGACATGCTGCTGTTGCCCTCTCATTCCTATCATCGACATGGGACAGTATGAAAAAAACAAAGAAGCAATAAATCAAAAAAGTTATGGTACGGTCAGCTGATTATGCAAATTAAATGTTTGTTCATTTCTGTAGATTCATTATAGTGGAAGCAGTTTTTTAGAATAAAAAGGTTTTTGTTCACAAAATAATGCTGATAAAATGGGCAAGAATAACTAGAGGTAAAGGATTTGGAGGTTTTGGTTTTTCACAGTTTAGAGAATTAGCTCCACATGATGACATGGAGAGGGTTCAAAAAGAAAAAAAAGAGAGTATAGGAATTAAAAAATAACATTTATGCACCTTAGTATATTCTATATCCTAGCAAGTTAACAGATCAACATCTGATAAGGCAAAGTGAGTAGGGAAAGAAGATATTATCCTGCATAAACTCTAAATTGTTGTTAGTAATATCTGTGCAAAATTGTATTGTTGATATATACTTAAGGCTAGCCAACTTACCTTGGGTATACCCCCTGGGCTTATAGAGCTGTGCAGGGTTTGACGGTGGTGCTTCAGTGGTCTTCACCGATACTGATGTTTGGTTTAAATTATTAGTGTCTTAATAAACTTTATTTGTTTAATTCCTTTACTCTCTTTTTTTTGTATATTGTTTATTAGTGTCGTCAAGTGCCTGGAACTATCTTTAGTTCTTGAGGGTTCACAAAGAGTTATTAAGCCGCTCATTTTTGTGTGGCCAAAAGAGCTGCTTTTTTATGTAACTTTTTGTGTGTTACCTTTTAGTTTTAGCACAACATTTGTGTTGCTTGAAAATGTCACAATAATTCAGACAACTCAATACCCTTCAATTGGTATAGGATTGGTATAAACTATTAATGCAGTTTAGTAGAGTCTGAAACATTTTTTTCCTGGTTTTATGTGTAAATACAGTGTTATTTTATGGACACGCACAGATGTATGCGCTTGTTGCAATTGTTAGAGACAGATGAGTTGTAAAATCAGAAGCCCATTTTATTGCTGTTTTTAAGCATTGATTCTCTAAATTATTAACTTGTTTACGTTCTTCTTTTTACTTTTGCTGAATTACTTCTATTATTTTACAGAATTGCATAATTCTACATACACTACCAGAGTTCTTTTTGGCACTGAACATAATAAATATAAATCTTATAGTATGATTAACCCCCACAGACAGCCTATAGCTATTGTTTTCAATATTCTAATTAAAGATATCTTACATGTAGAAGAGTGTGTGTTTAAAATAATATAGTACAGATATATAAATTAAATGAGCAATGCCAACTTTAAAAATATATTTAGAAATATTAATAGTAAACCTTTTTGCGGAGAATAGTGGGACCTGGATAGCCTGAGTTTTCACTATTAGAAATGACACGTTCATATGTTTTTAATGTTTGGGTGACTATAACTTTCCCTTGTGAAACATTCAAACTGAAATTTAAAACTGAATTAAATTTGTCAATTTGTTTTTATAAATGACAAACTCCAAGGCAACATAATTGGTGTAAAATACTGTACTAATAAGTTAAAAAAACACAACTAAAGAAATGTTAGTGTGAGTAAGTGATGCATTTTTCTATATTAGTTCTATGTTCGTTATAATGATCTTTATCACCCACTGTAGAGGCATAGTGTAGTGGAACAAGGGTATGCGTGTTTTAATGGTTTTAAAATAATTATTTAGCTTAATAAAAATATTAATAACAAAAGGAAGATCTAGCATTTGAACTTGCAGCCTAAAGTTGTAAGACTGTTGTGATTCTTACCACTGCACATGAGTATAAAAATCAATAAAGCTAAAAGATAATATGTATTTTATATATGGGCCTCATTTTTTGTGGGGCCATATAAACAATAACTAAAAATGGCAATATTTGTTTTCAATATTTGATCAATTCAAAAATATAAACAATCTTTACACACTATTTTTCTATTTTTCAAGGCTGTGCTTAAATAATAAATATACATTCTAAATGTACCATAATAATATTCTGTGATGAATTGTGAAACATACAAACATGATGGTGAAAACCACTTGACTCTCCAGCTTGCATTACGAATGTAATTACTAATGTTACATACAGTTCAACATACTGGGCTCAGTTACTGTAACTTTATAATTTGTCCATAGAGCGGACAGATCGCAAATAACTTTTAAGTCCCAAAACTCAAGCTTCCCTTCATCTGAACTGCTGTTTGGCTTGTAATAGTTCTATATGTTCTAGTAGTTGTTAATGTATCTATATTCTTTTGGGCTCCCTGATGGTCCAGTGGTTAGAAGTCAGTGCTTTCAATTCCAGTCAGGCAACCAAGCGGTCACACCACCCTGAAGCAATGCAGGGTTGGGCCTGGTCAGTACTTGGATGGGAGACCACCTAGGAATATCAGGGGCTGTATGCTGTGGCCCACTGGGGAAAGAACTGGCAACCCACTCCAGTATCTCTACCGTGAATACCAAGTGGATCAGCAAGGTGTGTTGCGGTCCATGAGGTCACTGAGAGTTGGACACGTCTGAATGACACAAACAACACATTTCACATGTAGAAAATGGTAATGTGTCAAATCAGTAAATATTTCTCAAACCAGTTTTCACTCAATCACATGGTGATGAGCATCTCTAAATAAATATCCAACGCACAATACAAAAAATATTTGTACTAATAAGGAAAAAAATCCTTATTGGTGCCACCCGGATAATTGAAGTAACAAAATAAAAAATGAGAGTGCAAGAAATATCTGTGCACTCTGAATACAATGTGTCGTTAATAAAACTTAACATTTATTTTGAATAAATTAAAATAGGAAAAATATGTATTGCCCTGTTTAGAAATGTAAAACAATAAAATCTGTTATTACTATACGGCTAGAGTGAATAAATCCCCCACTGATACACAATACGATGGCCCTTAATATTTATTCAGGTTTTGAAAAGTTTCCATGAAATGTCTTTGTATTCACCTTTGATACAAGTGTGTATATCATAATACCCCCTCATAGGTGCTTCTGATTTACAGCAAACCAACCATTTGATTTTGTTATCTTTTCCTTGTAATCTAAATCCTCCTTCCTTTTCATTGATTTTGTTGCCCTTCTCAGAGCTCTTTCTAGTTCTATAATATTTAGTTTTATTAGAAGGTGCCAAACTGTACACCCGATCCAGGGGGAGATCTTATTGTAAAACGGTACATTACCATGAAACTTTATATTACTTACACTTGCAATTATCATGGTCTGTATAATGTAATTCAGTAGTTTGAAGTAATCATGTTTCTTTCAAATTAACCTAATTAATATTCTCAATATTCAAATTATGCTGTTAATTTTTATTTTTTGTAAACAAATGAGTATGATAATAATTAACCCTTTTAATAAGTAAATGTATATTTAAATGGACACTCCAACCTATGATCCATACAATATCACCCCTGTGAGAACACACTCTCTGCAAGTAGAAGCAGGCAGCAGTCCATTGTTACTGCCATATTCCTATATATCTTAGTGGCTTTAGATTGTAAGGGCCTCATTCTATTAGCGGCCGCAGCCGTTGCGGGGCCGCAAGGACCGGCCGCAAGCTATTCAGCTATTCTATTCCCTTACGGCCGGAGGCTCCGGCAGGCTTGCGGCCGGCGCCTTGTTATCCCTTGCGGCCGCTCGCGCCGGAGGAAATCCTTTGATGTAAAACGGCCGCAAGAGTTTCGGCCGTAAGAAATTCCTATTTGCAATTCAATTGCTCCGGGAAACCTCTCTGCAAGGCTAAAAACGAGCCGCTGCTTACTTGCAGGAAAGAGGTCCCGCTAGCACCAATTAAGCACATAAAATAGCTCAAATAAAGCCATCCTGCACTTTGAGAAGACTATAAAGGGATTTTAGGTGTTAGAAAAAATAGCACATAATTATCCTATACTCAAATCCGTAAAATATTTTATTTTTAATATCCGTAAAATATCCATGTAAAAAGTCCAGAGTGCTTGGAGCACCTCAGACCCGCCCACGCCGCAGCCGGAAAATAAACAGTTAATTTGAACTCGGGTTTGGGCAGATGTGCAAGCTTGAGAGTGGGTTACTTTTAATCCTCATGTCCCCCAATATGATCCCTAGCATTTACAGAGCTGTACAGTGCAGGCTTGAATTTATTTTTGCGTTTTTAGATTTCTGAGCTTACGGCCGGTTCCAAGATATGCGGCCGGCCGTAAAAGGAGATCCTTGCGGGGCCGTATAATAGAATCGCGAGCAAACAGAACCCCCGCAAGGAATAGCAGCCTTACGGCCGATTTACGGCCGCTAATAGAATGAGGCCCTTAGTTTGCAAGTTTTTTTAATCTTGAAAGGTGCCTTAGGGAAAGCACTTTGTATGTTAGATTCAAAGCTCAAAGACATGGCCCTCCATTATTTTCCAATGTGCTAAAACGGCTTTTGCCTTGTACTTAACCCCTGTATAGCGCTGCAGAATATGTTGGCACGTTACAAATAAAGGATAATAATAATAAATGGTTGCCTTTTTTATTTCTTGAAGATTACCTTCTCTGGCCTCTACACCAGCACCAGTGCTGGAATATGTATGTGTGTGTGTATACACATACACATATTTATTTTTGATTATAGTGGCCCGTTATATGTCAATTTATTGGAGTGATGGAAATCTGGCTACTAGATCACATGGATTTGACCTAAAAGTGACATTAATATACTTCAATAGATTCTCATTTTAAGTAAGCTAGCCGATATGTGCTTAATATTGCATAATAAGTGTCATATTTTATAAATGTGTTCTACTCTCTTCATACTCATTATTCTAATTTCTCATTACATTAATGGTGAAATATTGAAAACTCCTTTTTCCATTTATTTTTTGCATACTATTTGTGGCACTGAGCACAGTCTCTACGTTTAATCCAGTTTAATCTATGTGCATATAGATTTATTGACTGAAACCAAGGTCAGGGTTAGGTTTCACTACATTTCCTCTTCTCTTCCAGAATGATATGTGCTTGATACTTGAATGTTGCTCAATACTAAAATGAGCAGGTGAGGATTTCTATGTTTTACGATAAATGTAATATTCCATAATTTCGTTATTATTAATTAATTATTAATATTATTAATTAACATGTTCTAAAATTTTCTAGGTTACATGTTCATAAGAGATTAGGGGATCTGAACAGTAACTTACACATTGGCAGCCTTATTAAATAGCTATTGGGAAAATTGAATAGGGCTCTATATAAGCACAGAGCATATTTTTTTACAGAAGTTTTTAGTTAATTAACTATTGTGTTATCTACACATCTACAGCCTTATTAAATTTCGATTCGGCCAATTGAATAGGGCTTTATTTAAGCGCATATATTATTTTTACAGAAGTTTTTAGTTAGTGAAGACCTTGTTTTTGGATAGAAGTTCACTAACTAAAAACTTCTGTAAAAATAATATATGCGCTTAAATAAAGCCCTATTCAATTGGCCGAATCGAAATTTAATAAGGCTGTAGATGTGTAGATAACACAATTCTAATAAAATATGGCATCATTAACTACTTTTTGGATCTTCGCCTCTTGTCGTATTTGTTAGATACAGCAAGTATTACTAATAAACTATAATTTAGAACTACATGTAATATGAAATAACAGTTGAATGTTATAATAAATAACTGTATCATATCAAACTTACATTGCAGTTTGTTTCTGACATTTGTGTTCGAGCTTATTCATTGTACATCATTATCATTGAGCATGTGCAAATCCCTAGGGAGTGATTTGCAGAGTATTTGCAGTTTACTGTAAGAAATGCAGGTTTTTAATAATTTCATTAATAACATACTTGTTACTACATATAGTTGTAAATAACATATTATTTAGACATAATTAATATACAACAAAGTGTGTTTTCACTACAGCTGTGTTTAACAATATTATGCATGGAATTTTTATTAAAGTATTATCATTAATATTATTATTATTATTATTATTATTATTATTATTATTATTATTATTAAAAAGGCTAACATGAGAGGTCCACTTTCTTTCCCATTTTCTTACTATAATTTAAATATATTTTTTCATTGCTCACTCAACTTTTTCTTTTGTATTTCATTTCTCAGTAAAGAAAATTTTAGTAAATATGCTTATTATAAATGATTCATGGTTTCTTTAGTGTAATCTACAATTATGCAAAGCAATTTGTTCACGGACAATCATTTTGTAGATCATTGAATTTATCCAACAAAGGACCTAAGGAATATGTATTTAGAGCTATTCGAATTGTGGACTTTTTCATTTTTGGTTTTACTAGATAAGTATGACTATATGTGAACCACACAAGTTAGATTTTTATCATATTATTCAAGGTATTCTAGTCCTATCCTCATGTATGCAGTTTCTTATGAGAGGGCTTAAAAGTCCATGCAAAGAATAACTAAAATGTAACTAAAAGGAGATTTTCACTACAGCTGGTACACAGTAGAATTGTTGGATTTTTAGCACTGGAATTTAGATTTTCTACAGTTGTTGTTGTTCAGTCGGTTCTGACTCTATGTGACCTTATGGGCCACAGCACTCCAGGCACATCTATTGTTATGTCTCTGGTTGTGCTTATCCATATTTTTTTTTTTTTTTTGCCAGTTTCTTTTCTAGTGGACTGTGATTTGTCTGATCTCTCTACTATGACCTGCTCATCTTGCGTGAACTCACAGCTTCACTGAGATACACATGCCCTCTCACCATGACAAGGTAGTGATCCAGAAGGAAGAGGAAATATATGAACAGGGGACACACAAAATAGCAAAATTAAACTTAATTTAATCATGCATTACCAGAATTTGGCACTATTGTGACTAAGCGCTATGGAGCAGAAGGTCTGTCCCAGGAAAGATATGACCTAGCAAAGCCTTTGACTCTCCCGTTTTCAATAGCAACCCTGGAGGATACAATGGGCAGTCAAGAAGCAGCAGAAACAGTACTTACACAACTCTTTTTTTAGTGTTTTACTCTTGCAATAGATACAGTTGTTTCATCACTTCTATGCTTTGTTCTTTATTCTGTTTTTTTTTTCATTCTTCACTTTTCCCCCTTTCTCCCTCCCCTCTCAACTGCTTCTTGCTTTTAACAAATTCCTCATCACTTACACTTCTTTACCCTCATCATCCATATCCCACCTACCCTCCTATTAATATCCCCTGGTAAAGTATAATGTAGCTATTAAAATTGGAGGGAAGTGAGAAGGGGGAAACCCTGTGTTGTTTGTGTTCTCTCTCTCTCTCCCCCCCTCTCTCTCTCTCTCTCCCCCTCTCTCTCTCTCTCTCCCCCCCCTCTCTCTCTCCCTCTTTCTCTCTCTCCCCCTCTCCCTCTCCCTCCCTTTAGCTATCAACCCAAAAGTCTTGCTTTTGAAGCCTGTGATTGACTTTACCACTTGCACTTTCCTTTTTCTCTCTCAACTTCTACCTTTCTCTCTCTACTGTCCAATTCTCTCTTCCTTATGTTATCTCTGCTCTGTGCAGAAAAAAAGGTAAGTGTGGGTTATACAAGATTATACTTAAACTATAGAAACATGTCTACAATATCTGGCAGTACACACAAATGCCTTGTTAAGATAAATAGTAGGTCATCTACTTAATAATAAAAAAGTAAATTATTTGACATAACACATATTTAGAACTTTATTTTTCATTGGCTCAAAAAAGTGTTAATAAACTGCCATAATACATACATTATAAAGTGGTTTTACACATGTTTAATGCTAAATAATTGACTTTTTTAGTATTAAGTAGATGACCAGATTTTTTTTATGTTTTTTACTTATTAAATAGTTTTAAAATGAACCAAAGATTTCAGATTTGTAAAATGTCATTTTAAATCTTTTCTTGAGTGTACAATCCTGATTCTTCATATATGAGACAGTAGGTCAATGAGGACAGTTACAACAGGAATAAAATGTTCTTAAAATATATGAAGCACAAAAATCATCACAAAAATCATTATAACCTAAGATTCATAGAAAATGTTTAGGTTTCTGGATATAACTTCATTGTATCCATTTTATTAGTTCATATGAAGTAGTTTGATGAAAAGTAAAAAGAAAATGAAAATTGTAGTGCTATTCAAGAGCAAGTCTTCTTCTTATTTAATCAACCGTGCCAACTTATTATGAAATGTAATTCAGTCAAATATGATGCTATACGTCTGTAGTAAAGCTATAACTTTGTTTTAACTGATTTTTTTATGGTAACCAAATTCCTGGACATCTTCAAGAACATCCGTGAATATGAAAAAATAAACAACAAAACACAATGCTCTTAAAACCAAAACAGGTAAACCTCACAACATAGAATGTGCGAAACTCCAACATATTATTAAAATAGGATTATCTGAATGTAAACCTTTGTTTTATGACAAGATAAATGGCAGTGGTGTTTTGTCTAGTAGAATAGACAGGATTATAAGTACATTTGCAATAAAAAAAAAACTGATAAAGGTGGTTCAGAGAAGAAACCTTTAATGGCTATTTGATGAGAAAGATAAAGTGAATTTTTGCAATGCTATGGCCCCTTCATAAGGTTTAAGTTAATAAAATGATTTAATTTTCAGCAGTATGTTATTTGGATAAGGAATATGTCTGTCATGAAGAAAAAATGATAATGGGTAGATTCTCTAAGCCATTGTATGGTCTCAATGGGCTGTGATGAGCTAAAATGGTAGTTTTACTCCATAGAAAATAAACATTCCAGCCCCGATCAAGGCACATCACCAGCCCTGATCAAGGCACATCACCAGCCCCGACCAAGGCACATCACCAGCCCCCCCGATCAAGGCACATCACCAGCCCCCCCGATCAAGGCACATCACCAGCCCCCCCGATCAAGGCACATCACCAGCCCCCCCGATCAAGGCACATCACCAGCCCCCCCGATCAAGGCACATCACCAGCCCCCGATCAAGGCACATCACCAGCCCCCCGATCAAGGCACATCACCAGCCCCCCGATCAAGGCACATCACCAGCCCCTATCACGGCACATCACCAGCCCTGAGCAAGGCACATCACCAGCCCTGTGATGCTTAGTCAATTGCCTCTTACGTTTTAGAAATGTAAACGTTTTTACAAATTGCCATTAAATGCAGTTTTTGTTTTCTTGGCACCGTTTTATTTAATTGAAGATAACTGTCAGTTTGTTAGATGAGACTGTGCTGACTTCCTTTGGCTTTGCATAATATAACTTTTATATCAATATGATATACCTTGAAAGTATATCGAAGATTCCCTGTTTTTCCCTTTTTTCTAATCCAGCACATACTTCTTATATCAGACACACACTACATTGAGTAATTCTATACACATATAGATTTATTTTATTTATTTATTTATTTTATTTAAAAATAAGCCTTGTTTTCCACACCTTCACAGCTGCCTACAAAGTCACAGTGAAGCTTTACAATAGAAACACTGCATTTGGGCTTGGATTTTAACCCTTTACTAACCATCAAGCCAGCAGCAGCACAATGCAAAGATCCACAATGCAATGTCTGACTCCTCCTTACTTCCTGTTCCCAAGTGAAAACAAGACTGCACATCCCAAAATTCTTTTGTGCACAAACAGGCTTTACAGATTGATACAATGTATTAGCTGCCTGTGATTGGCCAAAACAAATTATTCATTTTATGCTAATTTTAGCATGGATTTGCAGAAATCTGAAATGTAACTGCTTGCAAATTTAAGAGATTTAGCAAACATCACGGTGCATTAATAATCCAGGAGATCTATGCTGAGAACGGGGTGTGTAATTGTATGACATTCCAAATCAAGGCTAATGAGCAAAAGTATTAATATGAAATGAACTTTGGATTTATGTACACAGTAAACATGTCTTTTCACCATGGTCATCCTCATTTGAAGTGCTTCTGGTTACTTGCAAACTATTTTTTTGGTAATGTATTGAGTGCCATTAAAACCTTTTTTAATTTTGCTTAAATCAAGGTGAGATTTGGAGAATCAAGCACGGAATTTATGTGCGTTTTTTTATATTTATTACGTATGAGCATTCCAGTCATGGTTCCCACCTCTTTATTCTCCATAAATGCATTATTATGAAATTATATTGCATTTTGTGCTCTTTTAAGTACAATACATTTTCTCATAACCAGTAGTCCCCATCTTTAGCTGTCAATGACCCCTCACAAGCCATGATTTATTGGTATATTTGTATGAGATTAAGCGAGTCAGTGAACATCAACCAGCTGAGCACTTGCAAGGAACCCATAATCTGCACAATATAAGGATCCTTAGGTCAAGCTGCAAGAAACATTCTTCAAATAAGAGGTTTTACTTGAAAAATATATAACATCTCTGCTGGCTGTTATATTGTCTTATGGAAATTGAGTCATTGAGGGAATTTATTATAAAAGCAGAGAAGAAAACTAAATTCCTTCATATATTTCTTATATGGTATTACGTATATGAACCTCAGACACTTCTTGGAGTACCATCCTATTTTAATTTTACTGGAGAGGGCTGATTTATTAATGTGCGACACCTTTGTACATAAGGCCAAGTGGTTTACATTATGTACCGATAACCCATCTTCAGATGTTTCCTCCTAGGTATTACAACATCATTCTTACTAAATATTCTTTTCATGTTACATCAATAGAATTTGCACAAAGTTTATTTTATTCTTCTCTATTACCAGACAATGGTGCATGTTGAATGTGCCTCTTTAGTTATGATTTATATGGAATACACATCTATATTTGTATATTAGGTTGTTTCTTGTTTTTTCTAGAATAAATTGTAGCTATATAGTCTCAAAAAGTAATCTCTTTAAACCATGCTTAGTCATTCTAATGATGCACATAAGATTGAGCTGGACCTTAAACTATTATGTGTTAGTATGTTTAAATTTGTATTGCTGCATACTTAATGTACCCCATACACAAGATAAAATAATAGCCATTTATGATAAAAGAAATACAGTAAGTTCCTGACATAGGGTTCCATTACATGGCTCCTGTAGGACTTGCCACAAGGCTGATTTGTAGCTACTGGAGAATCCTCCTGCAGGTTATTTGTCATAAGAAGTTACTTACTAAAGGGTTTGTTACATAAGGAAAATAGCGTGCTTGTAACGATCCTTAAGTGTTCCGTAAGCAGCTTACTCATTGAATCCATGCGTCAGAGCTAAGGGCCCGCAGCTTTTCCCATAGCAAACCCTAATAAATTGATAGAACATTAGAAAAGATTGCAACATAACTACCCAGTTTCCGCAATGTTAACACATTGAGGGTTTCTGTTATTCCAAATGAACATTGCAGTTTACACACATCTGATTTATAGATTAATTTCATACTTATTAAATGTTATATGACATTAAATGCTATGTCAGGATTATTGTTAAGGGGGGTTGTAAATTTATTTGTAGGAAATGTTGGTTGGCATTAAGATTTTTGTGGATTACTTTGCACAATAAACTACAAGGTAGGTAACTGGCTCAAGATTTGCACTAGAATCAAGTAAAACCGCTGTTGCCTAAAAAGCTAGAAAAATGTGCCTAAAACTGGAAAACACAATAATAAATGTCATTCAGTTTCAATATATTATGTACTGTACAGAAACCTCATACCTGCACAGTCCTAACACATACAATGGATCTTGTCCTTTTACAAAGTATGTCAAACTTAAGAGAAAGAAGGATCTCCGAAATGAGCCAGTAAATACACAAATCCTTTGCTTAAAGGGACATTTAAAGCATTTTAATTTGTAACATCTGAAAAGGGTATTGGATCATCAACCTTTTTTTTCTCTTTCAAATGATGTTCTCAAAGCAGAAAAAAATGATTCAAATGTTTAACTAATCAGGGGTCTTATCCCTGTTAACCAATGAGCAGTAATACAGGTATATGACTCATAGTTTTCTGCATTTCCTGTTCATTTCAATGAAGTTTAAATGGTTTTTACTTAATCTTTCTTGCAAAACACAACATTGATAATGTTTAAAGTGTGCTCTTGTAAATGCATGAATTTGTTCAATGTCCCTTTACACTTGACATTTACATTTTTTTATATTTGTTTCATTTTATTTTTATTTCCTTAGATATTCCGTTGTACAATATACTCCTCATTTTTTACTCCAAACCTATCTCTCAATGATTATCAGAATGCAAACATATTTTATTAATGCGTTTGTTTTTTTAAATTAGCCTAAAATCTTAAATTAAGTTTCTCTTAAATAAGAGGATATTGAGAGAAGAAAAATAAATAAATGTTATTGAACTTTTATTTTTATTTTTTTTATTTTTTTTATTGCTCCAGTAAGTCTGTGTTTAACACGATACAGATTGGTGTTGGTTCTAGTGAAGAACGAACGGAAGCAAACTTTTACTGACTGGAGTTCATAGCTGTAATCTTACTTTATAACTGCATTAGAGGATTAAAAATATTTTGTGATGATCTTTATTGAACTAATTCTGGCTCTAAAACCATAGCTTAAAACCAATGACCTTTAGCATTTGATTTTTAAATGTTAATTCTCCTTGTGATTCAGTAAGAAGGGAAACAGTGATCACAAACAGGTCTACTGAAGGTTGCCTGCATCCGTTTAGCATTAGAAACAATAATTGCTATTAGTCATATAACTTAATAACTTGATATTTTTATAGCAATCCTTTTAAAAAACTATAATAAGGTAATGGGGCACTGTCACCCAATTAAAATTGTTTTCATATCAGTGACATTGTATTAACCATCTTTCTCTACAGTAAATAATTTTTAGATATTCAGTATTGTTTGTGTGGGTCCTTTATGCAAATTGTATACGTGTTTGAGAAGGGCAGGGGGGGCTCTACATGCATTATACCATTGGGACACTTGTTTTGTCACAGAAGAAACAAACAAGAAAATTGTACTCATTACCATTTTTTTCTGACAGGCTTATTGGTATAATAATGCAGTACACACAATGTTTAACATCTCAGGAATGATTCACTTTAAAGAAAAAGGCTTGTAAAGGGTGTGGCCAGTTTTTAAAGCTCTTTAAGAATAACTTTTAAAAAGCAGCAACTTGATTTTGGGGTGACAGAGTCCCTTTAACCTCACTTCAAGTCACTAGAAATATCAAAGAACAGCACTGTTTCTAGTGAAAAAATAATGTAAAATTGTGTAATTGTATGAGTGAATTAAATAAAACATGGGTGATACAAACTGATGACCGTAGGATAAAAAGGTAGTATCTCATATATACTGTAGATTTGTGGCCACTCAATCATAGAATTAATAGATTTCAGTGAAAGATGTTTCATTTAAATTTTCCAAGTTACAATGTTCTCCATTATTCTTCAGGAGGAGATTATGGATTTATTGTTTTTTCAGGTTATAACTTGAATGTAAGAAAATAGTAATTTGTTAATTTCATGTATTTTTAACTCCTTACAACATTTTTTAGTTAGTAGAATACTTTTGAAGCAGAGAACCAAAGAAAACAAAATCATAACATTTAATTGATATTAAACAAAAGTGCATTGAATGACTTCACTTTAAAAAACAAAAACAAATTGTAAATGAATAATTTGTTATGAATATGTATTTGGGGGGATGCATTATTTTGCTTGTTTGTTCTTTTAGATTACTATTTTGGTTGTGTCCATGGACTAAAAGGAATGCAGATAGTGTATGAGGCAGGGGCAGAGTACCAGGCCCTTCTCTGGCTGGGGGGGGGGGGGGGGGGGGCGGACGGTCAGGTAGGTGCTCTGTAGAGGTGGATGTTGAGAGGGACTGGGTGCTGTGGGAAGATGGCTACCAAGAGGGACTGGCTGATATGTAGAGATAGTATATGTATTGTGACCATTTGCCCCCTAGAGGATAGTTCCAGGTACCAAAGGATGAAGCGTGACGGAGTTAAACTCCTGGAGAACTCCTCATTGGCCCCAGCTGAAGCTTTACTTTAAAGCCTGGAAAGCAGACATGGGAAGGGCTGTTGATTAGGCTCTGGCCTAAGTGCAGTGAGGAGTCTGTGTGGAGCTGCAGTCTGATTGAAGAAATTGGGATTGAGGACCTTTCACAGCACTGCTACTGTTGGAGCCTGAGAGCTGGGATGAGCGGTGAAATGAGGCAGTAAGTAAGACTGCTTGAAATACACTTCAAGACTGAGAGACACTTGCAAGTGAGTAAGGATTGCCTGGATTGTACAGCCAGCATCACAACACGAGACACAGAGTATTCAGCGTGACCTGGGAGGAGAAAGAGACAGAGCTGGTCACGACCTTGCTGGACTTACAGAGTGGGTGCAAGAGCAGCACAGGAAGCTGTGACAAGAGAATCAGTCTATGTGACTGCAACAATATTTACAAGAGAGACTGTTTGCTGCAAGTGAGGGAACTAAGCTGTGAGCTAGTCCGTTTAAGTAGATTTTTGTTTCGTGCTGCATTAAGCTATTTTCATTTATATTTTTGTCTGCATAATGCGGTCATCCTTGTCACAATATATATGTATGCTTCACGCAGGCAGAAGGTAAGGGAAGTGGAGCAGCTATTGAAACGGGGAGCAATTATAGGGAAGGCTTCTGGGGAGGGATGCTGTAATGGGAAGTGGTCTTAGGAAGGGAGTGTTATGGAAAGGGGTCTCTAGGAGAGTCTCTAAATTAATTGGTATCTTGTGGGGCCAGTGCAAAAAACATTTTACAATCCCCACCTTGAGCGGCCCAAACTTTTTTGTTTTGCACTGGGGCCCTCCATGCTCTAGCCACACCACTGGTATAAGGGTGTGCTCCTGTTCTGGGGGGGGTTGGAGGGGTATTTATTTTCAGCTATGTTGGAGGTAACTGTATTTTTTGGGAGTTACAAAGTTCTTTTCCACATTAGTATGTAGCTTCTCTACCTGTATTCCAAAGGGCACTCCTTTGATCCTGATGTTTTCTGGAAAAGGTCAGGTTATAGAATAACCTCCAAAAAGGGACTTCTTAACTATTAAACATGCTTAACAGGTCCATCATGTGGCATGAGCTGTTACTAATCTAGTCTTACCTGCTTATCCTAAAAGGTGGTAGAATACTTTTCCATCATAAATAGCAAGATAAATAAGTGCAAGTGCCTTCTTATTTGAGCATTATATGCTATCATCTTATTCTCTAGCCTTAGTTAGTTAACTTTTCTTTTAATTAAAAGTTAAGTTTAATTAATATAGCCTTTATGATCCAAATAGTTACACATGCAAAACATATTGTTTTATTTTGTATCAAATTATGCTTGCATTTCAACTATTCAGCTATTCTTTTTTTACATTTTTTAATTAAGCAAGAAGACTGATTTATAATAGTTATTAAATTTGATTTTCAAATGCTCTTTTTACAGGACCTGCGTTATGCTATGAAGTCAGGTTTTTCATATAATTATGTCAAATAATTTACTTTTCTTTGTTAAATAATGTAGTTAGGGAATATAAATAACACTTGATTCCTATAAATTTTGTAAGTTTTGAAATATAACCACAAACCTTTATTTTAATGATTTATGTGTTTTGCAAGATTAAGTTGTTATAATAATTTTAAGTATTATTTTACACTTATAATGTAATACAATTAAAAACTGAGTGATTGGGGTGAAGAAATACAGGTGTAGTTTGTAGTAGGAAAATGCAAAGTATCTTCAAGGATCTTTATTGTGTAAGAGGGGAGAGGAGCTGGCAGAGGAGCTATGCTTCTGTGGTAGGACACAACGTCTTATCTATCTTAAATCTTCTCATCATTTCAGATTCTAAAAGAGCTGCAGAGCTAAATTGTTCTCTAATAGAAATTATCTCACCAATTATTTTTCATCTTTTTTATTTTTATGTATAGTTGCAAAGAGGTACCACCTTAGTATACCTATTAGTGTTTCTTATATTAGGAGTGAGTGCATTGTAAAATAAAGCTTGCTTACTAAAACATACATTAGAAACAAATCTGTTTCGATGGGTAAAATCAAACTATCTGCATCTTGTATATTTCTTATTGGGCTAATTGAACAATATCTTATCCTGTTTCCTGAGTTGTCTATCACCAGTTAATATCATAATAAAAAAGTATAGAAACACAGGCAGTGGATTTGAACTCCTAAGTGTTTGTCTTAAATGTGTAGAGTCCATTGTTAGGATCTGACTGAAGAATGCTGTCTCATGATTTGAGTTTGAGTAATTAGATTGTTGATGCGTCACATAGTCTTCACCTGCCAGTTTGTTAATTAATCACGTCTCCATTATGCTCAATAAGCCTTGCAGTGTTTGCCCTTTCCATTTTACAAATAGATTGTGTCCCTCCCATCAATCAAACACTCACATCTATAGACTTCTATAAAGCAGCTCTTGATTAATCTTCATCATGATGGGTTTAATCATGCATAGACTTATTAGATTTGGCTAAAATTGAATACAAGGAATACAACAAGTACTTGACATACAGTAAATAGGTAAATCCAATCAGATGTGAATAAAAGCTTGATTTACTTGTTGGGATAATGAAGCTGGACAAGCACAGGCAGCTATAACTTTTACTTAAGCACTTTAAGTGTTGAAGATTTTTCTTTACTATTGTAAATCAAGTCACAGTTCTTATTGTCCCTTGATAAGAGAAGATGTAGCGCTTTCCCAACTCAGTATGATAATTGTGTGCACAGCAAGGCATGCATGTTAATATGCTTCCCACATGGGATTTCTGGTAATCGGGACATATGAGCATTTTTATCATTCTGGTCTGTGAAAATAAACAAGGAAAAAAGGAATTGCCACTAACAATGCTACTTTGGGATCTGCCATTTAATTTGAGAAGTATATTTTTTCAGTGTAAAAGTTACACATCATTTTATTTATTAATTATTTTGTTTGTCACTGTAATTTATAAATACATTCTGATATTTTCAAGACAAATTCATTGTAATATTCCTTTCCTGTCTCAGGGATTTTGCTTTGCCTCGCTCCACTAGACTATCTCCCTGCCTCAAAACCTTCAAATCCTTACTAAAAACACATCAGTTTAAAAAAGCCTACCCCTTCCACCTTAACTTCCACAACTTATCTTTTACTCGCTGTACTCCGCCCAAACCCTTTAGATTGTAAATTTGTGAGTTTACAATCTTGCATGGCTCTTTGGAGAAAGCTCTATGAACACTGGATCCTAAGCTCAAAGACAGGGCCCTCCATCCTTTGCAAAGTGTTAATACTGCTATTGTTTTTGCCTTGGTCGTAAACCCATGTATAGCGCTACGGAATATGTTGGCGTGTTACAAATAAAGGATAATAATAATAATAATAATGTCATAGTAGCTCTGCTTCTCTTGTGATATTGTACACTTCTGTTTCCAATCTGATACTGATTAGATCCTTTTTACTCTTCTTCGCCTGATCTCTTAGCTTGACTTATTTCACTAAGGACTATGACTTTACCTTTTACCTTGCACCACATTTCAGTAAGAAACCCAAACTTCAATGTATGCTCTGTTTTGTTTGTTCAGAAAATGTACTCCATAAAAAGATGCTCAATTATAGAAACGCATTGATTAAAGGCTTTATGTACAAATATCAATACATAATTAGTGTTTACACTGGTTGTGCTACTGTCAAACTCCCCTCTAGGTTGAATTACTCACCCGATTATAAACAAATAGAGTTGGGGGCTTAGTAATTGGAGTCCCAGACCGTTTAGTAGGAGATCACAGGGGTTTAATTGCCCTTGTTATTCAACATTAACCCACAATCTACCTTCTCAGCTCATTGTGTGATTTATTACAGCCCCTTCTTCCGTGTTGCACCGAAATCGTCACTGCTGATTGTGAGTTATAGTGATTGGGATATTTTATAGGCGTGTTACCTGCATCTATCTTGAAAACTCAACTCCTCTAAATTAAGTAAACCCTTACCTGACTTTTTACTAACCACAATGCTGATGTGACTCCACCCTGTGTTAGCAGTATATTTTATATTTATAGAAAATAATATAACCAGTATTCATTCATTAATATATACCATACGATGCTAGATGTTAGATATATATATATATAGCATTGTTGTATATTAACAGGTAAATATTAGTTTTTATTATTTTGTTTAAATATAAAAGGTGCTGCTATGTACAGGGAATGAAAAAATATGGAACCTTGAAGTCTAACTCCATAGTAATCTAATCCATAATCAGGGAGTCCTTATGAATCCCCATAGCACCTAACATTATCCCCTATGCCATGGGGGTCCCTATGGACCCTGTTGTGTACTATACTATTATAGTATGCTATACTATTGTTATACTATACTAGTACCATGGGGGTCAGAATGCACAGTAAGTAGTACTGCTGTCTAGGGTACTGAAGGTCCTGGCTTCAAATCCCCTCAGACCGATATTTTTCTTTATAAAAATCAGAAATATGTTCTTTAGGTTATACAATAAAGTTTTTTGTCAATATGAGGTAACTGTCTTTTTTTGGTCATCTGAAAAAAAATATTTGAATAGTCATGTAAACTACTTAGTTAAAAGGAAATAAAAAACACACACACACACACATATATATATATATATATATATATATATATATATATATATATATATATATATAATGACATTAGTTTCACTTCTATTCATACGTTTTAAAGCAGAGTGTGCTGGTGTAAGTTTAAATTTTGTTGTTTATAAAATGTTTTCATTAGTCAATTAAACAAAAAAAAAAGTGGAAGGCAATTATTTAGAACCAAAGATGTTCTAATGTATTTATTAACACTTGAGTGATGAGTTGTTGTTGTTGTTGTTGTTGTTCTGTCCTTCAGTCGTGTGGGACTCTCGGTGACCATATGGACTGTAGCATATCAGGTACATCTCTCTGTGTTTCTGGTTGTGCTTATTCCATATGGCTTTCTTAGCAAAGATACTGGAGTGGGTTACCAGATCCTTTTCCAGTGGACTGCAATTTGCCTGACCTTTCTGCTATAGCCCGCCCAACTTAGGTGACCCTACATGGTATAGCTCACAGCTATATTGAGGGACACAAGCGTCTTTATCACAACAAGGTAGCGATCCAGAAGGAGATATGAGTGATACAGATATATAAATAAATAAGTACACCAGGGAAGAAAGTGGAAGACAGGGCAATCAAAGCTATGACCTGCCAGGTTCATGTGGGACGGCTTCAAGGGCTTAACTAAACTGATCAAGAATTCAAATCTACATTCAGATATTGTCAATTTTTATATGGTAAACACATATTCCACATGATTTTCCACATATATATATATATAAACATACACTTCTGAAGTCAGTGTATGTCCTGTTCCTATGATAAATTATGTTATTATATTACAGTTTAGTAAATAAAGACTGTAAACTCATATAAATGTGATGTATAAGACTATTTGCCTTGATAAGCTTTATTTGTTATGTATCTCAGATATATACATATGTACGTCTAACATGTCTGTTGAAGGCAATAATGAATACAATTTCAGAAAAACATTGCATTAAACCTGCCTGCTATAGCATTTACATACAAATGGGTGAAGACACAAGCCATAACCTGTGTTTTTGTGCTTGAAGGGATATTACTATAATATATAGGTTATTTCATTCATTTAATATTAAATATTTAAATGCATTTGCTATTATTTGTATGTGCATTATGTAGCCATATTAGTGAAATTACACATTACGTAGTACAGCTTGCACTATGGTGTACCTCTGTCAAATTACCATGATTATTATACTGTGGATTTGTGAATTTATAAACTAGTGCCATTAACGTTAATCTAACTGCATCAGCATCTCTGTGGGAGAGGGCTGCAAGATCTTCTGAATTACCATTCAATGCATCATTTTAATTATGTCTTATGACATTAGTTTTCAAAATTACAATGCAAATTTTACATAATAAAGAGAAAGGCAATAGCCTTGTTTTCTCATGAATATTATATGCACTAGTCCTTAAGTCATTGTACTTCTTGTAGTTTCTTATTCAGTTGGTGCTTGGGGGTCCAATACTGATAGTCTTTTCATTATTAGCTCAGCTTTCTTCAGTTTTTAGTGTATATTCATTCTAAAGCTGATAATGGCATAAGGAATTGGAAGCTGCTAAATGGTATATATGTTTGAGTTCTTAATATGTCTTCAAAACTGTGCCAGGAAACACAAGGTTAGCTTTTTAAATATGCATTACTGGACTGACCAGCGTATGATGAAAAAAATGTATGTTTGGAGAAAATCGAGTTAGACTAATCATATTTACTCAGTGAAAAGTTTTTTAATTCTAAAAAAAATGTGGGTCCATGGAGTAATCAATGATAATTAGGTGTGAGAGGAACATTGAAATCTCTGCAAGAATAAGGCTTGCCTGCTTTTGAGCATGTGTGGGAATTTATGTAGGCGCCAGATTACAAACTTCCAATTATATAGGAAACCCCCATTACCTCCCAAGCTGCCCCACCAATGTCTCCACTGTTCAGTATATATGTTATTTTATGGATTTTGTGTAAGGGACTATGGGGAACCTTATGGACTTCCATTTGGAGAATTGGGGTCCATGGAGGTCAAATTTGGACCACTGTGGTGGTAGGAAGGGTGCCAGGGGGGTCCTTGATGACACCCACAGACTTCAATTGGTTCTTTTCTTATGGGACTCATGAAATAGAGCTGTAAAACAGATGGATTGAATGTGTAGATATTGTGAACCTCATTAGACTTAATATCACTGTAACATATATTTAAAGTTTACTATTTAACATTTTAAATGTGCTGCTTAATAATATTTGAATTTGAAATATATTGAGCCTCTATTTTAATTTCTCTTATATGTATTTATACTGCTATATATTCTACCATTTTGGTTAAGCAGATCAGCTTCAAGAGGTGAGAGGAGACTGATTACACAGGTGTGCATCTACATAATGGGATTGTGGCAGTAACATCTGCCAGCACCCTGAGAAGAAATAAACATAATTTAATCAGTTTACAATGATACACCCACCATGAGAAATTAACAGGCATCAACAGGAAGAAAGCAAAATAAATCCTCAGAGTAAAAAAAAATTGCATATAAAAGTTGTAAAATGTAAAGATTGTATTTTTTATTTATTTTTACTTTCAAGTTTTATTGGAAGAAAACAAGTAACAAGATTGACTACATCAATTCACAATTAATCCACATATTGCAGATCAGAGGAGATCTAAAAAGGTTGAACTTGATGGACTAAAAGTATTTTTTCAACCTTAACTATGTAATGATGAATTAAAAAAGAATGCATAAAAATTCCTCTTACGTCAACCAAAATATTCTAATTATTGTAATACTATACAGTGTATCTCTTCTATTTTTATTTTATGTTGTGTGTAATTTTAATTTCTTTTCTTTCTAAAATATTTTCTTCCATTATTATGTTTAGATTTTCCACAAAATCTAAAAAAAATTTGACATGAGTGGTCCTTTAAATTTCTTTGAGTTTTGCCTTGAAGGGTCTGTTTCAAAGCAGTGATTGGCTTAATGCTTTCTATAATTTATACAAGTTATTTATTAGTTAGTTTATAAACTTAGATACATTCTTAATAATACTTAAAATACTACTTTCCATTATACCATTATTGTGTGTTTTTATTGTCCTGTTTGAAAATATGTATATTATTTATTACATGCCAGTGTAATGATTCTTTGACTTACCTAATGAAGACAAATTAAGGAAGAGAAAATCAAATATATTAGACTGTCCCCTGAACACTTGTTTTTAATCATATCTTTATATGGATTTTAACTGTAATGTTTACTCCAGTTCATAGTATTTGAATATCCATATAAAATAGAATTTAGATCTTGAGTAAAAAAAAAAAACCTATTAAATTTGACGAAAATTGAGTAGCTCGTTTTTATAAGTTAAAGTCTGAGAGCGTGAATGAGACCTCAGCTGTAAAAATATCAATTTAACGAATATACATCAAAACACGTTTGCATGTCTGGTCCTTCCAGTAAGGAAATTATTCAATTAAATCTATTAATTTGCCTTCCTAATCCACACTAGACATTTACAAAATTCAAGAAAATAACAAATCTACTGTAATCAGAATTCTACAAATAATCAGCGCTTTTCACAGTAGGCTGCATAGGCTCTAAGCTGCTGCACCCTTGGACTATGTTTCTCAATGTTTTCTATAGCTTATTCTCAGAATTAATTTTACTCATTCTTTAACACTTTCTTGAGTACATTTTTGCTAGAGCTTCTTTTGGGGACTTAGAAAGACAGAACTTCACCACAGGAGTATAGCTAAAATGTAGCCCATGGCTCTTTTCAATTAAACTTGAAAGTAATATCATTTAAGTACACTTATTACTGCTGTGCTGCCTTTGAGATCCTAAAATCTGCTTGGAGAACCTAATTCAAGTATCAAACTGTTCAATCAAATTGCCTTGCGATAGCATATGGGCTAAAATGTAGGTCAGTCCAGCAAATGCACAGTGTGAGCATTAGAAATTCATTTTTTTTATCATGTATTCTAATATTTTACGCATTTTTAGGCTCTTGTGCTATTGCTGAGACATCCATTAGAATTTAGTTTTTTAGCATTAAATAAGACTGGCATAATAACATTTACTGATGAGCAATGCCTGGTTTTGGAAATACAAATGTCATATTCTAGCTCTAATCTTAGAGTCCCATTCAATTGCAAGCCTGCATTTGCCTCCAAATGGAAATTTTGGCTGTGGGTCACATTTTTCTAAACATGTAGGTGTATTCAATTGTCGCTAACCCGTATTTACAGGCTCACAGCCTGCACACGCAAACCATGAACTCGTAAGTTGCATTTCAGTGGGCTTGATCATGTGATCCTGCAATAATTAAGCAAGTGACTTTTTAGACAGAGACAATAATAAAAAAGGTTACAATAAACCTGCAATTGTAGGCTAATATTAATACACGCAAATAAGTAATGTGTGCTGATCGGTTTGCACTCAAGCAATCTTGAAATACTTTAAAGCATCTGTTTAAGTCTATGTGGGTGGCCTGATATGTAATAACCCCTTGATTCTCGGGATCGATATAACATGTAAATAAAAGTTACAAATAATTATTTTTTATTGCAGATTTGCAAGCTTGAGACTGTTGTGCAATTTAATTTTAATGTCTTTCATTGCTTTCCCAGTATTTTAAAGTACATCAGTGTGTGTTTATTTGCTGCTGCAGTTACACGAAAAGGTGTTTAACCCACTTGCAAGTCCCATATAGTACTCATATCATTTTTTTATGCATTTGCGATTTACGGATTTGAAGGCAATTGCAAGCTTTTTCAATTTTTGGAATTGAATATCGATTTTGCGTCTTTATCACTGGTAACATTTACGGACTTGAAAAACCAAGTGGAAGATAGGACGAAGTTATGTTTTTGACAACCGCAGGGATTTTGTGCCTGTAACTCGAAATTGAATGCGAGTAGCAAAATGTATCCAATTGAATATCCGTAACATATTCTAACCCATAAATCCTCTTCCTATTTCCTACTCCGCTAGAGAGGGAGAGATGGTATGAAACTAGGGTAATTGAGATAAAGCAAATGGATTCAAATACAGGGACCAGGCAGGTGGCAAGCAGTCAAAGTCTGACAAAGCAGAAT
This sequence comes from Discoglossus pictus, assembly GCA_027410445.1. Classification (NCBI taxonomy): domain Eukaryota; kingdom Metazoa; phylum Chordata; class Amphibia; order Anura; family Alytidae; genus Discoglossus; species Discoglossus pictus. The sequence goes on along the minus strand of CM050167.1, from coordinate 292,979,588 downwards.
CAGAATCCACACATAAAAATTATAAGTAATATAGCATGATATAAAAAGACTATTTACCTGATGCATGGAAGTTCTTCTAAATTCTTCAAACTTACCATACCATGTTTTATTTAAACTTTTAATCTTTTTTTTTTTTAGCTAACATATCTTTATAGTGGCAAAGTGCATATAAAAAACACTTTTTAAAAATGTGCCACACAAGATGCCATATTCAAATGTTTGCTCCACCCCTGCCAGCTTTCCTTTTATAGTAAGAATCTTAATTTATTCCATGTTTTTGGATGTTATTTGTCCTTGATCAAATGAGAACACGCACATGGGAATCATCAGATTATACCTTTTTAATATAGTGACTCTTCCACAAAAACACATCCAATATTCATCTTTATCTTGATGTGGCTTTTTTTGTCCAACGCAATGATAATTTAAGGGACTTTTCTGCAGTTTGTGCTAAGCTGTTTTATCTCTTCTCTCATGCAAGTGCAATCATGCTTTTATTCCATGAAATATCCTTTTTACCGTACACGCTTGGCTGTAGTGCTGTCCACTCTTCTTGTTCCAGAATTGCTATTTGCCATTATTCTGTTTGGAAATGGACCAGGACTCATCTTCTCATTAAGAACTGCTGGGATCAGCTAGCAGAATTGTTCTTATACACTTAACTGTCGGACATTGCGCCAGCCGGTGTGATAGTTCCTCAGGAGTCGATTACTACTCATTTGATTCTTAGCACTCAGGACTTTTTTTATAGATTGCATTTTTTCTCCTCTGGGCCACATTGCCATATATTTCAAAATTTTCTTACTTTACATGACTTCTCACAAATCGATGGCATCCCCTCATAAGCTGGAATTGTTGAGGTTACTGAAAGTAGAAATGTGGTAGCCTTCTTTATTTTTATATCATTTTATTTCTAATGCATAATAAAAAGTTTGCATTTGTGTTAATAATAGTTAATAAGCAGTGTGTGATCCAATTGTTGGAGTTGGATGTCTTCGGTCATTTGCTGCTTATGTTCCAGTCTAAGTAGCTGCATGAGCCCAACTGTAGTATTGACTCACAAGCTGTGATGACAGCAGTCCTCTCCATCCTTAATTTTATACTAGCGAATTGCCCGTCAAAAAATGACGGCAATGAAATTGTAAGGTAGCTAAATTAGTAAATGAATATAGTGTACCTATTTTGAAGCATTGTGATGAAGAGCTGGCAATCTGTGTTGATGTTGCTGCAGCATTAGTGGTGTGGAGCTGCTGTGTAAGCATGCTGAATGTGTGCACTGTGTGGTATGAATATCCGTAGGTGGTTTGTGTCGTTTTGCGAGTTTCTTGTGGTGTTTTGCGAGTTTGTTGTGGTGTTTTGCGAGTTTAGAGTGGTGTAGCCTCGTTTTCGTTTTGTTCGGCAGCCATTTTTTCTGTCGCTTAGATTTTTTTTTAGTCTCAAAAGTCTTTTATTTCAAGTAAAATCGAGGTGTAAGTTGCATTTTTGAGGTCCTGGGTGCTCCCTCTTGGTGTAGGTAAGGTTTTTATGTATGTGCTGTGTGTATGTATTGTGTTTTAAATGTTTGTATGTCGGCGTGTTGCGTCCGATGTTTGCGAGGTCGTAATGTGTGGTAACGTGTTTCGTAGGTTGTTTGCGTTCCTCGTAAAATTTAGCGAGTGTCGTAATTTGTGTGTCGTGTTTTTTGAGTAGCGACGTGAAGTTTGCGAGGGTTTGAGGCCCTTGCCCAGTGACCTCGCCAGCAACTGAGTCCCTCGCTTCGCGAGGGGCCTCAGTTGCTGGCATGGAGCGCCTTTGGCGCTCCATGCCAGCAACTGAGGCCCGTGCCCAGTGACCTTGCCAGCAACTGAGGCCCTCGCTTCGCGAGGGGCCTCAGTTGCTGGCATGGAGCGCCTTCGGCGCTCCATGCCAGAAACTGAGGCCCTTGCCCAGTGACCTCGCTACGCGAGGGCCGCAAGCGTGAGCAACGACCCGTACGCTCACAACTATATATGTGATACATTTTATAATATATTTTAGTAGGTGGCAGGTAACCGTTTTAATTCCCCACCTATACAATACATATTTATATTATGGACCTATATATATATTTCTATCTACTGTTTGTTTCTGCCATGTTCCAGTGCTCTCTTTCCTAAGCTTGATGCCTGCCTAGTCACCTACTGAAAATTGGAGATCTGCTATCATATTACACCAACAACCTGTCGGTCCTCCACATATTGTTTCACATTAAAACTTGTAAACTTGTTCAAAACTTGTAAATGTAAAAATAGATAATCGGACACACTTATATTACTTAACAGATCAGTCTAGAGGAGTTCCAGTTGTAATTGTGTTACCTTAATGTTTGCTTTCTATACTTAAAATCACAATTTCTTATGCAATACAGCTTCTGTAATGTATGTTTAAATGTATCATTTTGGATACATGGTAGCACTTTTGTAGCTGTGTCAGATTAAAGCTCTGTATTGAGAAAGTTGTATTATACAGAGTAAACATCACATCTGGAGAGGGGTACAGGTCACCCTCTTTAGAGGCACTTAAGAAAAGTACTGCCAGGGATGTCAAAATTTCAGTTCTAATTAACTGCATGTGTTCCCTGTAGATGTTAATTATGGAGAATGAAGTGCAAACTCTGCATCCTGTGCAATCATGCCATCCTGCAGAATGCAAAGTGAGGCTACTGTGTTACAAACACTGTTTTGGTTAAATTAAATAAATTGTTGGCTGTTCTGCTGCATTACATACATGCAAATAATGAAATGCCAAATCATATCTCTACTGGTGACTAATTCTGACAATTACAATTTCTAGAACTAGAACCTCCTAGATTATTTTTTTTTCAGAAACCTTAAGAAGGAGAGACAAATTAAAAGGAATTCTATGGGCCCTATTCTATTTATACACACTTAAAACTGCTCCTAATATTGCCACCTATTCTGTAAGCTACTAGCAATCCAAACTCAATTGGTTTTAGCGCAGCTCGAACATTACAAGCTGTAAATAATTAAACTTCCACAAAATCAATATTCTATTAGACCCGTAGGTCTAGCTCAAAAATAACGTCTAACCCGCACCTGAAAAAAAGTATCACTTTTCTGTCAAAAATATTACTAATAAATAAGTACTAAAGAGGACTCACAATGTCTTTTTCAAACACGTATTAGAGCTGTAACAGCAATTAAACACACAATACTGTACTTTAAAAGCATGGAAAGGCATGGAAAGACATTATGATTAATTTCACAACAGTCTCAAACTCACATATTTGCAATAAAAAATATTATTTTTAAATGTTATCTCTGAGTAATATTGATCCCAGGACTCAAATGATCTAATGCATTTTATAGAGTGCTAGATGGCTTGATTGCAAGCCTAATTAATTCTTAGCATCTGATTGCAGGTTACGTGTAACTTTCATATTTTACTGACATCATGATGATGGACTCATTTACTATTGGCTATGTCTAAGAAGTAAATTATGGGCTTGCTTAAATATTGTCAGATCATAGGGTTTATGAGTTTAGGCTTAAGGAGGTAAATTGTGAGCTTGAGTCCATAGAATACATCTAAACATCAAGAGGAAAAAACAGCCACAGCCAAAATTAGGGGTTAGAGGTATTTGCGAGCTTCTAATAGAATAGGGCACTATGTTTTCATATATTTAAACAAGCATTTTAAACATTTTACATTTTCTTAACTTGAAAACACATTAAGTAAAATCTGTATATAGTTTCTTGAAAGTAACATGCAGAGAGCATACTGTAGTATGTATGTCTCTTTTGCTGACAAGTATGATACAGCTACACTACATTTTTTCCTCAGAGAGAAGCACTGAGCTTTACACTCTGCATTTGAATTTCATATCATTGAGGTATTTTTAATCATTGAAAAAGCCACAGGATAAAAGTGACGAAACGCGTCTGCACAGTATTTTTCCTATGTATTTTTTTTTTTTAAATAATATTAAAGTCACTGTATAATTTGCCATTTTTATTCTTATTTTTTGCTATTGAACATATTTTATTATATTTACAATATTTTTACAAACATTGAATAAATTGAATATTTATATAAAAACCATGTTTTATATAGTATTTTGATTAAAGACACCTATTACTCCAAAGGGAATATATTAAACCCGGTCAAAATATTTATATTCGGGTACCACTATGTATTGATAGTGTTGTAATATTCCCCATGCTCTGAAAAGTACACAAATACATTACCCTAATACCCACACTCTATTGAAAGTCGTTCACGGAGGAACGAAGTACCAACCTACAAGCCAACAAGTGTTGGGTAAGTCTATAATATACCTCATAGACTGAGGTTAATAAAAGTGATAGCTTTACCTACTGATCTCTGTGAACAAGGGTTTGGGATTACAATATATTGGTTATTTTGCACTAGGAATTGGTGCGCTGTCTCTCCCCACCCATCTTCTCCTTACAGCTACACTACTGCTCATTGGATGCCAGTGGCAAGCCTCTAGAACAGTTGTACATTTTAGTTCATTGTGCTCCCTTTCTTATAAGAGGGGTTTAGCATATATACTTAAACTGTGATGAGTGAGCTGCATAATATTTTCGGGCAATAAAGAGTGATTTGCTAATTGTGAGGGGGGTAAAATGGTCTGTGAGCTGTTCAAGATGGACACAGTCTCCTAAACCAGGGAACCGACTGGGGAATTGCCTTTAGCCACTCATGGCCATTATTATGCTTTGAAGAAATGTGTGAATGATTATCTTACACTGGGCTTCAATGCTGAAGGAAGAATTAGGCCTCTAAAACATTAGTTATATTTATTTCCAGATTTAAGTGCCATCTTGGATACAAATGAACACAATCCAAAAGCTTGTAGTAGTCGCTGTCCTACAGTATATTGTTAATTGTAGATTCTTCTTAAACTGACCTGTGGGGAATTTCTTTATCTTTATTGCTTCAGAGCATGTACAGTGAATGGGGTAAGTGCCACATTGTAAAAGAACCAATTAATGAATACACCTTTCACTATATCTCTATTTCTCATCCTCCCTACCCTTCAGTTCATGAATATGACCCTCAAGCTTCAAACTGTGAGCCAATGATGACTCCAGAGTCTTCAAAAATGGGCGTTTTCTCTAAAAATGTTCATAGCTTATACAGCTGCTATTGCCATTTGACTGATTAGATGAACATGATTTATTTATAGTTTGTGAATATAATATCTTTATTTTGCTACCACAAGACCTGTTGCCTTATCTAGATATTTTTATTTTTATTTTTTATTTACTGTTTTTATTATGTTTGCCATATCTGAGCTTTTTTGTAATTAAAAATAACATAAACTGTTACTTCATGTTGCAGTAAATAATGTTGAGGAAAAATATGAAAAACTTAAATAAAACATTTCACAAAGACCTGCAGAATATGAATTTGGTGCAGGGAAGGTCTATCTGCATTAAAACATCACAAATATAGAACAGAGTTGTGATATTCACACTCTGAGGTGTAAGATACGCTATTTGTAAGTAACGGATTCTGTGTCTTAATACCATCTTAGTATGAGATTTTGAAATGATAGAGGCCTTGTGATTATGGCTTATGTTTTTAAAAAAGGGGCAATTTTGCCTGCATTTTATAAACTGTTGTATAAACCAGTACAATTACATTGTCTCTTTCGTGGAGCTCCTCAAGCTATATAAATAGACATATGATACAGCTCGATGTAGTATAACACACAGCCAGCTGCCTACCAAGTAACTTCTGTCTAGGTGTATGTACAGCAGGGGTTATCACCTCAAATCCTCAAGGACAGGGTTTTATGATACCAAGGGCCAGATCTCCCAAAAGGTCCAAAATTCTGTGACATATGGTGCTTGGAGATCAAGATGTGCAGGCAAAACCTCCCTACATTCATATCTCATCCTTTCTACTTCCTACTCAGTCCTTTTCTATTCCAAATTTGCTTTAAAAGGACAATGTATTTTGTGTGTAGTGTATAAACATGGCAGTAAGTGATGCATGGGAAGGAATGTGTAATCTTCCTTCATTATATTCTAATTTATTTGTAATTCACCTAAAAATGTTTCCTCCCCTCCAAAAGTACCCCTTACAAGAATCATCCCATGTTCACCTTTTAGTTAAAGGGACATGGAACACAATTCTTTTTTTTTAATTAATTTAAAAGAGCATGCTTTAAGCATTACCAAAGTTGTGTCTTGCATGAAAAAAATATTAACTAAAACTTTGTTTAAATGTCTTTTGGCCCAAACGCTATTACTTGAGACCGTAATGTAGCTCATAAAGATTATGGATATTCAATTGGCTACATTCCTTTAGCTACTCTCATTCCAATTGCGAGTTACCTGCTCAAAATCACTACGGGCCAGTCACAGACATAGCTCAGCCCTATCTCCTCCATTAATTTTCCAAGCCTGCAAAAGATAATTGCTAAAGACACAAAATCAATATACAATTACAAAAGTTCAAGTAGCATGCAAATTAAATCTGACCTGCAGGTCAAAAATGTATGTATCAAAAAATATTACGAGTACTAGATAGGACTCACAAGGGGGTTAGACACCGGTTCTGACAACTGCGCAGCTATTAAACACACTCTACTGTACTTAAAAATACTGGGAAAGCATGGAAAAGGCATTAAAATTAATTGCACAACAATCCCAAGCTCACAAATCTGCAATAAAATAATTATTTTTAACTTTTATTTACGTGTTATATTAATCCCTGGAATCAAGGTGTTAATACATATCATGGAACACGCATGGACTAGAACAGTTGCTTTCATGATTTTTATTGATTTCTACATTGATGGATTGCGAGTCCGATCACATATTTTATTTCTAAACACAAAATAATTGTAGTATTACCTCCATGTTTTACTGATGTCATGATTACGGTCTCATTTACTATTGGTTGTGTCTAAGAAGTAAATCACAGTTCTCAGTGTCACATTTGTGTGATTTTTTTTCTTCAAGTTGTTTTTAATATAGCCCATTGTAAATGTACTCATATACTTGTCTTTTTATCATCAAGTGTTTAGTTTATTTATACTAATGTAATATAGCTTATAGTCTGTAAATTATGGAACACTTATTAGAAAACAAATCAATGTATTCCAATGGCTAATTATACTGTAAATTCTAAGCTATAAAGGATTAACATAATGTAATGGACTTTATTTAAAAACTATGGGCCTCATTCTATTAGCGGCCGTAAATCGTCCGTAAGGCTGCGATTCCTTGCGGGGGTTCAGTTAACTCGCGATTCTATTATACGGCCCCGCAAGGATCTCCTCTTACGGCCGGCCGCATATCTTGGAACCGGCCGTAAGCTGTGAAATATAAAAACTCAAAAATAAATTCAAGCCTGCACTGTACAGCTCTGTAAATGCTAGGGATCATATTGGGGGACATGAGGATTTAAAGTAACCCACTCTCAAGCTTGCACATCAGCCCAAACCCAAGTTCAAATTAACTGTTTATTTTCCGGCTGCGGCGTGGGTGTGTCTGAGGTGCTCCAAGCCCTCTGGACATTTTACATGGATATTTTACGGATATTAAAAATAAAATATTTTACGGATTTGAGTATCGGATAATTATGTGCTATTTTTTCTAACACCTAAAATCCCTTTATAGTCTTCTCAAAGTGCAGGATGGCTTTATTTGGGCTATTTTATGTGCTTAATTGGTGCTAGCGGGACCTCTTTCCTGCAAGTAAGCAGCGGCTCGTTTTTAGCCTTGCAGAGAGGGTTCCCGGAGCAATTGAATTGCAAATAGGAATTTCTTACGGCCGAAACTCTTGCGGCCGTTTTAGATCAAAGGCTTTCCTCTGGCGCGAGCGGCCGCAAGAGATAGCAAGGCGCCGGCCGCAAGCCTGCCGGAGCCTCCGGCCGTAAGGGAATAGAATAGCCGAATAGCTTGCGGCCGGTCCTTGCAGCCCCGCAACGGCTGCGGCCGCTAATAGAATGAGGCCCTATATTTGCAACCAACAGGGAATGTCCACAGAACATATAGTTATAAGTAGATCTCATTGGCAGACAAGTAATAATAGTTTATTCTGCTCCAAATACTTTTTTTAAAAAAGGAATCACATTGTAATACATGATAAAAATCACCTCTTTCGAATGCAACAAAGAAAACAATACTTTCCACTGTGATTCCATCATTGGCTTTCATAAGGTTCAACATAAGTTGCTTTTTTTAAAATATAACAGCAGTGGTTACACACACAACAGCACACCTTTGTCATGTCAGAAATAAGTCTTAAGAAATGGCATGAGTATTAGAATAAGTACGGAGCAACTCCCATAAAGAATCTGTGTTACCTCTCATGATTTCCATTAGAGCTTAGAATTTGAATTTCCAGCTTAAACTAAATATTTGTTAGCTCCTAATATGGTGTAATGTAAAACTTATCATAATAACATTTTTATTAAAAATTTGATTTTTTATAGGAAAGTTACATAGATGTTTGTTATTTTTACCTACCAATTAAAGGTATACCTATGTTTGCCTGTTTTTTCCTTTTTCTAGTCTAACACATGCTGCTTATATCAGAAACACAGATTCATTCTATACACATACATACTTTCCACACCCCAGAGCTGCTTACATAGGAACAGTGTACCTCCCAATATAAACTCTGCATTTGAGTATGGATTTTAAAGTTTTACTAACCTTCAAGCCAACAGCAGCACAATGCAGAAATCTACAGAGCAGTGTCTGACTCCTCCTTGCTTCCTTGTGCATGGAACTACCCGTCCCATGATGCCTTGCTGCTTAAAATGTATCACAGATTGATACAATGTATTAGCTGCCTATGATTGGCGAAAACAAATGATTAATTTTATACTAATGTTAGCAAGGATATATAAGGGTGTTAACTCTGAAAATTGACTGTTTGTAAACTGAAGACATTTAGCAAACATTGGGGTAAGTATTTTAGTTTATTTTGGTATTTTTTCATGCCAAAAATGTTTACATACAATACTGATTCTCCTCTATCAGATGCACTCATATTCAAGGAAACTTAAATATGCCTTTTTAAGTTTTCTGCTCCATCAACCAAGCATGTGCTTTTATCTATTTCTACAGTATAATAATGGGTCATAATTTTATATTTACTCCACTGTGGTTGTTCTCGGTTTAATTTTGATTGACTTAAAGCAGGGGTGTCCAAACTTTGTCCTGCTGAGCCACACACAAGCCTAGATTTGAGGATTTCCTTTCTGTGAACAGGTGAGTCAATCAGGATGACTGAAAAACTGATAGTCTCACCTGGGAGCAGCTTGGATATCCTCAAATCCAGGCCTGTATGCGGCCCAGCAGGACCGAACTTGGACACCCCTGATTTAAAGGATCTGAGCACGCAGCTGGATTACTCCAGAGATCTGAGTGTGCCCAGATTATGTCTATGAATTGTTTTTAGGTTTAAGGCAACAGAAAATGGCAGCTCCTAGTAATGATTTTCACTCTAGCACAGAGATAAAAGCAAGGGCATGGTGGGTAGATCAGAAAGGTTAGTTAACAAGTAACAATGATAAACTTCAATATAAGTTTACTACAAGGAAATGCACTTTTAAAACAGAAATACAATTGTTTATACCTACCCATTTAAGTTTTACCATACCTGCTCCAGGATATTCTGTGACATGCATGCAATGACATGTATAATTCAAGTCTATTGGTATACTGTTCCAGTGGAACTGCAGCAAAACGTTGTGGCTGTGTGTGGTCTTAACTATTCAAATGAATACATCCAGCTGCATGTGCACAACACTCATGGCCCTCATTCATTTGCGATTTGGCCAATTGAATAGGGCTCTAAATAAGCACATAGCATATTTTTTTTTAAAGAAGTTTTTAGTTAAAACCTTGCTTGTGAATAGATGTTTACTAACTAAAAACTTATTTAAAAAAATGTTATTGTGCTTATTTAGACCCCTATTTAATTGGCCAAATTGCAATTGAATGAGGGCCTAGGGTGAGTGGGGAGCTGTCCAGGTGCTGAAAGGACATCCTGTAACATTTATATGTTTTCACATGGACCTGATGTAAACCACACATTGATGTATAGGTTAAGGAAGGACAAATCGCACAAGTACTGAAGAAGTTGTGTAGTCACAATAATACACCTTGCATGCTGATGAATATAGCTGGGGATTTCACTTTCAGCCATGGATGATCAAGTATTCCATTCTTCTTTTGGGACTTCATTCAGTTTCACTTAACATCTGCCATAGACTGTGCCTCACAGCTGCCAAGAAGTTTTATGGATCCGTATTGTACTGAACATGCTTTGATTTCATGACCAAAATGAGAAATACAATTTGCAGTAAATGGTTCATGTTTACATTTAGAAAGATGCACTTTAATTCTGGATCTACATTATTTTATCTATATGGTGCACACCTAGTGTAATTGGTTTTTCTGTTGCAACAAATTATATAATGTTTTCTGATCATATTTTAGTTTTTTTACTACTTAATGTGAACGCAAATGATTGCTTTATTGAGTGATAGTGCATCAAACGTTTTCCTTTACAACAAGAATCATCTCATGTTTAGTTCTTTCTCAATCTGTGTATTATGAAGAGGAAAATAATCCTGAGATGTAACATACGACTTGTTGAAAAAACAGTATCGTCATACATGATTATTTTTTTAAAAGCTAATTTTGTAACCTAGCCCCTAAGTGCATCCATATAGTTATCCTTTCATCATCTAGTGTTTGTTTAATTGTACTAATGTGATGTAATTTATAGTCTGTAAGTTATTTATTTTTATATATTATGCATATTATGAGCATCATTGAATTGATGGAAGAAATGTAAATGTTTAATGTTCTCTTCTATGTTGTTAATTTTACACCAGTTGGAAGAGAAGGCTGCCATTTCCAGTTCCACTATCATGTGGCTAACCATCATGGTGGCATATTCATGGAGTTTATAGTGATAGCCATGCTAACTTGGCTAATGGCAATGAGTCCGTTATAAGAATATTCACATCTCTATTTATGGAATGTTTTTCATTATGGGAATTCCCTTAGAATATTTTAAGGTTTCCTTTATTATTGTTCCTTATTACCTCTCTAACTTTTGGGCTTAATATTAGGTATCAGAAAATCATGCTGACACTATGTAGCCTTTGCCGATACACCTAGTAAAGGTTATATTTTATTTATTTTTCTAAAAGACCTGTAAAGTGGAATCTGGTTTTTGAAAGAATTGTTTTTTCCTCATATAATAGTGTCAAACTTTGTGAAATATAATGAATAAAATAAAAGCTACTCTATATAGTTACAATATATAATATTGTCTTGAAATGTTTATCAAAGTTGTTTTTCTGTCATCTGGCAGATAAAATGATTGTACACACGTATCATTCTCCTGGAAAGACTGAAGTGATTTTACAGAAACGCTAACTAGCTATTTAAATGCAGTGCCAGATGTTATATTTATAAATGTCTATTATACCAGTTATAGTTTAATTGTGTATAAAGTACCCACCTTGCACGTTGGGGTTTATTCCAGACTGTTAATACAGGCAAAAGATTAAACATTTTAAATATTCACTCAGACGTAGTTAGGCAAGGGGTAATGGGAATTGATTATATGAGAACCAATATATACTTGTTTCCATTTTTCCAAATTTTAATTACTTTTATGAAGATAATGTGTGAGTGTGTATGTCTCATTGGTCTTGTGGAGAGCTTACAATTTAAGAGCGGTCTCACTATTTTGTGCTGCTTTGATAAGTGACTCATCAAAGTGAACATGTGTTTCATATAACTTTTAATAAACTTAAAACATTTTGTTATTGAATATAGTTGAAGTGAAAACAGAGACTGAAGTGACTTTACTATTAATATATTAATATTCTTCTGCGGTTGTGCTCAGATACCAAAAACCGTGTGTGTGTATATATATATATATATATATATATATATATATATATATATATATATATATATATGTATGTATGTATGTATGTATGTATGTATGTATATACAGTGGATATGAAAAGTCTTCACACCCCTGTTAAAAATGTCAGGTTTTTGTGCTGTTAAAAAATGAGACAAAGATAAATCATTTCAGAACTTTTTCCCCCTTTAATGTGACCTATAAACTGTACAACTCAATTGAAAAACAAACTGAAATCTTTTAGGTAGAGGGAAGAAAAAATATAAAAATAAAATAATATGGTTGCATAAGTATGCACACCCTTAAACTAATACTTTGTTGAAGCACCTTTTGATTTTATTACAGCACTCAGTGTTTTTGGGTATGAGTCTATCAGCATGGCACATTTTGACTTGGCAAGATTTGCCCACTCTTCTTTGCAAAAACACTCCAAATCTGTCAGATTGCGAGGGCATCTCCTGTGCACAGCCCTCTTCAGATCACCCCACAGATTTTCAATCAGATTCAGGTCTGGGCTCTGGCTGGGCCATTCCAAAACCTTAATCTTCTTCTGGTGAAGCCATTCCTTTGTTGATTTGGATGTATGCTTTGGGTCGTTGTCATGCTGAAAGATGAAGTTTCTCTTCATGTTCAGCTTTCTAGCAGAAGCCTGAAGGTTTTGTGCCAATATTGACTGGTATTTGGAACTGTTCATAATCCCCTCTAAATTAACTAAGGTCCCAGTTCCAGCTGAATAAAAACAGCCCCAAAGCATGATGCTGCCACCACCATGCTTCACTGTGGGTATGGTGTTCTTTTGGTGATGTGCAGTGTTGTTTTCGCGCCAAACATATCGTATATACTCGAGTATAAGCCGAGTTTTTCAGCCCTTTTTTTAAGGCTAAAAAGGGTCCCCTCGGCTTATACTCAAGTCACTCCCCCTAGTGTCTCTCTAAGCCCCCCGTGTCTCTCTAACCCCCCGTGTCTCTCTAACCCCCCGTGTCTCTCTAACCCCCCATGTCTCTCTCTAACCCCCCGTGTCTCTCTAACCCCCCGTGTCTCTCTAACCCCCCGTGTCTCCCTAACCCCCCGTGTCTCTCTAACCCCCCATGTCTCTCTAACCCCCTGTGTCTCTTTCCCTCCCCCATCCTCATCCTCAATCTTGGCTTCTAGAGGGGGGAGGTTGAGGATGAGGAGGGAGGTTGAGGATGAGGAGGGAGGTTGAGGATGAGGAGGGAGGTTGAGGATGAGAAGTGGGGTTGAGGAGGGGGGAAGAGACACAGGGAAGCGAGAGGGGAGAAGAGACACGGGAGAGAGAGGGGGGACACAGGGGGCAGCACATTTCCCACCCTCGGCTTATACTCGAGTCACTAATTTTACCCAGTCGGCTTATACTCGGTATATACCGTATCTTTTGGAATTATGGCCAAAAAGTTCAACCTTGGTTTCATCAGACCATAACACCTTTTCCCTTATGCTTTTGGGAGAATTCAGATGTGTTTTTGCAAAATGTAGCCTGGCTTGGGTGTTTTTCTTCATAAGAAAAGGCTTTCGTCTTGCCACTCTACCCCATAGCCCAGACATAAGAAGAATATGGGAGATTGTTGTCACATGTACCACACAGCCAGTACTTGCCAGATATTCCTGCAGCTCATTTAATGTTGCTGTAGGCCTCTAGGTAGCCTCCCAGACCAGTTTTCTTCTCGTCTTTTCATCAATTTTGGAGGGAGCTCCAGTTCTTGGTAATGTCACTGTTGTACCATATTTTCTCCACTTAATGATGATTGTCTAAACTGTGTTCCATGGTATATCTAATGCCTTGGAAATTCTTTTGTACTCTTCTCCTGACTGATACCTTTTAACAATGAGATCCCTCTGATGCTTTGGAAGCTCTCTGTGGACCATGGCTTTTGCTGTGGGATGCGACTAAGAACATTTCAGGAAAGACCAACTAGAGCAGCTGAACTTTATTTGGGGTTAATCAGAGGCACTCTAAATGATGGCAGGTGTATGCTGACTCCTATTTAGCACGATTTGGAATGTGATTGCTTAATTCTGAACACAGCTACATCCCCAGTTATAAGAGGGTGTGCAGACTTATGCAACCACATTATTTTTCTTTTTTCTTTTTCTTCCCTCCACCCATAAGATTTCAGTTTGTTTTTCAATTGAGTTGTACAGTTTATAGGTCACATTAAAGGTGGAAAAAGTTCTGAAATGATTTATCTTTGTCTAAATTTTTTACAGCACAAAAACCTGACAATTTAACAGGGGTGTGTATACTTTTTCTATCCACTGTATATATATATATATATATATATATATATATATATATATATGTTGTGACCGTGCCCGCTAGAGGTCGGTGTGAAGGTGCAATGGCATTCATTCCAGCAGGGAGTGAGTTAACTCCACCTTTAAAAGGCTCCCATAGAGACAAGGGTGGAGCTGCCCCAAGAGGTCTGGCTGTAACCTGGAGATTGCTGGAGAGCAAAGCAGGAGCTCTGGGACAGAGGTTTCTGGGAGACAGAGCTGCAAATAGGAATTACTCTGAGAGACCGTGTGTGCAGTAGCTGGATACTGTGAGTAATGGCAGAGGCTCAAAGAGTGAGAGTCTGCAGACTGCAGTTCATGAGAGGAGTTTTGAGAAAGAGACTACCAAGGAGCGTAGCTACTGTTAAAGAGTACCACAGGAGTGGGAACACTAAGAAGATGCCTGGTAGCACAGGCAAGTTAAACCCCTTAAAGTGAGAAATACTGGAAGAGAGGCCAGTATAAAGCATTTGGACTGTGTATTTATTGTATTTACTGGATTTATTTTCCTGTTTATGTTATTTTCATGTGCTGGCTGGGTCTTAATAAAAATATATATAGGGATGAAAAGCCTCCTGTGTCTACCTCCATTCTAAAAGAGTTGTTTAAAACAGGGCACTGACCCCATGAGCGGTAGTGCTTTGTCACAATACAATAACTGTATTTCTCAGAATTCTGGGCATGAAACACATTTTTTAACTTGTTTAAGACAAGTTGTTCAAATATCAACACAAATCACTGTACAGTGAAGGGTTTCTATCACTTTTTTGCCCACCATAAATTAAATGTTTGTTGTGGTAAACTACCTCCTCAAACTATCTTATTACTCAAGATACGGAATCTTCCCTACACTGATGAGAGGCAGTAAACTTGAAACAACTGTACGAGGGTGGGATTCCTAGCTTGTGTATAATCCAACCCTAGCTTTGCTCAAAGCATTTTGATACAGCGGGCATATGCTTAAGGGAAGTTATTTTTAAAATGATTATGGATTGCAAGAGTGAAGTCTTTGTGGGCACATTTGCATGTCCTGAGCATGAAACTATTTTTTTAACTTGTTTTAGACATTCATATATGAACACAAATGTACTATATATATATATATATATATATATATATATATATATATATATATATATATATATATATACAGTATGCACAAGTCACAATGATACTCATTAAAGTGTCTAAAATGTTTTCCAGTACAATGACTTTTTATTTTCTTATATTATATGAAGAAGACATTTGATAAAGATCATGTAGAAAAACAAATATCTGATCTTATTATTGGTATGTTGTAAAAAGAACTATGGCAATCAATAACATCTGCTGCATTGTTTTTTTGTTCATAACTTTTAGTCCTCCTTTAACAAAATAATAAAAAATACCACAGGGAACCATTTTAATTGCTGCATTAGCTTTATCCAAGCATATTAAAATAATTTAACAAAATGTAATATTAATGTGGCAAAAAGAATTACGTATCCTGAAAAAAAGCCCACAGCAAATATCTCGCAAATTAATTGGAATTTAATACTAATTATTTTTTTAGTCTAATGGTGATCCCAATTGAGGCAGACTTCCATTTATGGTGGAATATATTACTGTTTGCCTTTAGATTTAACAACACATGTCCAGGATAAAAGAAGTCACACACTGGCTATTGTTACTTAATTGCTTATTTGTTTGTTTTAGGATGATGATCTGATTGGTCATGTAATATATGGTTTATCTCACTGCAGAGAATTGAGATGGAATGGATGTGTTAATGCAACAGATTAAAGAAATGAACAGGCTGCCAACTGCAGATAACAGCCCTCACAAAAGCATCAAATAAATGGGTAGACTATGTAAATGAAATATAGTCCTCTCTCACACGGTTTACTAAGAGGAAGTTCTACATAACATGTTATACATCTGGGCTGTGACACGTAGTCTTTAAACATCTCACATTAGTCTATGAAAGCTTTTGTTGGAGAGTAATGTTCTTGCCAATCATTAGATCCTGTATACAAAAATATAAGAATACAAAGCTTTCTGGGTACAAGAACTGCATTATTTCTACAGTGAAATGTTTAATTCTGTACCGTATATAACACTGCAGAAATATTTGAAATATGCAGAGACTTGGAATTTTACCTATCATATATTTTAAAGAGCCTGTTTTAAACCATATAAAAGTTCATTTTTTCATGAAAAGAAAAATTACTAAAACGTGTTTAAATGTATTAGAAACTAACATGAAATCCCATGGGATTGGGTGAGCATACATCTCATTGGCAGACACTTATGACTCACAGAGCTATATTGCTGCACATTGGCTGACCGGGACAAGCCCCCAATTGACAGTTATTCAAAGTAATATATTCTGCGACAGGAGTTTTATTAAAAAGAAACACACTGTTCAACATTACTAAATACCTTCTGTCAGTTGCAGTGAGGAAGAAAAAAATGCCTTCAATTGCCCTATAAGTGTGAAGCTCAAGTTATTTGGTTTTTAGTTACGATCCACTAATAGCTTACAGTTAAAGCTTACAGTTTTGTGTTTATTCTACATTTTACAAAACAAAGAAATGTTTTGGAGTTTGCAATAATGTGTAATCTATATTTTAAATGTTTTCATACAGTTTTATGGAGGTGGTGATCTAAAGAGGCACTGAAATTTACCATTTTACTCATGAAATTAGTGAATGTGCAAGTAGAGGGTGACTACTGGAACATAATTATCATTTTATGTTCTTTATTTGTGTGTTTCAGTGGAGACTTTTTTTAAATATTGTTTTCTACTCTTATAGTGCTCTGGTACTGCTCCACTTGAAAGGAAAAAAACTGCATTGACTGAATCTGGTAGCCTGTCATTTTGGAAAATATCTGCTATATTCTGCATGACTTTCCAGTGATGGTATGATTTATTGGAACCCATGTTTACCCATTTTCCTCGTGTGCAATAGAAATAGCACCTGTAGCTGTGAATCTGCACTGTTCTCCATTTAATATTTCCCTTTTGTTTCATTGTTACTTTTAGTTTTTGATGCTCTCTTTCAAAGTTTTTTTTACTCACACCAAAATTATGTTTTATTTACACCATAAGTCTGAATGCAAACTTATGCTGATACATATTTATGACTTTTTATAGCTTCCTAAGTTATATTTTGTAAGTTGCATATTTGAAAAATAGCATTGTTGAAGAATTTGGGCATACATTGTTTCCAAAGGGGATGTCAAAGGGATTCAACCCACTGGAACACATATTCTAATGATCAGGTGGTGTATTTAGCTCTACATCACATCTTTCCCCTCTCCAACTAATGAATAACCTTCCAACTATTCACAACTTCCTTCTTATGTAGACTCTCAATTCCTTCCCAACCTTGCTATTCCTTATCTACTCCTCCCCACGGGCCTCATTCAATTGCGATTTGGCCAATTGAATCGGGCTCTATATAAGCACATAGCATATTTTTCTTTAAAGAATTTGGAGTTACTTCTATCCAAAAACAAGGTCTTCACTAACTAAAAACTTCTCTAAAAAAAATGCTCTGTGCTTTTCTATTCTCTTTAGATTTTAAGTAGCTAATTTCCAATCATGTAGGGTGCTCTGGAAAAGCACGTTTTAAAGGGCCAGTTAACAACTTGAAGCACACCACTGTAATGTACTCCTGAAAACATGTTGAAATACTTTTTGAATTTTTGAAAAAGGTGCCTTTTTCACAGAAAAATCATAAATGAAGTTCTGTTTAAAGGAAAATTTTGCAAATCCCCCAGACAGACTGACAACAAGAGCTCTGTGCAGAGATCAAGCATGGGAAAGGACTGCTGAAAGTAGAGTAAAACCATATTTTTTTTCTGTTCACAGAGCTTGCAAATGCTGTTAATTATAGAATAGTCAGGAGAGAGATCCTCTTAACGTAGAATCCTGTGCTATTTCACACAATGAAGAGCGCTTCTAATGAGGTAAATGGCCCTTTAAGTGTAAAGTTCAATTTATTTTTCTTTAGTTATGATCTGCTGATTTTTTTTTTTAGGTTATATTAGGTGACGGTGAGCTGCTGCAGAAAAGTAAATGTCAACACCACAGTTTAGTTTAGTTCTTGACAATTTGATCACAGTTCAGATATTGAAGTGTCAGTGAAATATATCACTGTTTTTGTTTCTAACTTGGGCTCATGCTTTCCTCACAAATGGAGCAGTGACTGGAAAAAATGGCAAATTCAATAATGTTTACATAGAATATTCTGTACATGTGCACTTTAATATAAAATACATTTGTTTTGTTGGAATTTGCCCTTTAAATAACTTACATACCACAGTCCCACTTTTCCTTGAAACTACAGCTTGGCAAAAAAAATTTTTCTTTTGTGAAGCACCATATTGTCAAGTCACAGCGGATGCAGTTGAGATCTAAAAGTGTGCCTGATTATTACAATTGTATTATCTGTAATCACAAACAGGCTACCATTGTAGTAAAGGAAAAGAGATTTATAACTAAGCTACATTTTCCATATATAACTTGTACTCATGCTATAGACTATGGCCCCCATTTAATGACAAGCCCGTAATTACCTTCATACTGACCATTTGTCTGTGGGTTAGACATTTGTTACCTAAATATATAGATGTATTTAATTGACTCAAGTTACAGCCCCAACACGCAAAGCATGTCAGGGCATGATCATGATCAATTAAGCAAGCTCGTAAGTTACAATTTAGACAGAGACTATAGTAAAAGAGGCCGTCATCAAGATGTCAGTAAAACATGGGGCCTCATTCAATTGCGATTCACCAATTGAATAGGGCTCTATATAAGCACATAGCATATTTTTTTTACAAAAGTTTTTAGTTAGTGAAGACCTTGCTTTTGGATAAAAGTTCTAACTAAAAACTTTTGTATAAAAAATATGCTATGTGCTTATATAGAGCCCTATTCAATTGGCCAAGTCACAATTAAATTAGGCCCATTGAGTTTAGATTACAATCAATTAGTGTTTAAAATACCAGATAATCAGAAATACAATGTTTTTAGAAGGTAAATAAATACTATAGCTTGGTTATTGTGGGAACCACATTTTATGTTTCTGCTGATCTGCTTCCAGAGGTGGGAATAGAGCTTGAATATTAAGGAAGTTTCAGCTGTTTCAGCGGAAATGTATCATTAAAGCTAGTGCTCTAATATTACAAATGGAAATCACCGTAATTCACATGGCACCTCCTGTTAAGAGAGTAGC
Organism: Discoglossus pictus; assembly: GCA_027410445.1. Taxonomy (NCBI): domain Eukaryota; kingdom Metazoa; phylum Chordata; class Amphibia; order Anura; family Alytidae; genus Discoglossus; species Discoglossus pictus. The sequence goes on along the minus strand of CM050167.1, from coordinate 292,960,149 downwards.
TAAAACTAGCAGCTCATATAAGGCAGTTCCTGTTGTACATTGTAAAAGGTAAAAGTATGTCATAATAATTTAAAGGCTGCATTATTTGTTTTATTCTCTAAAAGCATTGTAGCCGAAGGCATATTCTAGATATTTTCCTTGCATTTACCCTTTACAGTAGGCAGTCATTACCTCCTAGGAGCTGACAATTTTTTTTTCCATTTTGACGTTTAAATTCTCTGCTGTATTTCTTAATTCTATGCTACAATGATATTTCTGTATATTTTTCTATTTCTAAAATTGCAACCATGAGGCGTAACCATATGACTCACTGCTGGCAGTTGAAGCCAGATGCCAGCTCTGTTTAATGTGATGCAGAAAATTACTAATGGTGAATCTGAACATACAAGTAACTGGTTATTAGAATACATGCAGACAAGACTTACTAAATTCCAGGGACACTAACCAGTTGGTGTAAGTACAACAGGGATTTAAGCTCCACCTAAATGTAAGCCACTTTTGTATGAAGATCACTCTTAGAGAGGCATTTAATGTATACATAAATAGATTTGGTTGTTCAATCGAGTCTGACTCTTTGTGACCCTATAGACTGCAACATGCCAGGCACATCTTGTGTCTCGTTGTGCCAATCCCTAAGGTTTTCATTTCATAGCAAAGATACTGGAGTGGGTTGACCGTTCCTTCTCCAGTGGACCACAATTTGTCTTACCTCTCTGCTACAAATAGCTCATCTTAGGTAACCCTACGTGGTATAGTTCACAGCTTCATTGAGGTGCACAAGCCCCTTTACCACAACAATCTAGTGATCCAGAAGGGGGTAACTAGATTACCTTATAAAATTTCAAGTTTATGTGCTCGTAGTAATAAAAGTTATGGTCTAAATATGAACAGCCCTGAAGAAAGTCATATTTAAACCAAACGGTGAGCCCAATGCTCTCTTGCTGTCTGTCTACACTGGTGTAATTCAGTGTCAGTAATTTGTTCTGCTAAAGAGAAGGTTGTACATGTGTTTAGCAAAAAAAGGGCTGAGGACCACGTGCAATTAGGAAAAGGTTCACATTAAGCCGTTGGGCTTTGGATTCCTCAGCCCAGTTTTAAATACATATACAGCTTCTGAACATTATCCATGTAAGAGACACTTATTTGAATATTCTCCCAATGGTTGGACTGAAACAAACGTAGAGCCCTATTTTATTAGACGCCCGTAAATTACTCTAATCCGTGATTTTGGCGGTGTTTTTTTATCTAAATGTCTATATGTATTCTATTTCCTTAAGCCCGCAACTTACGTCTTACAGCCTCCAAATGTAAACCCTGCCTTTTAATTAGGATTTCAGGTAGGTGATCATATTATCTTGTAATATTTAAGCAAGCCAATAAATGATGTCTTTGTCACAGCCAATAGTAAATGAATCCATCATCATGATGTCAGTAAAACATGGAAGTTAGACGTTACCTGCAATCGGAGGCTACAAATGAATTAGTGCCAATACGTAATATTTCCCGATCGGGCTCCCAATCTAGCAATCTATAAAATGCATTAGAACATCTGTTTTAGTCCATGTGGGTTTCATGAAATGTATTAACCCCTTGAGTCCTGGGATCAATATTACTCAGAAATAACCATTACAAATAATAGTTTTTAATTGCATATTTGCAGGTTTGAGACTGTTGTGCAATTAATTCTAATGTTTTTCCATGTCTTCCCAAGTACAGTGTGTTTAATTGCTGTTGCAGCTCTAATAAGTGTTTGAAAAAGCCCTTGCAAGTCCTATTTAGCGCTCTAAATATTTTTGATACTTTTTGCAGCAAATCATGATACTGGGTAGTGACATTACATTCATACTGAAGAATTATTTCCCTTAATCGGTTGAATCCATTAGGTGTATGTACAGTATGCGAAATGTAGCTGTGTGTCCATAAAAACTGTATTTCCTGGCACAACACTGCAGTTTCATCCTCAGAGATTAATCAGTTTGACTTTTTCTCTATTTAGTATGAGAGAAGATTAACTACGTCATTCCGAAATATATCAGAGCATGATCAATTATGTTTATACCCCAGGCATTATGTTCTGAAAGTAGTACATAAAATTATTTTGCTAGAACACTACTTGTTGATCTTGTGGTGAAGACCACAAGTGAACTAAAAGAGGTTGCTCTCAGTATGTCCATAAATATATCCTATTAAACTTATTTAATTATCTGATTGAGCACCAATGACTTTTTCAATTTTTGTTTCTTCGTGTTGTTGTTCAATTTCTCTGCAAAATAGGCATTTTCTTAAAAAAATGTTAAAATGTTATTATTCTCACAAAGCCCACAATTATATTGGGGGAAATATTAAGTTCAGAGAAATGTTTATCTCCCAAGAATGAGAGATTAAGGATCACTTTCCAAGTCCGGTCTGTGTCATAATGAAGGCAAGCATTTTAAGATGCTTTACTGATTCCAGGTCCCCCATTCTGATCTCCTCCCCCCCTCCCCCAGGTCCCCCATTCTGATCTCCTCCCCCCCCCAGGTCCCCCATTTTGATCTCCTACTCCCCACCCCAGGTCTGTATAACACTCTTTCTGCTTGTATATCATTGCTGATATATATAGTGGTCACTGTAGTAATCCACCTTAAGAAGACAGAGCCTGTGACAAAGCACTGGGAGGGGTGTAGAGCAGTTCTGACTCCGGACCAGTCTGGTGTGTATGAAACACGCTAGATCCATTTTTTTTTTAACAGAACAATTATTTTATGGAACTGTTTAGAAATGGTTATACCACCTTTGCTTTTTAATTTTACAGTTTTAATTAATGTGGTGGTGAACATTTAGATACATTTCTCCAAAAACCATAGCGTGAGATTGAACATGTATAAAATTATAACAGTCACTTTTTTAAATTAGTATTGTGATGCTTTTTAAAACCGGTAAATTTGACTAAATTCTACTATACAGCCTACTGAACAGTCAGCGGCTGGATTCTTGTCACTATAATGTGTATGTATTTGTAAAGCATTCACTACACCGGACTTAATTCTTATAATAGATTCTTATTGTCAATGTTTGATTCAATAAAGCAAAAAGATAAAGGAAAGCAGATGAAAATTGAATAAATAAACAAAAACAGCATCCTCTATGTCAGTCTGTAATAAAAAAATATTTTATTTTTTATTGCAGTGAATGAGTTTTTATTTATACGAAATGCATCAAATAGCTAATAGCAGCTGTTTGTTGTGTTGTAATAGTGGGTGGGTAAAATAATGATTAGACACAATCACTCTGAACTCTGGACTTTTTAAGACAATAGGTTGATTGCAATAGACAGTAAATTGTTGCATCTACCTTTTAGATCTAGATCACATTGCTGTGTATAAATAAATGTATCAACTGATAAGCAACAAATACGTTCCACTGAAGTGTACTTCAATTACTTGTGGGAAAGCTATTGGAAAATCTATCATCTGACCATTAAAAAGAGAACAATTGTTTTGTGTTGTTCCATCGTGTCTGACTCTCCGTGACCTCATGGACCAGGAACATCTTTATGTCCATGGTTATGCTGATCCACTTGGCTTTCATGGCAGAGATACTGGAGTGGGTTGCCAGTTCCTTCTCCAGTGGTCCAGAGCATACAGCTCCTGGTATTCAGAGGTGGTCTCCCATCCAACAGCCGCATTAAATTCCAGCCTTTGTAACTGTGTTGTTCTTAAGCCCTACGTGCTTCAAATTCTCCAGAGTTATGTTACATTAGAAGGGGCTGCAAGCTACGAGTGAGGTAAAATCTTAACTCAGACCCTCACACATTGAATGTGCGACCGTGCTAAGATCAATTAAGCTAGTACGAAGCAATGGTTCAGAATTAGCCAATGGCAAAACAGATTGCCATCATGGCTGATGATAGCCTGCGTGATCACATACAGGTCCCGACATCATCCCTTGCCACGGTGGTCCCGATTGGAACCACCGCAGTTAAAAACACAAGCCCTGCTGCAGGGGGGCCTCTAAAATTAATCCCCCTATGCTGGGTGTCCCCCGAGACCCCCGCACTGTCCTCATATTAACACGTGCAGCGGGGGACCTGATTGGGTCCCCCGCTCCATTTAAAAATTCAAATTTCTCGCTAACTTGCAATCCTGGCCGTGGGGTACTGTAAGAACCTCTGCGGCACCTAAAATGACCCCCCCCCCCAATGCTTGGGGTCCCCATCTGGACCCCTGCAGCCTCCCCATATTAACCCTTGCTGCGGGGGTTACGATCGGGACCACTGCGGCCATTAAAGTGTTAACCCCTGCGTATTGATTTGTCATCCACGTAGCCCTTACAATCCAATCTTGCTATTAAATTGCTAATATGTCCCCCGCACGCTGGCCTGTAACACGCAAATGTTGGCTGAAGCCCCACAGGTGCTCCAGCGCAGCCGCAAAGGCTAAGAAACCCTTACGTGAGATGCTCGAGCAGCACAAAAGACCCTCAATCAAGCCCCGGAACCTCCCTCCGGCACCTAAACCTCCCCCTGCTCCCTAAATCTAACCCCATGCTGCGGTAGTCCCGGCGGCAGTTAAATAGTTAACCCCTGCCGCGGGAGTACTTTAAGTACCCCCTGGCACCTAAAATTATTATTATTATATGTTGTTAGGGGTTTAATTGTATGTAGTCAGGGATTTAACTGTATGTATTTAGGAGTTAAATTGTATGTAGTTAGGGGTGTTAATGTATGCAGATAGGGGATTATTTGTATGTAGTTAGGTGTTAACTATATGTATTTAGGGGTTCAATTGTATGTAGTTAGGGGTTTTATTGTATGTATTGAGGGGTTATATTGGATGTAATGTATGTTTTATTTCATGTAATGTATGATTTTGGGGGGTTAAATATATATATTTTTTTTATTTAACTTAGTTTTTTTATTATTGATAAAAAAATTTTTTATTTTCAATAGTGCCTTTTTTTTAATTTTGTGTAACTAGGTACGTTTTTATTTTCTGTAATTCTAGTTTTGTTTGATTATGTGGAATTGGTGGGGTAATAGGGATTTTGTTAGGGTGTTAAGTGGGTAGTGTGGTGGTAAACCGGGTAGGGTAGGAGAGGGTTTATGGCATGGGGTTTAGTTGGTACATTAGGCCCAGTTAGGGTTAAAAAGGACTAGATGGGGTTAAGTGGTTAGTGATAGGGTTAGTTAGGTATGGTGAGGATTAAATATGGTTAATTACTTATATGGGGTTAATTAGTTAGAGCAGGGTTTATTACTTAGAGGGGGGTTAATTACTTAGATGGGTTAATTTAGATTTATTGGTTTATTGGGGTGGCTACTAGTGTAGTGTAGGGTAGTGCTTAGACTTAGTGTCGTGATGGTCATGAAGGACCTTCATGGCACTTAGTGTTAATATAGGGGTTAATGGTGTCCTATAGGGGTCTATATAGACACTTATTGGACTGAGGGGGTTAATTGTATTCTCACGAGGGTCTATATTGATACCCATGAGTGATGGGGTTAATCACTGTCCTATAAGGGTCTGTATAGACCCTTATGGGACTGGGGGGGGGGGTTCATTTTATTCTCATGAGAGTCTGTATACACCCCATGAGTAATGGGGTTAATTTTAGATGCCTAGGGGGGTTCTTATAGTACCCCCATGGCAGGGATAAATATTTTAGTTATCACGGGTCTTTTAGCTGGAAATTTGAATTTTCAAATGCAGCGGGGGTCCCAATCGGGACCCCTGCTACAAGGGTTAATGTGTGGGGTTAATTTTAGGTTTACTTGAAGTACCCCTGCGGCAGGGGTTAACTATTTAACTGCCGTCGGGGTCCCAATCGGGACTACCGCAGCATGGGGTTAGATTTAGGGAGCAGGGGGAGGTTTAGGTGTTGGAGGGAGATTTGGGGGCCTGATTGAGGGTCTTTTGTGCTTTCTTAGCCTTTGCAGGTGTTCTGGAGCACCCGTGGGGTTTCAGCCAACATTTGCGTGTTACAGGCCAGCGTGCGGGGGACATCTTGGCAATTTAATAGCAAGATTGGATTGTAAGGGCTACGTGGATGACAAATCAATGAGTTTTCAGGCTGCAACGTTACAGGTTGCCTGGCTCTTAGGCATTCCTCGGCCATCCTGCGTTTTAACACTCAAGTCCGCAGCTCGTCTGTTTTAGAGGGGAATTTAATACCAACGTAGTTCTAATTATTTTTAGAATGGAAAATAAAATAATACACCCTTTAATATTTTCTATGCAATTATGCTCCTGTGGGGTCTACCAGTTTGATGTATAATATCAACTTTCTGAAGGAGGGGAGGCTTTGACTGAACTCCCATTATAGGACAATTGTCAATGTTTCAACTGCCAATTTGCATATTACAAGGAGCAGAGGAGATCTAAAAAGGTTGAACTTTATGAATTACTGTTACTAAATTAAAAGATAAAATGCAAATTATCTGTTTATTTTGCTTTTTTTACTTTCTAATAACATTTTACCAATTACCAAGTATGATTTATGAGGAAGATAATAATTTATTGCAATTTGGATATTTTTGGGACACCTGAAGTGAGATCACTGGAGAAATAAGTGCAACAGACAACAAGAGATCACTCTGGTTTTTGTCAGCTATGTTGACATTCTTTTACATACACTCATTCAGCCATATTCTATGTGAAGCCTCGGAAGTGACTTTAACTCCTAATTTTGGCTGCAGGTGTTTTTTTTCTCTTAATATTTAGATGTATTCCATTGACTCAAGCCCGCAATTCAAGTCTTTCAGACTCCACATGTAAACCCTGCCTTTTTAAGTAGGATTTCAGGGGGTGTGATCATATGATCTGACAATATTTAAGCAAGCCCGTAATTTACTTCTTAGAGCAGTCAATGAGACCACCACCATGACGTCAGTAAAACATGGAAGTTAGACGTAATCTGCTATCAGAGGCTACAAATTAATAAGAGCCAATAAGTAATATCTGCTGATCTGGCTTAAAATGTATTAGAGCATCTGTCCTAGTCCATGTGGGTTCCCATGCTTTTAATGTACAGCACTGTGTGTTTGATTGCTGCTACGACTATAATAAGTGCTTGGCAAGTCCTATTTAGTACTCGTAATATTTTTGTTCGAAATTTGATACATTTTTCAGTTGTGGATCAGACTTTATGTGCGATCTAGAGCTACGGGTCTAATAGAATATGGAATTTGTGTAACTTTAATTAGCTCTCGTAATGTTTGCGTAATGGAATTCAAAGGAGGAATTTGCATGTTTAGCTGGCGGGGAACTCCTATTGGGAGTAACTAATGAAATATGTGTCAATATTAAGAGTGGTTTTAAGTGTGTATAAATTTACAAAGTGGGCAATAGAATATGACCCATTGTCACATAAAAGTTACAAATTCAAATGATCTGCCTAGTCACCAATTTAATTTTCACACTACCAACTTTTAACAGAGAGTACTGTAAAGTTCAGGTATAGGCGGTGCAATATGAATGACACATTTATGTCTGTGTAGTGTAAGGATCAGGAATAATTAATATAGATTTCAAATATATAAAATTATAAAAAATAAAAAAAATATTCAGATATGTCTCAAAGGAAAGTCTTCATTGTCATCCACCCTCCTCCCTTCCTGTCGTTTTTTGTGTCATATAACATTTACAACTTAAGTTTGAGGATTTTACATGAGTATTGCATTTTTCCCTTCATGCTTTCTTCAATTTACTAAACATAAAATTGTGGAACTCATCACTATGTAAAGGAAGGTAACGGTGCATATTATACAGAATCTGTTTATTGCCTGTGTATTAAATGCATTTAAGTCATACATAACATAATGTAATTATAGCTACATCCGTATTATTAGTTTGCAGTACTTGAAACATGGGAGCATAGAAAGTGTTTTGGTGGCATATTATAAAATAGTTTAAATAGACACACATCAAACAAAGGAAGGATCTTTTCAGAGGTCATTGAAACCAACTTTACATTGTATTAGTCTTTTGTATAAACGAAATCTTTTGTGAGTTCTACATGAGCTAAATAATACTTTTGATGACCACAGGCACACAGGCACATCTGTCTGTTTCTGGTTGTGCTTATCCATAAGGTTTTCTGTAGCAAAGATACTGGAGTGTGTTGCTAGTTTATAATCCAGTGGACCGCGATTTGTCCATCTTGGGTGACCCTGCATGGTATATATCACAGCTTCATTGAAATACACAAGCCCCTTCACCATGACAGTGTAGCGACCCAGAAGGGGCTAAGGTTATGCTAACAATTTAATAAACCAAAGCTTTTTAGGTAGATTGAAAAATACCAATAGACATAACAGTTATGTCTTTTTCCTGTTTTAAAATCTAAATTTTCTATATAATCCTTGGGCAGATCCTTCTAGAAAAGTGAAAGCATTTCTACTGGTGATAAACGGAACACTTCTATAAAAGTTTAAAAATCCCTAATGTTTCAATTTTACACCATAAATGAGCATTTGTGCTTCAGTTGCTTTATAACAAAAAATTCTTAGCATATTTTTATGAAATGTGACACTTGCACAACAACTGAATTATTAAACCATTATGCCACAAGATAAATTGGCATAGAATATGAGTGATTTTTATTGCTGATGGCAGGCCTCTTAATTAATATTGAAATAGGTTTTTATGTAACCCAAAAACCCCTCATTTGTTCAGTAACATTCATCTTATCGTTGCTACTTGGCAGGAAGATTTCGGAAATATGGATTTCAATGATTAAAAATGCAACAAAACTGGGTTAAAAAATTCAAACAATATACTTTTTTTTTAATGGTAATTCTAGAATTCATCTTCTTCAATTTAACAAATGAAAAATCCTATATTGTCACAAGGTTGCATAGTTATATCATGTATTCATATCCTTGTAAATATAAATTGCAAAGTGACAATTGTCTCATATTCAAACTATCTCTAATTTAATATACATCAAATCGGAAAACAGAAAAAAGTGTAAATATATATGTTATTTATAGCATATTAGACAGTTATGGGACATACTGCATCCGTTTGGTTTAGTCAATGTTTTACCCTGATTTGTATATGCTTCTTAAAACTATGCTGCTCCTTAATATGTTCCCACATCAATGTGCGTGTTGCTTTGGTGCAGTGCAATTATTTATTATTTTACATGCATTTCATTTTGGGGGGTTTGTGTAAGTATATTGAAGTATCTTATAAATAATAGACTCTCAGACCATGCTCCATATCGGGTGATTAACCCAGATATATGGGATGGGTATCATTTTATAAACGAACACCCACGTTATTCCTTCTCCTGAAGGCTCCATTACCATAGCAACTGTTTGGGAAGCACAGCAAATTGCTTTAATTAGATTGACATACGGGTTAACCTTATTTTGTGATTCATTGTAGAATGAGGAATTTTCTCTTAATTTTCCTAACTCAAGATTATTTCCAAACCATGTAAAATCAGCATCTCTATATGCTCAGGTCCAATGTTCACCCTTCCACATGTGCAGGGAGCAAAGCTACACAAAGCAGTTTAGACAATTCATCTGAGGTTTCACAGCAGGTGCTCTGCAAACGAGATGTCAGACATTTGCAAGCCTTTTTAATTAACATACTGCATACTGGTATACACTTTCATAGCATTATGCTGTCATAGACGTGGAAATGGACTTGCTCAGAACTGCCAAATAAGCTAGGCTGTTTTGTCTTTTATGCACATTTTTTTTTTGTTTAAACACTTGAAAATGTTGTTTATATATGTAACTTTTTGAGGAACTATCTATCTATCTATCTATCTATCTATCTATCTATCTATCTATAACTTAAGACACCTCTATAAAGATGCTTTCCAACAGCTGCATTGGTGAATACACTAGGAACCATACTCCCGTCCATATGCACTTACTCCTTTACCATTATGTTTATGCTCTTTTATCTATAATTTTAGCTCCCTTCATCACATTTATGTATAATGTGCTTACATGTCATGTAATTATTTTGCAACTTGACTCTGTAAAGTGCTGTTCACATTGATGGTGGTATACAAATAAAAATACATACACCCATGTGTAAAGATAAATGATAAGTGTAAGTAAAATGCAGCTGTTTCCCAGATTTATGATGCATTTATGTATTGATATTATTGTTTAAGGTGTTTGAAAGAGTTGTCTGTTATGGATCCCTAATGATATTGCCCTGTGAGAAAAGAAGCCTTACTAGCAAGCTTCTTATATATTGTTATGGAGTGTCAATTGTAACTAAAAGTAGATTATAATGAAGAATTAAATCACTTTAAGAATTTATCACTTTTTTCTACTAAAAATGTCCATGCTTAATTCTCAGGCTTGTTTAATGCATATCCCAGCCATACGGGAACTGCCCTACAGTATCTTTTATTATATTCTAAGGTGCTTTAAGTTTTGAACTTTACCCCTAAATCCACCACTCTCTGATATTATCTTGTACACTTCCTTTTCCAAAAGATATTTCTTTCCTGAATATTATTAAATTCCTTCAAAAGTTTGTTGGAATTTTATGATTTCTTACACTGGTCATTAATAGATACAGGAACATGTTCAATTTTCAGAATGTTAAATGGGTAAAATAAAGTATAACCTATTAGTATAATAATTTCTTCCATGCTGGTCATGTTAAGTTCCTGTAATCTTTTCTTACAGTGGATATAAAAAGTCTACACACCCCTGTTAAAATGTCAGGTTTCTGTGCTGTAAAAAGATTAGACAAAGATAAATAATTTCAGAACTTTTTCCACCTTCAATGTGACCTATAAACTGTATAACTCAATTAAAAAACAAACTGAAATCTTTTAGGTAGAGGGACGAAAAAATATAAAAATAAAATATGGTTGCATAAGTATGCACACCCTTAAACTAATACTTTGTTGAAGCACCTTTTGATTTTATTACAGCACTCAGTCTTTTTGGATCAATCTGATTCAGGTCTGGGCTCTGTCTGGGCCATTCCAAAACTTTAATCTTCTTCTGGTGAAGCCATTCCTTTGATTTGGATGTATCCTTTGGGTCATTGTCATGTTGAAAGATGAAGTTCCTCTTCATGTTCAGCTTTCTAGCAGAAGCCTGAAGGTTTTGTGCCAATATTGACTGGTATTTGGAACTCTTCATAATTCCCTCTATCTTAACTAAGGCTCCAGTTCCAGCTGAAGAAAAACAGCCCCAAAGCATGATGCTGCCACCACCATGCTTCACTGTGGGTATGGTGTTCTTTTGGTGATGTGCAGTGTTGTTTTTGCGCCAAACGTATCTTTTGGAATTATGGCTAAAAAGTTCAACCTTGGTTTCATCAGATCATAACACCTTTTCCCACATGCTTTTGGGAGACTTCAGATGTGTTTTTGCTAAATGTATCCTGGCTTGGATGTTTTTCTTCATAAGAAAAGGCTTTGTTCTTGCCACTCTACCCCATAGCCCAGACATATGAAGAATACGAGAGATTTTTGTCACATGTACCACACAGCCAGTACTTGCCAGATATTCCTGCAGCCCCTTTAATGTTGCTGTAGGCCTCTTGGTAGCCTCCCAGACCAGTTTTCTTCTCGTCTTTTCATCAATTTTGGTGGGCGCTCCAGTTCTTGGTAATGTCACTGTTGTGCCATATTTTCTCCACTTGATGATGACTTCACTGTGTTCCATGGTATATCTAATTCCTTGGAAATTCTTTTGTACCCTTCTCCTGACTGATACCTTTTAACAATGAGATCCCTCTGATGCTTTGGAAGCTCTCTGTGGACCATGGCTTTTGCTGTGGGATGCGACTAAGAACATTTCAGGAAAAACCAACTAGAGCAGCTGAACTTTATTTGGGGTTAATCTGAGGCACTTTAAATGATGGCAGGTGTATGCTGACTCCTATTTAACACGATTTGGAATGTGATTGCTTAATTCTGAACACAGCTACATCCCCAGTTATAAGAGGGTGTGCAGACTTATGCAACCACATTATTTTTATTTTTTATTTTTCTTCCCTCCACCTAAAAAAATTCAGTTTGTTTTTCAATTGAGTTGTACAGTTTATAGGTCACATTAAAGGTGGAAAAAGTTCTGAAATGATTTATCTTTGTCTCATTTTTTACAGCACAGAAACCTGACATTTTAACAGGGGTGTGTAGACTTTTTATATCCACTGTATACAACATATTGTGTCTAGGGACAACAGGTTAAAAACCCAGGTGCTCCACACCCATAGTGGATTGAGCTACCTCTGCTCAAATCATGGTCTATTTGGAAGACCTGTATTAAATTGTGTTATCCACAAATAAAGCCTATTGGTGTGCATGTATCAATGACCTTGTTCAGTGTAAAGCCCAGCTTGTATGTTATCTCCTTCATGTGGAGACTTCAAACATGTGATGGACTAATTTGAGGTGTAAAATGTTTGTTTGTGCTCTGTTAATCCTTAATATGGCCCCCACCTGCCTACACTTTATGTTATTGCCTGGATCCAAGAGTGATTGTAAAACTAGTTGCATTTTTAATAAGAAAATATGTTGTATTAGGTTTTGTGACAAAATGATTCAACTGTGTCTAAAACCTTTCTCTGAACTCCAACAAGACTCTAACTAGAACACCATAACCTCTTCAGAGGACTATTTCAAGGTTATCATAAAGCTTTCCACGAAGTGTAACCTTTTGGAGTAACGTTCTCATGGAACCACTGGTCATACAAAATGGAATCCCAAGAATCGCTGCACTAGCATGTTACTGGGATCATTATTATTATAGTTCATTTATATGAGCCATATAGGGTTGGAATTGAGAAGTAATGCATCTTTTTCACTTGCATATACATGTACTGTACATATAAATCATAAATATGTATTGTGAGCAAACTAAGAGATTACATCATGACCAGTTTGAACCACTATAGTCTCATATTTAGTATGCTGTTTTGAATACTTTGACAATGGACAAAAAGTTTTTAGAAAGTGAAAATAAACTTAAATTATTTGTTAACTATTACTGCTATTACTAACAATTTCTTGGTGATGGATATTTTTATTTTTTATTTTAGTTCACCTGATTTGTCATTTTGATAAGATAAGATTGCCATTCAACTCTGTTGAAATATCAAATGTGAGCTTCAATATGAAATAATGTATCTATCTTTTCTTAATTACACCAATAGCAGCTGAAAAATATTTTGTTTAGATACAGTTTATTCTGCCCACTGGCTGTTGCGTGAAAACATTGCTGAGTGCAGCATGCACTGTGTGAGGCTCTATGGGGAAGGCTATGCTTTCCCTTGACTTAGCTTACAGTGCATTGGTCAGTAAACACATAGATTTCCTGTTTCGGTTAGTCCAGTATTCCGTACCTGCACAGGATCACTGCAAGGAGCTTGATGGAGCACCGAGCACTAACCCTCTGCATTAGTCTGTATTGCTCACACATATTCCATTTTATTTGATTTCTCAGTGAAAATAAGCATGTAATTAAAAAATTCTAAATGATTTCCAACATGCTTTTAAGAGATCTTTACAGTGGTGATCCAAATTGTGCTGAATTAAGTGACCCTTTAAGTTGTGTGTGCGAATGCCATTTACATTTCTGCAAGTTTAGCTTTTGCAGATATCCTTAAGAGTTTCTGATTTTGTAGGTGTCAGATCTAAACATTTCCATAAAAAAAAAAAAAAAAACTCACCCCAAGTCTCTCAGGTTCCAAGTCATCAGAAAGCGTTGAAGCCAGACAGAATGGAATTTTAAACACAATCTTCAAAAATATGTTTTTATTCTTGTATTCTCCACAGTTGCTAATGCTGTCAGTTTGTTACATACTTTACAAAGATGTGAAGTTTTTCCTGATGTTCTAAGGAATGTAACAGCACTTTTGAGCACTCACCCAAAACAAATGGGTTACACTTTGAAATTATGATATATTTATATAGCAATTAGAAAAGGGATGGAGTAAATCTCTATAGTGTGTGTGTGTATGCCATTTAAGACTGAACGCAGGGTGGGCATCCTACCATTAAGCTTTTGTTTTTTCTCAGTTGAGCATCACTGACTGCTGTGATAATAGTATTAAATGTAGTTTGTTTATGTTACTCTTTGCAATACGTGAGTCAAAGCAGCCATCTAATGGAGAGAATAAATAGATAACCGAATAAGCTATAGTGCATTCTTGGCTCATGTTCTGTTAATTTCAATTATTACAAATAAAGTATAATAATGAATTGATGCACATATCACAATAAAGAAAATAGTATTATACGTGTCAAATATTTAGGATCCTTTGTCAGATTATTTGTACTCTTAAGAATATTATTTTATATCCATAGTAAAAATTAATAAATCAGGAAAAAAAATTTTTTAGACTTAAAAAGTATCAAACGACCATGCTTTTGTGTGCAGTTGTAATGCACATCCAGTTGATTACACTTAAGAATTAATTTTGTTAAGTTGTATAACTGACTTCCCAGCTGAATAACTTATGTATAAACTTTAAGAGTGCAGTTGTGCTTGTCAAATTTCATTAGTTACTCTGAGGATTTTACCTTTGGGCTTGTAAACTGTGACAAAACATACAACACTGCTGTTCCAAACAATGATTGTGCATGACAGAATTCCCTTGGTTCATGTTCTTCTGAAAGGCAAATGTAAGAGCAGAGGCCATTAGCATCACATACAATTGCATAACACGATACAACAAGAAGCAGCTAAAATGTTCTTGGCTTGTGTCACAAATATGGTTTTTGGAAATGCAATCAAGCATGAGTCTTGATTATCAGAAAAACTGTGCTCTCTGTAAATTATTTTTTGTATTTTGAAATGTATCATAACTGAGCTGTTGTGTGCTTGATAGAAATGGTTATGCACTCTTACACAGTCTTTAAGTTTATACAAAATATTGTCTTTATTTTACTACATGATTATACAGAAATATCATTATTACATAATAATATCAAAAGAGCATGAAGGAATGCTATAAAAATGTAAAGTAAAACGGAAAAGAAAATGACACTGGCCCAATTGGCAGTTGAGGGTAACTACGAGGGCCTCCAACAGGCCTGGATTTCAATCTCTCTCTGTATGAGACCAGGTGGAACAATTCAAATGAGTAACTCAGGTGTGCTGAACAAGAGAGCAACAAAACACACATAAATATTAAAATCCTAACTGTTGGGGGCCCTTCTAAAACATTTTTTAAAACGGATTGCTGCTTTTACAGAGCAAATACATAATACAGTGTAAAAAAGGTTATAGACGCCAGCCTTATTATTTAAGCAGGTTCTTGTGGGAGGGTTTTAAGGGCTAAACAAAAATGACAATATCTAACTCAAGTAGCATTTGTGTGTGTCAAGTTTTTCTACCACTCTTACCATTACTAACGTGCATTTTTCTCCATTGCTAGGAAGTGTTGCAATATATAGCAATTTATATGGAAAACAAGTAATAGGTGTACCATGGGGTTAATATATTAGGTCCTTTAAGAATGAAACTTCTAGAACCCCCCGGTATCAGGGTTAATTGAAGGTGCCATGGGGGTCTGATAGGGACCCTGTGGTGGGGGCTAACTTTTAGGTGCCACAGCACAGGTTAATTGTTTAGATGCCATGGGGCTCTCAACAGACCCGCATGGGGGGATCCAGAGTGAGGAGGAAAGTGATCCCCGGGATTCCTTTCACTACATGCATGCATAGATGGAAGGGATCCCCGTGGATTCTCATTAGTGTCAGTGGGTTTGTGCTCATTAATATTACTGAGCAAAGCCTTAGTTGTAATTCTGCCTTAGTTGTAAGTCTTATAACTTTACTTCCAAAGCTTTGGTTTCCAAGTTATGGCTGTGCTCAGTAATATTACTTCTGTGGAGCATTGAATAGATGTGTCAGTAGTTTTCTTGTCTCAAATAGAATAGGGCGCTTTATTGGCACATTACAAATAGAGGATAATAATAATAGTTCTTATTAATTTCAGGTTTAGAGGCTGTAAGATTATTTAAATTCACCCTGACATTTTGTATCGGATATATGTGTAACAAAAAATGTAAAAGAATACTTGTGCTTTGTTTTTTTATATTTTGCTTGAGTAGACAATGGGAAAGAATGAGGGAGCTTCATATGTATATATGACTTCGGGTATCACTGCCAGGGGTGTAGGAACCACAATAATTCTGGGGGGGATACAGGTCACTTGATACACAGAACTCTTAACAGCTTCTATACGCATATATACACACAATGAGACATTTTGGGGGGGTTTGTTCCCCTCATCTCCCACAGTTCCTACATACATGATCACTGCCCAAGTCATCCCACACAGTTCATTTTGAGTTACTTATCCTCTAAGGACTCCACTGGTTTTGATTCATATTATAGATCCATCAGAGCAATTCACCCAATATACTAAATACACCATAATTCACTCTGCATATTACAAATGCCCTTCTTCATTTCTGACTAGACATCCTCAGAAATTGTTCCCATCCAGCATAAGTGTTTTTTAATGGCGTGATGCTTTTTTACAGTTACCATAAACATCTTAATTACCTCCTTCACCTCAATTTCAACTGCTGTACTGTAACTCACTAAGTGAAAATCTAGTGGTGTAATGGGCAAACAACCCCAATAACCCACTTAAGAAATAATACTCATTATCTGTCCCTGGTAGCCTCGTGCAGTAATAAAGAAAGGCCATGTTAACGAACTTGGAAAGTTTAAATTGAATAACATGAAGTAGTTTGTAAATAACCTACAAAGTGTACTCTGTTTACATAGCCCCACAAGCAATTAGAGGCAGCTAATGAGTTCAAGTAGTTTCAAGTTAGTATAGAACTGTAGAAACAAAACTTACAAATAGCTCTGTGTTTCTTATTGCTTTGATATTCCTTCCATATCGCAATATGAATGCATAATAACATTTTATGTAAATTATATTTAAAACCGAGTTGAATAAAAGTCTGTATTCGTGTACTGTGTTGAGTAATATAAAGTAACACAGTACATTAATACAGGCTTTTATTTATTTCCGTTCTAAACTCTCATTATATATGACTTGGTAAACTCCATTGTAAAATGTTCAGCTCCTTGTATAAATACCAGGATAGTGTTGTATTAGTTGACCACTACCCCTGTTTCAAGCGTTTCTGGTATGGAGATGGAGCATCTTACAAAACTATTTGTAATAAGCATCCATATTGTAGCAATGCACACATTATACACATGTATACATGTTTGCTGTCAAGAACATTTAATAAGTACATCCATTGTTCTAGTATTGCTGAGATAGTAACACATTTTGCCCATTCTATCTGTGTTTGATAAAATGGTTTCAGTGTGCAGAATATGGTAGGCTAGAAGGAGTTTAGAAGCATGCAGTGAGCATGTGTTGTTAAGTTAATTATGTCATCAGTCCTAGTATAATCATTGTTTCGGGTCAGTAGACTAATAGGTAGTATACATTGCAGTGTAATTATACCTTCCATTAACAGCAAGCAGTCTTAGATTGTCACCCAGTCTCACAAATGTCAAAAGTTTGTTTTTTCCCAAATAACTTCTCCGTAAACTGTATTTCCACTGTAGCTAAGGATTCTGGGTAGCGACATGCAAATGAAGCTCAAAACCTAGTTTGCTTCAAGCCCACTAATAAGTAAATGGGCTTAAGGCAAAAAGGTGCTATGTTTTGATCCCCATTTGCATGTCCCTACTCCGAATCCTTGGCTATAGTGGAAATACTGTTTACTGTTAAGTAGCAAAAATAGGTCTTTCAGCCTATAAGGCATGTAAGTGTATGCATAAATGATCTTTTATTTCATTATTGGATATACAGTGAAGGGTTTTTCAATCAACTTTCTACCCACCATAACATGTTTATTGTCTGGTAATTGTCATTGGCTAATGTACTGCTCAACTATCTTTTAAAAATGTGTGTATTTCCAAGCCTAAAATAAGTTAATACATTTATTTTGTGTTCAGTATCGCAAGAAATACAATGTTTGTATTGCACTTTGTGAAACTGGACATGCAAATGAGCAGACTTAGGGCCATATTCAATTCGGAGCACGCAACTCGATCGACGAGTGTGTTGCAGGCTCCAGTTCGTCTCCGATTGAGATGCTATTCAATTCTGCAAGCCCGTATTTACTGTCCCAAAGCCGAAACCGTAAACCATGCACTGGTTCGGAGCAGTTCAGGGCAGGAACATGATCAATTAAGCAAGCCTGTAACCTCTCATTTGAAATCCGCCAATAGAAAATGAGACTGTAATTTTTACGGCAGTAAAACATGAAGGTTACTTGCCAATGAATTAGCTTCGAGGTCCGATATGCGATCAGACTCGCAAAACCTTAAAAATAAAGAATTATGAAAATGAATGCCTATACTGTTCTTGTCCATATGGGTGGCCTGATATGTATTTACTCATTGATACCCGAGATGAAAAATAAAAATAAATCTCAGATCTTGCCTATTTGCGAGCTTGAGACTGTTGTGCAATTAATTCTAATGTCCGTCATGGCTTTCCCCGTTATTTACAGTGCAGTATTGATGTTTTATTTGCATTTACAGTGCTACGAATAGGTGTTTAACCCATTTACGAGTCCTCTCTAGCACTCGTAGGATTTTATCCTTCATTTGCCATTTACTGGTGTAAAATCATTTGCGGGTTTGGGGAAATTGAGTAATTGAATAGCGATTTACGATTTTAGCCTTGTGAAAGTGAGAAATCAAAGGCTTCTGGAGGCTGTAAGTTATGAGTTTAACCATCGCCATTCTTCCAAGGCCCTAACTCAGAAGCCGATCGGAGCCCCGCAAAAAGACGCCAATTAAATAACAAATTAGCTTGCGACCTCACTTACGGGCTACCGGATCTCAACTGAATGGGGCTTAGTGTATTTTCTGTATATGTAATGCACAAGATCAGTATCCCTTTTTTGCAGTCTCTAATTTTATATCCTTCACATGATCTCCAGTATTATACGCAATGCTCAAGGTTATTAGTATGGCTATAAACTGGTGACCCCAAATCATGACAAATTGGATTAGTTCCTCTTTTGTTGTAATATAAATGCTGTTTGTTTTCTATACAGAATCAATTTATTTAATATTAAGTTTAAAATAAAGCACTTGAAACAAAAATAAAGTGTGGATGCCACATTTTTGGCCTTATTAGCCCACGCAATCTTACTTAAAGTGATACAGACAAGGTTCAAAATATGGTGTAAAGTACATTTTTAGTTAATAACAAGAAGTTTATCAGTGGAATGATTTAGAAAAATTGCATTTTCTTACTTTAAACTTGCTTTGAATTTTGAGATGGTTACCTGTCAATCAATCTTTCTTGCCCACCCACCAAGAGTAAAATCTCTTGCTAATGAGTAATCACTATTGCTTATTACCCCTTGAACACTCAGCCTGTTATTTTCAGTGGAAGGCCATGTAAATATTAAAAGGTCGGGTATGGACAGCCAAATAATGTGTCTGTCCATCAGCAAAAAAAAAAAAACACATGTTTTGCAGTATCACTGATAAATATATTTGGGTTCCTGGATATGTCACTGGAGTATTTTTCCTGGTACCTGATGTAACTACATGTCTCTGTCAATTCCTAAACATTACAGTTTTATTAAAGGTTATACATAGTATTGTGATACTGTAATGGGTCAGGGTAACACTTTCACCGGTATTCTCTTATTGAAGCTAAAAATGTGTTGTATTTCTTAGAACTGTAATAAAAAAAAACACATATTAATATATTTTTATCCCCAGCATGAAACCAGCGTTTCTGAACGGTACCATTAACTGTTTAATTTCTTGTGTTTTTTAGGAGTTTGCCGCACTGACAAAGGAGCTGAATGCATGCAGAGAGCAACTTCTTGAGAAAGAAGAAGAGATTTCAGAACTGAAAGCAGAAAGGAACAACACAAGAGTAAGTACCCTTTTTAACCATTTTAGCAATGTTACATGTAAATACTCTTAATGCAAATATATGTATTTTAACATCTTGGTTGCTATGGTATTCATTTCTTTCTCTGACTGTAAAACTACTGAAACGCACAATACCACATACACCAAATGATATTTACCGATACTGTTTATATGTCAGACAGTCATTGTGGAGGGTGGTTAATAATTTGTTGAGTAAAACTGAGGAGACATCATGTCTTTTTCTGTTTGTTCTATTTATGGAGTATTATATGGCTAGGGTACCAAACGTCTAGGATTGCAAGTGATCATTACCTAATGGTGGACTTCATACTATGAATTGACTTGTCTACTTTGGTTATACCTGTAAACAGGTTACAGTGCTGGACTCCTGGCCTGCTTGGGATATCTTGATGTACTCCCACTGCTTTTTCCCCAAAGTGGATATTCTGTGAACCATTTTTTATTCAAATTTCTGCCCACTGGAACATAATGGGCTGACTCCAGCCTCATTTCACAGCTGCCAGACCCTTCACAATGATGCTCCCCATATTTGGGAGAAACAGTTGCCTGCAAATATTAATATCTTCTATACTATTGACACATATTAAACATTACTTGGCTTTTGGTATATATAACATATATTTTGTACTGGGTTTTGTACTGGGTTTGCATTTAATAAATATATTGAGAGGTTGGTAATGGGAGCATTTAACATAAATATATCTAAAAGGAGAGGCAGAGGATAGAATGAATTTTGTAGGAACGGTGATGTGTACAAGCAGATGTAATATGGAGGAAAGGTATAGTTAATGAAAAGACAGAAGGGTAAAATAGAGAAGTACTTTTTAACACAAGGTAAGAGATATATAAGGGAGTGCATGTTTATAAAAGCACTGGACATTGGGGACAGACATTGTAACTGGATTCACAAGTATTTATGGAGTCAAGACATGGGTCTCAGTGAGGAGTGAAGCAATACAGAGTATGATAGAAACATAGGTTTGCTGGCAGATAAACAAAATGGTCCATCTAGACTGCTTATTCCACCCGCCTAAAAGTGTATCTTAATTGCTCTTCATGGTGGACTATTGGTTAATGGGACTTCTGTTAGCTGAAGTGTGAATTAACCAAATGTGATTTAATTTCTTGTGTGAGCTAAACTTTTGAGATGTACTTTTGGTGAAAGCCCCAGGATTTATGCAAGGGACGAAAGAGCCCATGTATTCCAGTTTAATTCACCTGACTTGAAAGTGGTAGGGTCAAACTAAATTAAGTAATATATGGGCATGCCTGGGAAAAACTCATATGGCCATCCTGAGCTGTAAAGAACCATGGTCTTTCTATACTTAAAAAAATTACTTCAGAATAGGCAAAATGTTTTTAGGTTGAAAAACAAAATGATACAGCCTGTAATCTATTACCTTTTTATATTCATTTATAGTGCTTTGGGGTCTACCATTTTGGTTTCTGATGATCAATTCCTTAGGAGAAAGGATACTTTGATTGTGTAGGACATTTCTATGTAGACAATGGAAATGTGGAATCTTCAAATGCCAGAGCTTTCAGATTAAAAAATGGAAAGCTCATAATCTTACAAAGATACACCCTCCTAAAGAAGTCACAGACAGAATAAATCCGCAAACGAAAAAAGATGCCTGCAGTAAAGAATAATTTGGAATTAAAGATAAAAATGCAAAGACTATGTTGTAATTTCTAAAGACATTTATCACCTATAAAAAAGTTTAACACAGATGTCTTTAATTAATTAAGCCAAATTTCTAGGTATGTAGCTTTACTTAGAGAGAGAAAAGCCGAGCAAGATATGATAGTCAAGTATGATACTGGTTAGAGGGGGAGGGTCGGTCTAGCATGGAGAGGTATCATCATCCTAGAGGTATCACTGAATCCAAGAAGAATATGTCAGTTAGTCAAGGTAGGGTGTTTAGATTGAGACAACTAGGGGACCGAAGACAAACAATGCCACAGCCTTAGTACAAGTAATATCCCTTTGTTTTATAGTTTTTGAAGTTGCTTATTTTGATTTGTTTGATGGCTGCAGTTATTTTGAAAACTGCTTCTGATAAATGAGAGGACACCATCAATATATTTTTTGTCTGCCTTGAAGTGCTGTAGAGATGCAAGTAAACTAACAGTATATCTGCTGAAATGTGACCCTATCAAAAGTAGAACAAAATAGCAATCCTTTGATGATAAATATAGCTACTGTGTTTGCAAGTTGCTATTGTCTTGTATTGTGCAAAGTTCTAGCTTTTACCTTATAGATACAATGACTTCCAGTCATGCAGATGAAGATGGGGCAGCTGTTGTCTATGCCCTATATACTACACCATCTCATTAACCACTGCATCAAAGTAATGAGCTGCACTTGTTACTTTACAAATACTAGATCTCAATTATAATGATGATGATTAAGATCTTGAAGCTTCATGGCTATTATCCTCTATTTACTAAAGCCAGCTCAGGTCTTGTAAAAGTATTATTTTGTGGAGTAACCATTATTTGCCTTGAAATACAGATATTTCATCTACTTTAATAGTTTGACAATTTACTATACACTGTCTAAACAATATATTTATGTAGAAGAAAGTAGTTTTTTTGGTTCAATGTACACCTTTCATACAAATTAATAAATGTCTATTCATAAACAAAAATAACTATATTTATGTCCTTTTGCACTCTGATAACGCTATCATCTCTATCCCATTTAAAAAGGATATTGTCATCCCAAAATAAATTATTTTAAAGTACGATACTTCTTAAAGAGCATTACAACTGGCTATAAATTATGTTTTGCATGTTTATGAATTTGTTCATTTTTGAGTTTGTATTACTCTTATGCTAATGTGCAATTCTCTGAGGTAATATGTATCCCGTCATAGCAATGTGTGACTGTTATGCTAATTTGTACTTATATGTGTTTATTTATTGCTGTAGTGACAAGAATGTATAGTATATGTAGTTAGACACCCTCCCCTACAAGCATCAGTTACACTGTAACAAATGGACATATTTAAATCACTAATTTGGTTACAGGTGATGCAGGGACAATACTGTATATCTTAGGAATACTTTAATACAGAAAAAAAAATACAATGCACATCCAGTTTGTAATGCTTTTTAAAGTTACATAGTTACATAGTAATTAAGGTTGAAAAAAGACTTTCAGGCCATCAAGTTCAGCCTGTTAAGATCTCCTCTGATCTGCAATATGCGGATTAGTTATTAATTAATTTGTTGTTAAATAATTATTAATAGTATAGTATTGGAGGATGAATAAAGAGTTAGTCCATCAAGTTCAACCTTTTTAGATCTCAAGTTGACAGCCTTTGATAAAGCCACTTGTGTGAGGTGAAACAGTTGTTAGACGTTTCTAAAAAGTCTACTATATGTAGTACTTGACATTCCCTTAGATGAAGTGGAGAAAGGCAGCTTGGGAACTGTCAGAGACCTTAGACTCTAATACTGTTGAAATATACCATGGAGGAAATAACAGAGAGTCAAAAAATTGTATAAATGGTATATATACTACTAAAGAGAAATTATATTGTTTTTAATTCTCCTTCTAGGGACTTTATAGGAAACAGATTCAGATTTGGGGCACCAGACTAGCTGTGCCTACCAGACAGGAGGCATCCCATTGAGGATCACAGGCTTTTCTCTACCTCAACTGCTGTTCTCTTTTGCCCTAGATATTAGCAGGAAAACTTTAAAGCGGCGTTGTTTATAAAAGTAATAATAATAACGTTTTCCCAAATGTTCTCTTTTGGAGATATTGGTTTAGTGTTAAGCACTGGCAATTAGTGGCTCATAGATTATTACCTTTTTTAGGTAGGAACATATTTTTATATATAAATATATATATATATATATATATATATATATATATATATATATATATATATAGTAAATAAATAGTACATTTGTGTTCACATTTGAATATCTAAAACACATCAAAAAAATGTGTTTCATACCCAGAATTCTGAGAAATACAGTTATTACACTGCATTCTGGGAACCTTTTAAGGATATATATATATATATATATATATATATATATATATATATATATATATATACAATTTTTTTAGAGATGTCATTGGTTTAGAGTGTTTTTTCTGTGTTCTCTGTAGATTATGTAGATTTTGTGTGCAATCATGAATGAACAGGTTTATTAAATGTTCTTTTGTAGCTTTGACCTTTGCAGAAGTGCAAATTGATGTATTTTGTGTTAAATTCCACAGCTTTTGCTGGAGCATTTGGAGTGCCTTGTTTCGAGACACGAAAGGTCACTGAGGATGACAGTTGTAAAACGCCAAGCACAGTCTCCTTCGGGAGTCTCCAGTGAAGTTGAAGTTCTTAAAGCTCTGAAATCCTTATTTGAGCATCACAAGGCTCTAGATGAAAAGGTATGTAATCGTGCTTGACACTTAATGGCTTTTAGTGATTCAACATGTTATGATGCATTGTCATATATTTGAGGGCCCACTGTATTTTACTTTCGACTAGCAGGCTGAATTACATGTGTGGATGCTAAAAGCAAAAATTAGGTTGACATATTTAATGCATATTCAAATGCATCACTTTATTTTACTGAATATCACCGGCAACTATTTTGTTTGGCACATTCAAAAATATTGTATATGTAAAATAACTATACATTAAGTTGCTACATGTGTAAGTGTTTAATAGAGGACTAAAATATCAACATAAAAATTAAATAAATCACCTATGATCCCTGAAAGATTACTGGAAGTCTTAAAAAGCCTTAAAAACTAGCTTATGGTCCTGTCAATAATGGACACACAGTGATATAATGCATGGTATTACTACACACCCTTGCTATTCCTTATTTGTTACTCTTCCCCAGTTCTCTGCCCTTTAATACCCTTTAGATTGTAAGTAGTGAGTTTCCAGTCTTGTAGGGTGCTTTGGGATAAAGCACATTCTGCTAAGATTCTAGGCTCAAAACAGGGCCCTTCAACTTTTGAATTTGTTAAATTTGTATTTCCCCAGTTTTTATACCCTGTACAGCGCTACAGAATATGTTGGCGCAATACAAATAAAAGATAATAATATTACACCGTATTCTAGCAATAAAAAAAGGATTGCTTAATATCTAATACTTAATCACCATGGGATATTGTATCGGCCAGTTGCATAAAAAGTATCATGATATTCACTTTAGAGCATTAGAAACAAACTATATCTGTTATTAGAAAACACCAGAATAACATTTAGTATGTTGGTCCCAGGCATTCAAAAGAGGAACACCTCTTATCTCTGCTAATTGCAGACTGAATATATTACAGAATAAAATAGTTTGTAGGCATATCTACTAGGTGTACAAATAAGTTATAGATAGTATAACACCGGGCTGTTAAAAAAAGGTATCTATTCATAGTATGAAATAGTGAAAAGTCCTCCAAAAAGTCAATAAAAATCTTAAAAGTAGAGTTTGATAAGCCTTGATAAGGGCAGTTTTAGCCTGTGTCTGATAACCATTTTGTCATTCACTATGACTTTGTCAAAGGCATAATTTAGTAAGTATTAAGCAATCATTTTTATACAGTTTTGTTTTTTAAACCTTCCAGTTGAAGAGATATCCTTTTGGGTATCATAGGTGATTTATATAATGTTGATGTTGATATTATAGTTTTCTATTAGGTTATTATTAGAATTATTAAATATCTCCCATTTTCTGTTTCCTTTTTGATTTACAATATTGGTGTTCATGTACCTCGGAAAGAGGCCTTTTGTGTATTACACGTGCGAGTGACAAACATGTAGCTATATCTCTTTTGTATGTCACGTGTACTAAAGTGTGACATCAGCAGAATAGTTGCATGTGTGGCTGTGTATAACAGCAGTGGTAATGGACAACATGGTTGAAGAGTCATAAAAATCAAAATTGCTCTATAATACATTTAAAAGAGTGTACGTTAATGTTACGAAAGTATAATTTTTCTGAATTAAAATTCATTTTTTAAAGTTGTTTAAACATAAAATCAGTCATACAAATACATTTTACATAATTGTCTGAAACTCATGACTCATGCAGTTCCATTATTCACAACAGTTCAATTTCTGATTAATAATTCACATGTCCCACTGGGAATTATAACTGCAATCAGTGACACCTTTTGGTTTATCAAATTACTAATGTTTGTAGTGTTTTGAAGCCCAAGCTATGCTTCTTTGTTACATACATTGGACATCAATTCAACCACATATACTCCTACTCTACTGTAGCTCATTCAAAATGACCACAAATAAATATACCATCTTTTAAAGTGCATACAGGGGGTTCAATTTTTTTTCAGCATCTCTGTGCTTAGGGCCTCATTCTTACAACATTTTGTGGGGTACAGTAGCAGGTAGCAACATGAAAGGATATTGCTGGAGTTTTTAAACTAACATTTGCATAAACCTTTTAAGCTACTATTATCTAAACTGCAAGAATAATAATGTTACTGGATTTTAAAGAAAATGTTGTAAAGAAAATAATAAGAAAAATAAGTAATAATACTATTTTTTTATACTATATTTTTATTTATTTATTCCATTTTAAAATGTTGATTTTTCATAATTTATATCAGGGAATCATCAACTGTTGAATGATTATTAACCTGATCTACAGTGTTGTGCATGTTGGATTATAAATTTGTGTACACATATTAAAAACTGATTTAATTCTTTAAAATAAGTAAAATTTTAATTTTCTGGGGATATTATAGAGTAAAATATTAGAGAACAAAAATAAACTATATTGTACTTGGAGTGACTTTCATTATAGTAAGAAAATACTCTGAATAAAATAGTCTGTGGATGTTGGTTAGCCCGCGCCATTAATGAAAAATCACACTTGTTAATATCATAAAACATTCTCGTTATCTTAGCTACCTCCTAAATATTGTTTTCTGAATTTGAAGGCAAATTCATAGTATTTTCATACAAACTGTTCTGTATCCTAATTACTATTATTTTATACATATATTAATAATATTTTATTGTATTAAAATAGAGAAAGATAATATTGTATGTTCGGATTAATAATAGTTTCCTACAGGTTCATTTGTATTCTCAAATTTAACAGGTAATTTATCATTTACTTTCTATTGCTTTAGTTTTTTTTTTTTTAAAGGGAGGCTGAAAGTTCAAAACAACTTTAGTTTAAAGCCATGTTAAATGATTTAGTCCATTTAGTGCCACCCCCCCCACACTCAATAAATGAATACATTTGGGCAAAAATCCTCTATCTTGCATATATTCTGTACAGGGAGGTTGATTTTACTAAGGAAAAAGTTTCTCCCAAACTGAGGAAGGTGAATGTGATTAATATTTTCACTTGCTTATTTTCTGTGGCTTGGTAGTATGCTCTCCTGTCATCCTCTGGCCTAGATCACATTGGTTTGGATAATGTTTTCAGCAGGCAGTTGCTTACATATTTTATCCAGACCAATGTAATATGAGTAGGTTGATTTAAGAGTGGCAGTAACATGTTTACAGTCTTTCTTTTGTATGACCTTCTTCTTTCTTCCTCATTTGTTTGCATTACCCTCTATTATTTAACCTCTTTCCTTCCCCCATCTGTTCATTTTTCACTTTTCACTTCCATTTTCACTCATTCTTGCGCTCCTAAGTTTTTCCATTTGTCACCTCATCAATGTTTCCTCTCATTAATTTTCCTTCATTGCTGTCCATTTTTCACCACATTCTTTCTCTCTTACACCTGTCTTTTTTTTCCCTTTTCTTTCTTTCTTTCTTTCATTAATTCTGTCCTTTTGTTCTCCATTTCAGTTTCCCACAATCTCTTTTCCATACAATCCCTTATTACTCGCATTCTGGGAATATCATTTTGCCCATAGAAGTTATATGTCCTGTGTTTGTTTTATTGTTGGCCTCTGGAACAGACATTGCTATGAAAATGCATTGCAGGTGCTACTGCCACCATCTCTCTTCTATCCAAGATAATAAGGAAATGATAGAAACAAACTACAGCTTTGGGGAAAAAGGGAAACCATTTTTGCAGTGTTGTTGCAACTACACTGTTGTAATATAAATAGATATGGCACAATATTATGTCTGTACTAGCGACTTGCCCGTCAAAAAATGACGGCCAATAAAACTGTAAGGCTGGGAATGCTGTTTGGCACCCAATGTAAGGCTTTTAGTCCTCTGAGTACCTTTGGCGCTCATTGCGACCCTCTCGCTTAGCACCTTCGATATTGCTCACAACTATATATGTGATACTAGTGATGGGCAACTCATTCCTACAAAGGCTTCCAACAGTCCAGGTTTCTTGAACTCTCGACTTGTATAATCAGGTTCTTTCTGTTTCAGAATATGTGAGATACTTGTTTTCAATAATTTTGACTATTCCCCTTGAGCTCATGCAGAAACCTTTTTTAAATCCTGATTTGTTGGAGGCCCTGAGTTGCCGATCACCAATTATAGTGTGCCCAGAAATATATTTTACAAAAGATAAAGTGACATAACAAGGAGATGATTTAACATCTGATAAGAAAGTGAAATGCTTATTTGTCTTCTCTTAAGTTTATTACCAGTATATGATATTTATTGATTGTTAAAGGAGACAGAAGCAAAAAAATAAATTAAAATAATTATTTTATAGGGGGAAAGCTATTTTTGTATGATTTTCCTTAAAATGTCTTGCCACACCACGAAATACATTACAGCATAATACATCCTTTGATATAAACTCAACTTGAGAACATACAAACCAAAATCTTGGCTTGTTCTATTTGCATGATAACCTACTCGTTTAGCTCACTTGTGCCTTTCATTGGGGTGAAATACCCTGTAGCTTATCAGTCTGGTTTTACTCCAAACCCAAAATGCCAAGCTAATATCCCCTTGAATAGGACGACCAGCAAACCGCAGCCATATGTAGTGACCTTTTAAGACTTGTCGGTGAGGTGTAGCGGATAAATACCAAATATGAGTTAAATCACATTATTATAATATAATATAAAGTATATTTTTATCTTTGCTAATCCGATTTTGACTATAGAAATGACACATAAAATAAAAGACAATACAGCAGAAGACTTAATAAAATGCAATAAACGTATTGTGCAGGTGTAAAATGCCAATTATTATGGATGCCGTAGAGTTATTTTGTGCTTTGTAATTTGTTTAAGTAGAGCACAGCGTGAGCGGTGTATATCTGCTTGACTAAACTCAGAGCTACACTATGTAAATCAGACTTCACAGTCAGGAACATTAGGAGGCAGAAAAGAGATAAATTTAGCACAGTTATGAAACCAGTGCATATGTTTAGGAGATACTAATAACAACCTTAAAATCTGTTCCATCTCCATAACAACCTGAAATAAGGCTTGTTTGCCTTCTATAAAGAAAAAAAAAGCAAGCTTATAAAATTGGGTCCAAAGTGTGCTGCAGTCATAAAGCTTTCTGCCATTTGGAAGCCCAGGACTTCTTTGTGTAGTTGCTACACAGCTGTGACTTGGCCCCTTACCAGACATATAGCAGTACTAATTTAGTGCTAGGGTGAATTATTCGTAACAGCCTGGGTCTCATTATATGAAGAAATATTAGCTATGTTGTGGAGCAAATAGCTCTTCTTAAATAAATATAAAGGATTTTTCCCTATTTTATCAGAATTGTCTTGAATTCTAATAGACATTTATTACCTCTGTGCAGAAAGAGTACAGCCCCAGGCCACAGCTATGGTTAGCCTTGTGTCTGAAGATGATTACATAAAGGTTAACCAATGCAGAATGAATACCCTTTGTACAGTTAGCATATGTTAATTATTATCACAGTTATATGCCTCATGTCTGACTTTTTTTGGACACATTTCAGTCCACACAACAGATGCTATACAGGGTAAATAAATATAGAGTGCCTAAAGTTTTAAACATACAACTGTAATTAGTCACCAGTAATATAGATTATTCATGAATGTATCTGCAATTAAAATATACTTTGTTCAAATCTGTGCAAAAGGTGATTCCCATGAGCGTTTGAAAGTAGCCAGACAATCCCCATATTGACAGTAACTGGTGTATAGGATGCACCTAGACTACAAATCTAGGCAGCTGATACATTAGCAATATATATATATATATATATATATATATATATATATATATATATATATATATATATATACATATATATATATATATATATATATATATATATATATATATATACACATATACATATATATACACCGTATTTGCCTGCGTATAAGACGACCCCCCAACATTGCCACTCAACCTCCCTCCTCATCCTCAACCCCCCTTCTCAACCTCAACCCCCCCCTCCTCAACCTCAACCCCCCCTCCTCAACCTCAACCCCCCTCCTCAACCTCAACCTCCCTCCTCATTCTCCCTCCTCATCCTCAACCTCCCTCCTCATCCTAAACCCCCCTCCTCACTTTACCCCTTTAAATACCTCCCCCTCTCCCTTTCCCCTCACTTACCGTCATCTGCAGCTTCTCTTCCAGCCTCCGTTCCTTCCTGCGTCGGCACCCGGTATATGCTAATGACGTGACATCACATGAGCGCCACGCCATTAGCATATACCAGGTGCCGGTTCAGGAAGGAGCTGAGGCCGGAGGAGAAGCTGCAGATGAAAGTAAGTGAGGGGAAAGAGAGAGGGGAAGGTATTTAGAGGGGTAAAGTGAGGAGGGGGGTTTAGAATGAGGAGGGGGGATTAGGATGAGGAGGGGCAATATATATATTCATATATATATATATATATATATAGTGGTTTTGATTTATTTGAGAAGCCTCAAATAATTTAAACAATAATATATCTTTTGGCACTAATCTTGACAGAGGTCCATGCATTCGAAATGAATATAATACCAAATTTGCAAGTGGTGGATTTTTATAGCTTTGTTTTTAACTATTTGTATGCAAAACATTTACAAAATACAACAGGTTTGCATAGGCTACCGTTATACCAGATTAGTAGTCTGAGGGACCAGGAGTAAGGGAGAATGGAGCAAAGGAACAAGGAAGAATCGGCAGGGTATTTAGATATTTTGCTTTACTAAGCCCCAGATACCACTTATTTTTTTCACTGTGCTATGTCTTCATCCTAAGAAGCTGAAGTATGTATGTTTATGTATATATATATATATATGCCATAAAATGTGATACAGTGGGGGAAAAAAGTATTTGATCCCCTGCTGATTTTGAACGTTTGTCCACTGACAAAGAAATGATCAGTCTATAATTTTAATGGCAGGTGTATTTTAACAGTGAGAGACAAAATAACAAAAAAAAAAAAAAAAAAAAACAAGGTAAACACATGTCAAAAAAGTTATAAATTGATTTGCAGGTCAGTAAGGGAAATAAGTATTTGATACCCTATCAATCAGCAAGATTTCTGGCTCCCAGTTAACGAGCTAAGATTAGGGGCACTCTCTTAAAGGGAGTGATCCTAATCTCCGCTCGTTACCTTTATAAAAGACACCTGTTCACAAAAGTAAGCAATCAATCAGATTCCAAACTCTCCACCATGGCCAAGACCAGAGAGCCGTCCAAGGATGTCAGAGACAAGATTGTAGACCTACACAAGGCTGTAATAGGCTACAAGACTATCGCCAAGCAGTTTGGTGAGAAGGAGACAACAGTTGGTGCGATTATTCGTAAATGGAAGAAACACAAAATAACTGCCAGTCTCCCTCGGTGTGATGCTCAATGCAAAGTCTCACCTTGTGGAATTTCATTGATCATAACAACGGTGAGGAATCAGCCCAGAACTACACAGGAGGATCTTGTTAATGATCTCAAGGCAGCTGGGACCATTGTCACCAAGAAAACACACTACGCCGTGAAGGACTGGAATCCTGCAGCACCCACAAGGTCCCCCTGCTAAAGAAAGCACATGTAGGTGAAAATGTTGTGGTCAGATGAGACCAAAATCAAGCTCTTTGGCATCAACTCAACACGCCATGTTTGGAGGAGGAAGAATGCTGCCTATGACCCCAAAAACACCATCCCCACCGTCAAACATGGAGGTGGAAAAATTATGCTTTGGTGGTGTTTTTCTGCTAAGGGGACAGCCAATGCAACAAAGGAGTGGCTCAATAAGAAGCACATTAAGGTCCTGGAGTGGCCTAGCCAGTCTCCAGACCTTAATCCCATAGAAAATCTGTGGAGGGAGCTGAAGGTTCGAGTTGCCAAACATCAGCCTTGAAACATGAATTACTTGGAGAGGATCTACAAAGAGGAGTAAGACTAAATCCCTCCTGAGATGTGTACAAACCTGGTGGCCAACTACAAGAAACGTCTGACCTCTGTGATTGCCAACAAGGTTTTTGCCACCAAGTACTAAGTCGAAGGGGTCAAATACTTACTGTTCTACTATGTTATATATAATACATGTTTTTTTTATTTGACACAAGTTATTTTTTGATTCAAATAGCAATAACACCTTTAACACTTGTGCAAGCTCAGCTTCAGTTTATTGTATGTACATTGCAGCAAATTGCTTAACCAAAATGCTGCATTAGCAGCAAGTGTACAACACGCCTGGGACAGAACACCTCCTTCTTACCTTTTTATTAAATTCAGCAGATCAGAGCATTCTGTAACACAAGTTTATAGTAAAAGTCAGAGGAGGCATTTCATACATAATGTGCATTATCTAATATACAACCAGGTGTTCCATAATTACTAATTTGCTTAACAGATGCTCCATTTTTATTTACCTCAACCTAATATGGGTTAATGTAACCATTTAATTTCACACATAAGATAATATAAGCATGTTATGTACATGTTGCACTTGAAGCAATAGCTTTGTCATTATAATCATGCTCCAATAGTAACACAGTTCTCATCTCCCTTTTTATGTGTTTTGGATACTATTGCCTAATAATATCACCGCTCACATGTGTGACCAGGCCTAAAGCCATGTTGATTGACTGAAATGGGCCACCATGTTTGCAGCATACAAAATAATATGTTAGTGACGTGCAAATGGTGCAAAATGTGAATACCCAGACACCTGCCTAGTTTGCCCATATATATGCTCGTAAACTTCCCTGCTTTGTATTATGTGCCTATTGGTGAACTGTAAAAAAGAAAAAATACCATAAAGACAAGTAAATGCAAATTATTTATTTCGTTTTTATTTATTGTAGTTTTTGTCACAATATGCAATAAAAGGTGTACATGTCAAATAGAGGGCTCAGCAAATGTGAGAGATGCTTGTACTTTGATCGTGGAAATGTAGAGGGATGGAGAGAAAAGATGCATAGTAAAGGAGTGAATGCATGGATAGTATATGCATTCAGTTAGGGTGATTATTTACAAGGCTTTTTTACAAGGCTTTTTGGGCAGAACAGGATATGTGGTGGCACAAGAGTGTACTGACTATGTCCATGGATGGATATCAGAGCCCAGACCAAAATGTTTTGCTCACGTCTGACCTAGTGCATGGAACAACTTTTTATGGTTTGTGCTCATGTTATACTGTCATCTTTAGAAGACCGCTGTAGTTTGCTAAACCTACACAAGCTTGGGCAGACAGGATAGACATTTTTTTAGAGAAAGTCATATACTTAGACTAGCAGTCTAAAATGGAATACGTTATAACAAAAGCATAGTCAGCTGTCTATCGCTTGAGGGGGAGGGTTATCCTATTGGGGCTTACTTTTCCATAGGGTTATATTGACATGTGTCAATAAAGAGAATATTTTTCATTTGTGTTTTAAGCACCACTGTTGTAGATTTTTAAATAACTACACTTGAAAATAAACAAAATATTAATAAATAAAAACAAATACATTAGAACCTAATAAAATAAAAAAAATACAAAAAATCTAAATAAATTACAAAAAAAATCCAAAAGAAATTAGAAGAAAATAAAAAAATAAGCACAATAAAGATAAAATAAATAGAATAAAAAAATAAATAGAATACAAATGTATACTTACCCACCTTTAATGCTCATCCAGCAGTGATCATTGATGCCCTGGTCCCCATTCTAACCAAGCTATCCATCTTGATTGAAGAATGAGGTCCTCTTCGATTTTGATTGAAGCCAGCAGATCCTCATCTTCTGTTCCTTTGAAATAGCCCTCTTCTAAAAAGCCAGACGCTCTATAAAAAGTTAATATTTAATCTAACGGCGCTTGTGCTATGAGGAGCTTCCCCACCTACTGTTTTTTAACAGTAGAAAAAAATGTACTGTTGTACAATCAAATGGTGTTTAATTGTATATCTGTTTAATTCTGGCTTTTTTTGGGAAGTAGTGATATTTACTTAGTCCTCAGGTGTTATACACTCAAAAAATATTATTACTATAGACTTTGTTTTGTCTATTGCCCACATCTATATTCAGAAACAATTCATACTATAGACTTTGTTTTGTTTGTTACCGATAGCTATTATTCAGGGACCTCTCTACTATACTCTTACTGAAATAATTTATAGATTTACTTGAAATTATGGATTGTATTTTTCTCTACACATACCAATAAGCTTCCTAGAACCGGCAAGATTTTTTCTTTTTTTTTTTTTTTAATTGCTCTAGTTGTTCATTTTTACAAATGGCTTTTTGATACCACTAATAGGTTATATTTTATATTTATTACTAGCGACTTGCCCGTCAAAAATGACGGCAATAAATTGAAGCCTGGCAATGGTTTTTGTCACACACGGCGAGCCTCTCCCCCCCCTCTACTTTATTGGCCTCGCGATGAGCGCCTTTGGCGTTAATCACGGGCCTCGCAATGAGCGCCTTCGGCGCTCATTGCGAGCCTCTCTACCCCTCTACTTGACGGGAGGGGCTCTTTGCGAACCTCTCCCCCCTCTACTTTACTGGCCTTGCGATAAGCTCCTTCAGCGCTCATCTCGGGCCTTGCAATGAGTGGCTTTGGAACTCATTGTGAGCCTCTCCCGCCCTCTACTTCCTCTCCCTTCCCTCTGTCTTTCCCCCCCTCTCCCTCCCCTGTGTCTCTTTTCCCCCTCTCCCTTCCTTGTTTCTCCTTCCCCCTCTCCCTCCCCTGTGTCTCTTTCCCCCCTCTCCCTTCCTTGTTTCTCCTTCCCCCTCTCCCTCACCTGTGTCTCTTCCCCCTCTCCCACTTCTGTGTCTTTCTCCCTCCCCTGTGTCTCTTCACCCCGTCTCCCTCCCCTGTGTCTCTTCACCCCGTCTCCCTCCCCTGTGTCTCTTCACCCCGTCTCCCTCCCCTGTGTCTCTTCACACAGTCTCCCTCCCCTGTGTCTCTTCACCCCGTCTCCCTCCCCTGTGTCTCTTCACCCCGTCTCCCTCCCCTGTGTCTCTGCCCCCCTCATCCCTCCCCTGTGTCTCTCTCCCCCCTGACCCTCATCTCTTCCCCCCTCTGCTGTGTCTCCTCCCCCATGTCTATTCCTCCCCTCCTCTCCCTCCCGTTTCTTTTCCTCCCCTCCTCTCCATCCCCTGTGTCTCTCTTCCCCCTCCTCTCCCTCCCCTGTGTTTCTCTTCCCCCTCCTCTTCTCACTCCCCTGTGCCTCTCTTCCCCCTTCCCTGTGTCTCTCTTCCCCCTCCTTTCCCTCCCCTGTGTCTCTCTTCCCCTCCCCTGTATCTCACTTCCCCTGTGACTCTCCCCCCCCCGTATCTCACTTCCCCTGTGCCTCTCTTCCCCCTCCTCTGTGTCTCTCTTCCCCTCCCCTGTATCTCACTTCCCCTTTCCCCTGTGTCTCTCTTCCCCTCCCCTGTATCTCACTTCCCCTGTCCCCTGTGTCTCTCTTCCCCTCCCATGTATCTCACTTCCCCTGTGCCTCTCTTCCCCCTTCCCTGTGTCTCTCTTCCCCCTCCTCTCCCTCCCCTGTGTCTCTCTTCCCCCTCCTCTCCCTCCCCTGTGTCTCTCTTCCCCTCCCCTGTATCTCACTTCCCCTGTGCCTCCCTTCCCCCTTCCCTGTGTCTCTCGTCCCCCTCCTCTCCCTCCCCTGTGTCTCTCTTCCCCTGTCCCCTGTGTCTCTCTTCCCCTCCCCTGTGTCTCTCTTCCCCTCCCCTGTGTCTCTCTTCCCCTCCCCTGTATCTCACTTCCCCTGTGCCTCTCTTCCCCCTTCCCTGTGTCTCTCTTCCCCCTCCTCTCCCTCCCCTGTGTCTCTCTTCCCCTCCCCTGTATCTCACTTCCCCTGTGTCTCTCTTCCCCCCTCCTCTTGTGTCTCTATTCTCCTCCTCCTCTCCCTCCCTCATGTATCTCTTCCCCTGCTTCTCCCCTCCTTGTCTCTCTCCCTCACCTCATTGCTGTAGATGAGTGCGCGCGCACGATCACGTGACGTTTTCGTGTGTGCGCGCGCACGCTTGTCTGCCCGCGCACGCGACGTCTTCGCGTGTGCACGCGCACGCTTGCCGTCTACCCGTGCATGCCTGCAGTAGGGCTGATGGGAGCCATGGTGAAACTGCGAGTTGTCGTCAGTTGCGGCCCTTCCTTTGCGAGGGCCGCAAAGCGTGACGACAACTCGCAGTTAGACAATTCTAATATGTGATAGTTGGTGATTTAATACTTTTGAGTGGGGACTGCTAGTTCTATAAGTATAGTTTATTTAATTTTTCCCAACAGACTGTTTTTCAACTCTTTATAAAATAGGACCGCTAGGCTTTGTGATTGCAGTATAATTACACATTATTAGATATTATTAAAGTTTTTCTTTATGTTATTGGAATGCATGGTTTCCCTTAATATTACTGGTGTTAATCATTTTTCATCTTTTCATTTTCATCAGAAGAAGAATTAAAGTTCATCTGCAAATAACATTATGGTGGTAGTTAAATATCTCTAGCCATCAGTCAAAGCTATTTAAGTCCCAAAAGGAAATATATTGTAGTTAATCAAATAACTTGGAAAATCAAAAATCTAATATTCTACTTGTAGAATTGTTTATAACATTAATTCAGCTTAAATGGCAAGAGTTTATTAATACCGGTGCTTCGTACCAGAAGGTTTGAGACTCAATGGCCTTTATTAAATTCCAAGCCAGTAACTCCAACGTGAAGCTCGCATTGGCTGCGGGCATGAAATTTGGCAGAGTTACAGTGCTATTAAATTAGAAAGGCTACGAGGTGGAGACGCAAAACCGTAAACCATTAATCGGCTGTCGGATTTGCGGGCCAGAATGTAATCATTTAAGCAAGCCCGTAGTTACAGATTTAAATGGAGCCAATGGAGATCGTCAGCATTGCGTCACAGAAGAATGGAGGAAGTCTTACGAGGTTCAATTACAACTTACGTTCGAACACACATTTAAGTCATAATGCAATATTAATAAAGCCGTAAATATGATATTCTATCACTTGCGAGTTACATTATATGTGTTAACACATTAATTGCCGGGATCGATATAACACAATAATTATACATGAAATTAAGTATTTTTATGGGCCGCTATGCCGGCTTGAGAATGTTGTGCTATTAATTCTAACACCTAACATCACTTTCCTTTTTCTTATTAGTACAGTAGTGTGTTTTTATTTTCTGTACAAGTGCTATGTATTGGACTTTACCCCCCCCCCCCTTCCCCCCGGGTCTCCATTTGCGTGTTACGGGCTTTCTCGTGAGTGACTTCATTGAAATTGAATGGCTAAATTGAAAACGTAGCTGTTATGGGCTTGGCGGATCAAAGGATTTACGGCCGCGAAGTTCAACGTTGCTCAACCCCTAGGCTTATTTCGGCCTTGCTACGTCTTAACCCGCATGTCGTCTGTCGCCTGCGTTATGGGGCTACTTTAATAGCGTAAAGCCCTACGATCTACGTTACAGCCTATGTTTTAACACGTAGCCCGAATTTAATAGGGCTCAATGACTACACAAGTTCGAACCTGATTACCAAACCCTCAAAGCTGTATAAAATAGGTTTTACAGTACCAAGTACCCAATGTAGAATTCTAAGAATTCATGTTATGTAGTAAAAAAATGTAGGCTTGTATATTATTTGCTACACTCAATAAGCTTCTGACATCCCCAAATACAGGCAGCTAGGGGCTCAAATTTTTTACACGATTAGTAACTTTTCATATTGTTATTATTTTGTATGTGTCCAAATCATGCAGTAGTTATTGTCCAAATTTGCCTTTGAAATGCATGGTAAATTTATTCAACAGAGGTCTATTACCCAGACTGACCATATTGGAAGCCATGCTGTAAATAGATAATTAGCAGTTACAGTTTGTCTTAATTGCTTCTGGCAATTTTAATTATTAAATATAAAGGAAAATTAACCAAGTTGTACCAATTAACCAATCCTTCTACACTTAAACTCTGCTTTCTTTGCTGCATAATAGCAGTAATGCAGCTACTGCTCACTAAACTATCCATACAGTAAACTTGTGATCAGGTCTTTTGAATATTAATATAGTAATCTTAATTTAATTTTATATTGATATGTGGTTATTTATATATTAGCAGCTGAGTGTAATCTTTTATAAAACAAAATGTGTTTGCCATACTTTCCATAATTGCACACAAAGAAGGTGACAATATTAGTACTGCAAAAATGCAATTAGATAATGATAATGATTGTTTACAAGTAGATGTCCTGTAAATTTGCTCTTTGGAAATAATCAAATGTTAAAGCAATATCTAAATTTGCTGGATTATGAATGCATCTGATAGAGGAGAATTAGTATTGTATGCAAAACATTTTGCATGAAAAAATCCCCAAATAAACATGTAAACACTTACACGTCAGCAATATCTCTTGTATTTTCTGACAGTTGAACATTAGGGTTAACACCTTCCAAATCCAGGCTAAATTAGCATCAAATTTAAAATGATTTGTTTTGGCCAATCAGGTTAGCTGACAATTTAGAATTAACTCTGGGTTCCTGTTTATGCTTAAAAGCAACCTGTGATATGTAGTGTATCACGGATATCTGCTATGTATTGCTGCTGGCATACAGAAAGGAAGCTACAAGGAGATTGGCTGAGCAAGTAACAGCAGATAAATAGTGGGTTAATATTGCTCCTCTGCTGCTGCATACTGATTCGGGGGGGGGGGGGGGGGGGGGCAGATGCCTGTGTAGATGCCCCTGGAGGTGTCAACATAATCATTAGAGGGATTTGTAGATATATATATATATGCAGCACATCTCATAAAACATTTTATTTTTATTAATAAGCTGCTTTTTGCCTTGAGAGTGCAGAACTGTATGAATCCAGGAAACTTTCATATTCTTTTAATGGTCACCAGGTCCAGATTTTACCCAATTGATTTGATTTCATGGGTCAGTGTTAACATTAGTGCATTAATGTTTGTTGGATACTTTGTACTCAATACAATATTTAAGTGCCTAGATATCTGCATTTTTATCTTTGTTACCTGCTACGTTTAATAAATAAATAAAAAAAAAGTAGATATAATTAAATATTATTTTGATCTTCTTTTAAGTCATTAATATGTAGAGTTATGTGAACTTGATAATGTTTCATTAAATATATATTTTTATTAATAACCTGTTGTAATTTCAGTAATCCTATGAACATATACTGTCATTGTCTCTAGTTTTGCTTTAACTGCTTCCTATTTGTCAAATTCAGTATATGTATTATTTGCTATCTATCTATCTATCTATCTATCTATCTATCTATCTATCTATCTATGTAGAATATGGGTATGCAGTAATTAATAATTATATTGTTTGATATTATTTTCATATTGTGAGAAAAATGTATAACTGGCATTTAATCGACTACATATCAGTTCTAAGTATAGTATGGGATAAGAGATGTGACAAACAATAAAGGGGATACATTAGACAGTTGGAGAAAATTATTTTCTTTCAGTGCATTTTGAACAGATAAAATTGTTAAGATGCATTTAATTGTTCATTATTTAAAAGATGTAACAATGTATAGTTTGTAACAATTAAAAAATAATAGGTAGAATATATACTGACAATAAAACTTAAATACGTTGTTCTTTTCTTGATATAGTGCGATTAGCTTAATTTTCCAATGTTTAAATACTATCTAAAACATAAAACCATTTCAGTAGCCTTAAGCAACAAACATGCTAATACATGTTTTACTGCATGTTTTGCATCTTTTAAAGGCATACTTTCATGC
The DNA here is from genome assembly GCA_027410445.1 of Discoglossus pictus. Classification (NCBI taxonomy): domain Eukaryota; kingdom Metazoa; phylum Chordata; class Amphibia; order Anura; family Alytidae; genus Discoglossus; species Discoglossus pictus. The sequence continues at coordinate 292,920,206 of CM050167.1, read as the reverse complement.
AATTTTTAATTCTACTCATAAGTTAATGTTTTAATGGTAATTTTGAATATGAAACTGAAGTAAACAGAGAAAACAACCTAGTACTGCAAGGAGTTCTTTCGTTGTGCTAATATGAGGGACCATAACACTGCATCATTTTCCCTCTTGATTCAAAATGCATATGTAGATTATGATAGATATGTGTTTATATGAATTTAAAATAAATCTATAATTTATTTATGTAAGCTCTACTTAACTCAGAAAAAAAGAGTTTATTTTAATTCACTTATTGGGTGGGGTAGAGCAAATATATGAAGCAATTTTATTGTTAGATATTTGTGTCTGAGATCAACCAAGTAGCTCTTGGAAAGTTATGACCGCCTCATAAAAGAAATCAATAAGAATATCAGTAGTATGTACTGTAGGGAATATTGACTGTACAACTCTGAGATTTTATGGATTATTTCACTTATTTTCTAAATCCTCTAAACTTCCAACATGGGAAAATAGAGTAGCTTCATGTTAATGCATATACATGTGAGGAAAAATGTCATATGTTTTCAACAATGTTTGAGTGATTACTTCTACAATGAAAATGTGCCATATAGTGGTTTAGTTGTGCATTTGTAATCCATCAAGAAGATTTATTTTCTTGATGGATTCACATTTTCGTACCTTTGAAATAGACATATTTTCACTGTTTTAATGCATCTTACAATTATCTGTGCAGCTTATTTCCTTATTATCCACGAGCACATAAAATTAAATTTGACTATATTACAGCATTTTGTATTCCACCATTTAAGACGAAAGTGTGATAAAAAATTATGTTACTGCACGTTTTGGTTTTTCTTCCAGGTAAGGGAACGGCTGAGGGTTTCTTTAGAAAGAGTTTCTGCACTGGAAGAAGAACTAACTGCTGCCAACCAGGAGGTAAAAATAAAATCCTTTATCCCCTTAAAGTTGCAATATCTTATTTTCCAGCTGTTTGGTTTTGCATCTCGTCTTTTGAAACTGTCAACAAATAGATGGATTTTTTTGTGCACAGACCACTGAGCACACCCCATTGGAGCTTCCTGTCAGGTTTGTACATACCATGGATTCTTTCCTACTTTGTTTGATACCGTGTGGAATTAGGAACGGAAGCCCACTGACAGGTCCCTTGGGTTCCATCCTCTTGTGTAAGAAGGAGAGCAATAGCAGCTTGTCAGTTGTGTGTCACTATAAAAACTCATTTGGTGTATTCAAATGTCAACAGTTCAGTTCGGTGAAACAAAATAAATAAATATTACAAGTGCATAATGAAAGTTTTCCTTCATAATGTAAGATGTGATAAATTAATTATTTAAACATGCCTATTTGCTTTAGCAAAATTTACAGTCAAAACCAAAAACTTTTATCAAAAATGATTCTTTGTTTGTTGTCACACTTAAACTGTCTTTACAAGCAGTTTATTGGTGTAGTGGTAAGTATTTTGTTTAAAAAAAACAATGAAAGTATTTTATGAAACAATGCACTACACCAACACACTCTACTTTAAAAGTATTGAATAATTAAGTGAACTAGCTATTTAAAAAAAATATTTACACACACACATATATATATATATATATATATATATATATATATATATTTAATTATTTTAAAAACACAAATCAACACAGTTATGTCATATTAAGAAATGCTTAATTATATAACCTAAAGGATATATTTTTGATTTTTAAACAATAAAGAAAAAATGTTTATCTGTGGAATTGGACCTAGGACCTTAACCAAAACAGACTGCTGCATTACCTACTGTGCTATCTTTTCTGATGCTATACTAGCTGGTAGAATGTAATCAAGTAGTTACAAATCACTTAGACAATGCCTGATTCAAAGCCACCCCTAATTCTAATTAATATTCATTACATCCCACATGGTACAGAGATCATTAATCATTAAGGCCGAGGCAGACTTCTCTTGATAATATCTTCATGAATTCAGCATACATTTTTAAAAGAAAACTCTTGTTTCACAAGCATGGGGTGAATTTTGTGGTCCTTTAATATATCTTCTTTGGTGGTTGTCTACAGCTCACATATGCTGCCTTGTCTAACACCTCTTGTATGAAAGTTTTAAATAAAACTATATAAATAACTGTTTAGATGTAACGTCCCCTTTCATGACCTCCTTAGTACTCTGAAGCTATCCTTTCTGTGTCATTGTGCAATTAAGATTATTTCAGGTGAGTTGAACTAACACCCATTTAGTAAAGAAGGCTGCCTTAGAGTGTATTGAATAATGAACAAAAATGAAATATAAAAAGTCACTTTATTTAATGTAATTTGCATTTGAAACATAGCACTTATAAAAAATATATTCCTTAAAAACACAATTAAATTTTGGACTTTAATGCAAAATAGACATCCAAACTAAAAATATAAAAAGGGGAATAGGAGGGAGAATGTGGCAAGGGATAGCATAGAAGATAAGTCCTATGACCTTACTAAATATCCTACTATAAATAGAAGGAAACAGAAACATTGGATGCCCCAAATCTTACTAAATGCCCTACTATAAATAGTAGGAAACAGAAACATTGGATATATGAACATTTTTGAAAGTCCTTTAATTGAAAAAGAAATGGAAAATAGGGTAGTTTAAAATCAAATAATTTGTCTACACATATAGTATCATGTTTGAAAGTGCTCTGCTGTCCGTTTTCAATACATAAGTACATTTCTTGCAGGCTGTAACATTCAGGAATGGTATTGCTTAGTCCTTCCTTTAACCCTCTCAGGAATCTCACAAGTATATCTATTGACCCCTTAATAAATTATCTTGTTAGAGTAACTTATTTTGCAAAAAGCCCACTGGCCATTTCACCACTCTGGTGGCTTCCGGAGAGGCCATGTGGTATAGTGGGACTTCTGTTAGAGAGCCTTCCAGACAGGAGGATCCACTGAGATCATAGGACTTATCTTCTATGCTATCCCTTGCCATAGGCTCCTTCCTATTCCCCATTTTTTTCTTTTGAGTTTAGAGGTCTGTTTTGCGTTAAAGTACAAAATGTAATTATGTTTTTAAGGAATATCACTAATATAGTTGTCATACTGCAAGTTGTTGTCCTGTTGAGGCGAGCCATTGAGGCACACCGTGGGACTTGGCCTGCAATGAGCGCCTTCACAGGGGTGGACACGCCGGACTTAGTTGGCACTCATCCCGAGATACTCGGATTGCGGGGCTCGCAAAAATACGACTTTAATGGCCGAACCACCAAACTGGAAAAACATGCAAAAACACACAAATATGCCTCAAATTTACTTACACACTTACACACAGCACAGGGGGAGAGCCAGGGAGCCTGTGAGTAAGGTTGCAAGTTAATTTAAGGTATATTTTGCATGATTGAAAATCATTGAAGCAAGAAAAAAAACGGCTGCCGAAAAAACGTAAACACAGTGAAAACAAGGTTTGAAAGACTTAAAACGAGGCCGAAGGACATAAACACGAGCCCTAAGTACTAAGACTTAATGCAAACCAGTAACTCTGAACCCAAGGCAGTGACACTGAACCCAAGGCAGTAGGCCCCTAAACTACACATATAAAGTACACATAGGGAGAGGCTCGCAAGGAGCGCCAAAGTCGCTTATGGGGGGGGGGGGGGTTGCAATGAGTGCCGAAGGGGATAATTGCAAAGCAGGAAAGGTGCGGCTTGGCAAAAATGGCAATGAGCAGTGAAGCCTCTCATTGCAGGGCTCGCGATCATTGCCGAAAGTGCTCAGAGGGGCTATATCCTCAAATTTTGTGGCAAACAGCATTGCCAGGCTTCAAATTTTATTGTCGTCATTTTTGACGGGCAAGTCGCTAGTATTTTTATAAGTGCTGTGATTCAAATTAAGCCCCTAACAATAGAAAAACAATTGTATATTGAATAATGGCCAGAGTGCTGAGGTGTCTGGCTTTGCAGACAGTAAACACTTGAAATGTAAAAACTGTCAAGATTTGACTTGCCTACTATTTAAGAATTGCAGGACAATGCTAAATATAAAAACTAATCCTATCACTGCTACAGCAGAAGCAAAATATGTTCAAAGAAAAATGAATTAAGCATTCAAATTCGCAAGCATTCTATCACTGAAATGATATTGTTAGATTTTATTCAAAGTCGTTTTAAGTCTTAACATATAATCGGGACATTTAGTTACAGTAATAACTGCTAAAAAGCATTGTTTTTTAATGACATTAAATAATTACTGTTCTGTAAAAAATGTAATTAAGCACAACTTATGAATATGTTCTGAGACATGACCACACAAACTTCAGGATATCCAACATCAGTAGTTAATTACAGTATGTCCATACTGGATGACTACAGGTGCTATATAAACAGAATTAACTTCTAAGTTTTTTTTTTTTTAAGTTTTCTTATATTGTATGGATACCCAGACATTTAAACATAGCAGTTAAACTAAGATGTTATAAATTAAAGTTTCCAGCATGATTGTTTCTATAATGTTACTTAACCATTACGGTTACTCATTACTTTTGCACCTTGAGAGATGATGCACTCTGATGGATGGGAGTATTGGAGCAGGATGAGAGGCTATTTAGTGTTGGGTATAAGGAAAAAGTGAGGGGGTAAGAAGAAAATAACAATTTCAGGTCTCACAATGCACATATTCACAAGGAATTGCAGTATCTGTAGCTGCAAGAAATTGCTCCCTTGTAACTGTGGGAGTTTTTTTTGTCGCAAAAAAAGGGAGCCATTCCAGTCAAACTCCTAAAACTCCTCTTAACTTAGTTAGCACACATGTAGGCTCTTCTCACATTACTCTCTAGTCCTAATGTGTACACACAGCCTGCTCACAGGAGACTCCGAGTCGGAAGCTCTAAAGTCTCCATCAAGGGTGTAGGAGCCCAACAAATTCTGGAGGGAAGAAGATCTGATCAATGGTTGTATGGGTATTTGTCTTTTATACAATGTAAATGTATAGAGAGAGAATGTGGCTGCTTTGCATTAGGTGTGTGTATAAATGGAGGCCAGAAGAGGTAATTATTTGGTACTTAGCATTATATTCGACTATGAGAGAAAGAGCACATTTATGTGGGGGATCAAAATGGCTGATTGGCCAGTTAAATTCCAGTGAAAATTTACTGCAATAAAATAGATTTGGACCTTTTGCTGTGTGTCATGAATCAGCCAGGGGCCATCTTGGATTTGGAACTGTTACCTGCCATGTGGAAGAACAAAAGGTTTGGGTTGTAATGATTAATTACAGTATAAGGTTGTATATTGTATTATGGAGGGATTGTATTTAGTTAACCATCCCCCAGTAGATAAACACTGAGGCAGGAGCTGAGCCAAATGGGTTTATCCTAAACAAGATAAACCTCACAGGGTGTCGCCAGAACCTAAACAAAGAGATTTGCCAGACAGCCAGGCACCTAGATAACAATGGGGGGGGCCTAGGAGCAAACAGGAAGTTTCCCCTGGGACCGCCTGGGTCAGAATGAGCTTGGTGGCCACGCCTGGGGTTGGCCCAGGGGAGGGGTCTGGTGGTTCCCATAGCCTCCCTCTACTACATTGGACAGAGGTAATTAGGTTAGTCTAGAGGTTATCCTATTGGCCAGAGAGAGGGGAATGAGGGTTTGACTAAGAGTAGCCACTCCCTCCACTGTGTGTGTGTGAAATGTTTTAAATATGTTGTCCCAAAATAAAAGGTGGTTCATAATTTTCATCAAGATGTGGTGTGTAGATGTATTATTTACCCGGGGACATATGCTTGCAGTAAGATTCGTCAGACTTACTGTCAATATTGCTCAGTCTAAACCAAGGGCTGAGACATGATGTTCCTGTACTCAAAGCTACTCCAAGGTCCAGAGTAACCCAAATCAAGTCAGCAGACCCCAGCCAGAGAGTGGGTCGTGATAATTGGTGGCACAGTGGTGGGGTACTCTGAGAAGGACCAGAAAATGGAGCAGATGGAAGCAGAGGACTACAGACTACTCCTGCTAAATCAATGGATGGCATTCATGCAATTATGGCATGGCCATGAGCTGGCAAGCTGGTTGGAGGAACTGGTAGAGAAAGAGATGGACTTGGAGGAACAGTACCTTGCCAGGATAGAGTCCTTGGGTGGCCGGAGAGAGGATCTCTATTTTCGTTTGGATCTAGAATATGGGGTCGGTGAGATTCTGAATGGTGATCCGGAATGTGGCATGGGAACTGCAAGGAGGCATAATAACTTGTTTGTTGAACGCTGCCGGGGTCTGGGACTGGAAGCATGGTTCCCGGAGGCTCCTTTGCTGGAACCCCTGATTCAGCAAGAGCTGCAACTGGAGGCTGAGTATGTGGAATTGTGGGATGCGATACCCAAGAAGTATTTTTACAACTCAGACGGTATGTACCAGAGGGAGTATGCTCACTGGAACTGGGGAGAGGCATTTCTAGACTGTAAACAAAGTGAGGAGTGGGAAGGGGTAAACACTGTTCCTTTGCCAACTCCTGGGGATGGAGAATGTTTGCCCCTAGAACATGCAGTAACTGTGTCAGGGCCTAGTCACCAGCCCCAAGAGCCAGAGACCCAGTGGAATGTTCCCTGGGTGGGGTCAGATAATCCATGTCTGCCCCCTTATACCCCAAGAGATTTAATCCCAGAGGAAGTGGGAACTGTTCACAAGCTAGGGCCAGATAAGTTAAGTCTGCCCTCAGAAGTTCTAGGCAAAGTGTGTTGGCCAGAACTGCTAATGGAGCCAGAGGCTCTGGATTATTATGTGATGGACGGTGGGAAGGGAGCCTTAGAGGCCAGGCTGGAAGGGAATGATGAGATTCCCCAGCCTGCATCAGATAACCACTGTCTGTACCCTGACAGTCCAGGGGAGTTGTCCCCAGAGGTGCTAGTGAAGCACAGAGCCCAGGAGGGTTGTTTGAGAGACTGTGGGGAGGGAAAAGAATTGGTTTCTGGCTACAGGGAACCTGACCTCCCACAGCAAGAGAGTGCCAGGGGCACAAAGAGCCAGGCCGGGGCAGCAAGCATGCCAGCTTTGGCAAAAGCATTATGGGTGCAGAGTGGCACCATGACAGAGGGTGTACCAAGTGGGGAGATACCCTGGATAACCATTGTCCAGGGGCCCACTGGAACAGACACCACTCCAAAGACCCAGTTCAACAGAAAGGACTGGGATAAAGTTGCTCAACCCCGAGCAATGGAGGAGTGTAAGCACAGCTTGGGTGGGAGCAGCGTAGCTCCCCAAGCAGCAACGGAAACAGCTGGACCAGAGGAAGGAAGCCAAGAGGAGCTGTCCCTTTGCGATCCCATAGGCCCAGAGACTGTATTAGAGATCCCAGCCCATCGGTGGGGACTGGCTGGGGGGAACAGAGTTGCTATGGGACAGAAACGGTGGCCCACCTGTTGTACTCTGGGATGCCAGACTATTTGGGTGGGTGTGAATGGGAAGAGCAATTTGCTCTATACAGTGGGAGCAAGGCCAAGGGCTAAGGGGGGGTTGTTACTCTGCACTTTGGGACTGTTTTCTAAAGGACTTGAACGTGGAGAGAGTGCAGAGGGTCTAGCCAATCCAGAAGATTCATGACTATCAGCGTAGCTGGGAAAATCCTAGGGGCATGGATGTTTCCTGCCACGCTTGGGGAGGTGTTGTCATGAATCAGCCAGGGGCCATCTTGGATTTGGAACTGTTACCTGCCATGTGGAAGAACAAAAGGTTTGGGTTGTAATGATTAATTACAGTATAAGGTTGTATATTGTATTATGGAGGGATTGTATTTAGTTAACCATCCCCCAGTAGATAAACACTGAGGCAGGAGCTGAGCCAAATGGGTTTATCCTAAACAAGATAAACCTCACAGGGTGTCGCCAGAACCTAAACAAAGAGATTTGCCAGACAGCCAGGCACCTAGATAACAATGGGGGGGCCTAGGAGCAAACAGGAAGTTTCCCCTGGGACCGCCTGGGTCAGAATGAGCTTGGTGGCCACGCCTGGGGTTGGCCCAGGGGAGGGGTCTGGTGGTTCCCATAGCCTCCCTCTACTACATTGGACAGAGGTAATTAGGTTAGTCTAGAGGTTATCCTATTGGCCAGAGAGAGGGGAATGAGGGTTTGACTAAGAGTAGCCACTCCCTCCACTGTGTGTGTGTGAAATGTTTTAAATATGTTGTCCCAAAATAAAAGGTGGTTCATAATTTTCATCAAGATGTGTTGTGTAGATGTATTATTTACCCGGGGACATATGCTTGCAGTAAGATTCGTCAGACTTACTGTCAATATTGCTCAGTCTAAACCAAGGGCTGAGACATGATGTTCCTGTACTCAAAGCTACTCCAAGGTCCAGAGTAACCCAAATCAAGTCAGCAGACCCCAGCCAGAGAGTGGGTCGTGATACTGTGTCCTTTAATCAGCCCCACAACTTTCTCATCACTGAACACACTATCGCATTCAACAAGGCACAAACCCCTGAAAATAATTATAAACATAAGCCTGAATCATGCTGGTGACACAGTGCAAAGCAGAGTGGCCATGGCCATGGTAGAAGCCACTGAATGTGCTTGATTTCTTCCCTTAGTAAAAAAAAAATATTGCACCACAAAGCCTTTTTTTATATTCAGGGATGGAATATTTTTTGGGTAGCTCTGGCTCCTAGAATTTGTTCTGCTGGACCCTACATTTTTTTTTTTATGTATAGCGTATCACTATGAAGGGCTTTCTACGAGCCTGCATGTCTGGCTCCTATGTTTTAGGTATTTTTGCCCACCCAATCAATATATATATATATATATATATATATATATATATATATATATATATATATATATATATATATATATATAAATATATATATATATATATATATATATAAATATATATATATATATATATATATATATAAATATATATATATATATATATATATATATTCATTTGTACATGTGTACTATGTATGCATAACAGTGTGTCTATTTATAAAATAAACAATACCAACAATAGAGGTGCTCGGGCAGAGAATGAACTATCCTCAATAGGTTAGTTCTTTGGACATGATAAACCACTCTGAGAGCATCATCTTTGAGCTCACTTGTGACCTTTACATGGTAAAGAGTGATCTAGCCCCAAAATACCAGGCGATTCTACCCTGAACAAGTGAAACGGCAAACCCTAGATGTACGTTTTGGCCTTAATTGGGCCTCATCAGTAGGGTATAGCTGATAACTCCCTAAGATGATGCTCTCAGAGTGGATGACCACATCCATAGAACTACCTCTTAAGCATAGTTCATGCTCTGCCTGAGCACCTCTAATTGGTGGAGAAATGTAATAATTTAGGGGAAATCAATTAAACAAATGCCAGGCTCTTTCATAAATTTTACTGGTGTTGGGAACTAGGTCAGCTTACTGAGAAGATGGTCTACGGGAGGATTTGAGGTTCTGTTTTGCAGCTGGAGAAGTCAGGTAGACTGGACGAAATATCCTGTGGATCGAAATGAAGTGAGTGAGAAATTACTGCCATTTTGTAAGGGTGGATACAAAAGTTATAAAGGAGGGAATTGAATGCTAAGGAGAGACAGTCAAGGGGTCTGGAGATTTTAGATGCCTTAACATATCGAAGGTCTTGGGTGATGAAGTTATATAGCAAACTGGATGATTTTCCCGTGGAATTTTCCAAGCATAGGAAGCTGTCAGAGGGGGAATAATGTGGCGTAGAGTTGAATTGGGTTTAGAGGAAGGTGGCCAATGAGCAGTGATGATTTGGCTATTGTATAGAATTTGAAGAAATGGCACATAGAATATTTTTGAACTTCAGGTGAGGAGTGCATTGCTTGCGTAAGGAATAGGGATATTTCATTCCAAATAGATATGAATTTTTGCCAAAGTTTTAAGTCATTGAGTGACTCGCGACTGAGGTTGGAGTTTGGTGACTTGACAATGTCTGCTAAAAGAATGCTCAAGAATGATCTTCCTTGAGGTAGGATTCTGGTAGCGAAGTTCAAATCGTCAAGGAGAAGTTCTTTACAGCTCGAATTAGTGAATTTGCAAATGAAAGCCTGGAGACGTTCAAGCTTGGTCTGAGGTAGGCATGATTCCATACGTTGGGTGTCATGTATGATACCAAGAAATTTAAGCTTATGAGTTGGTCCTTCTGCTTTATCCAAAGTGTTAGGAATCTGAGGCGGTCAAAAGCTTGGTGACCTTGTGCAGGCTGTAACTTGGTTTGTGAGGAGGTTTGAGGTGGAGGAAGTCATTTAAGTAGTAAATGATGTGGGGACACTTACGTTTGTTCAGAAATATCCAGCAGAGTGATCCAGCAAGCTGATCAAATATCTTCTACTTTTAGAGCTGAAGGTTAGTCTAGTAGAGAAGTAATATTCCTTTGCCACCTTACACCATTAGGGTGCCAAAGGTCAGGACGAATTGGAAGCTTGGATATCTACCTTCGAAAGCCATCATCCCAAGGAAAGAATGATGGTGATGGCATGGTCAAATTAGGCGTACTGAAGTGTGAAATGTTTGGATGGAATTAAGGAATTGATGCTGGGAATGAAGGTTCCATGGGGTGCAGAGAGGTCGATTTATAAGACGCATCTTCAGTGAATATTTGCAGGGTAGCAATCCTGAGGGGATTGATGTGTCAGAGCGGGAATGGTGGTAATCAAAATGGACTTAGAAGATAACCTTTTGCAACTTCTTTCACGACCTCAGGCTCCTGTACTGCCGCGATCAATAGAATATCGCAAGTATGGAAAGCCTGAGGCAATGCTAGAAACCCAGTGTGTGAAAACTGTGTGAAAATCCAGACCGTAAGCACTAGACAAGCTGTGTTGAAGCGTAGTCTTGGAGAAGCCCAGTTAGTAGGGTAAGGTTAATGACTAATGCCATTTTGATTTGTTGGCTGGAGGACAGATTGGTTTGGCGTGTGCTTGATGGCATTTAGAGCACGCGTGGAGAAGATGACAAGCAGGGAAGTTGCATGCTCTCAAATTAAAGTTGTTGCATATTGGTTTCTAGCCTATAGAGATTACTGGTCTGCCAGGTGGTCTGTGGCCTGTCGAGTTTGAGTTTGGGGCTCAATGAGGGAGGCAGTAGGAGTTGTATTTTTTGAGGTAGATGGTGGAGTGAAGTTGGGACAAAATGTAGAACGATGTAACGGAGAATGGCAATGCTGACACATAAGTGAGCGTATGCCAGCAAAATGGTGGCAGAACAAGTTGTAATTGAGGAGAGACCAGTTGTTTTATTAATTGCATTGGTTCAACTCCGCAGAGGCCTTGGCAGCCTTGGCAGCAATGGAGCGATGATAGTCGTAGTAGGCATACCCATCATATCGGTATGCAAAATCGAATATGAGGTGAATATGGTCATCTAGCTCTTGGCTCCTATGAGGGTATACTGAGCAGACCACATCACTATAAATTCCGAACACCAAAATGAATTCCGTCACAGTGAGCTTGGATAAAGCCTCAGTATGGAAACCAGGTAGATTTCCTTCCCCACGACTATGTCTCTTCTTAATTGAGAAGAAATATATTGGGAGGGCATTATCATTTGAGATATTTTGGATGCCTCAACTCTATCTGATGGAGGAGCAGGAAGAAGTGCTGGCTGAGGCAAAGGATTTTTAAAGCAAACTATGCAAACTTGGAGTGACTACATGTCTGATCGGTGATCATGCGTTGCAACTGCTGAAACTGATCGGATGGCATGTTGACAGGTGCTGGATTCAGTCCCTACGCTTCCTTGGGCAATCAGTCTTTCATCCATCCATCTTTCTGGTGGGTGCAGGGAATGATATAACACGACTATTAATTTCTTAGTCGTGGGACGGTCCAGTGCCCTGGAGATGCTGGGCTAGCCAGATGGAAGGTGCTCTAGCTGGGGAAGAGGCAACCGAAGGCGGTGTTCCAGGGTCAGAAGGGGGAGTTAGCCATAGTACACCTGAAGGTGAATGTGAGGATTGAGTAGTGAATGAAGGAGTGTAGTTTGGAACAATAAGATGTAGTGCCCTTGATGGGCAAATGACTGATTGGGTTTGATGATCAAAATCTCGAGCTTGCTAATGAGTGAGGCAAAGATGCAGGAAGGTATAGTAATGGAGTGAGGACTGTTAAGACAAGCATAAGGATATGAACAAGACAGAAGTACAAAAGGCAGTAGCCAAGGTAAAGGGAGTGGTGTAAATTTAGGAGGAGGAGTAATAAAGTAAAAGCAAGTGATGTAAGAAAAGTGAGAGGGAGTATATAGAAGATAGATAAAGTAAGTCAAGAAAGAGTTAAACAAGGAAAAGGGTGGAGGTGATGAATAGAGGTGAGAGAAATAAGAGTAAATAGCAAAAATAGAGTAGAAATGAGAGATGGAGAAAGAAAGAGATTGATAGAAAAGAAAGAAAGGAGTGAAGTATAGTGAGTCTAATTAACTTATTCCACGTAGGTGGTAATAATGAGGCATTACAAAAATGAATAGTGGATAAAAACGGATGAATCAGCCAAGATCTTGTGAGAGGCAACATCTTGGATAGGAGTGAATTGGGATTGAGAAGTGCACTTGAAGGAAGATATCACGAGACACAAGAATCTGCGCGGCAATTCAGAAGGAGGTAATGGTGAGAGGAAGTGAGGAAGTGTGAGATAGAAAAGAGAGAGAGAAAAAAGAAAGAAAAGACGGATGAAGGGGAAGGGTGGGAATGAAAAGGAGGCGGCGAGGGAAGAAAGCGTAAAGCAGCAGGTAGGCCATGGCCGCCAAGGTAGCTCAATTAAAGCTACCTTGGCCAGCTGTGGCCATACCCTCCAAATCCCTACCCTGTGCCTTGTGTACTGTACCTGCCCCCTAGCAAACTGCCACTTTTCAGGGCGAATGGACAGTCCTGCTTTCTGGATCTGACCCAGGACCTTGGCTGGGTGGTGTATTTATCCCTGCCAAGTATGGCTGAATAAGATAATGTCATCTAGGTATGTGTGGGCAAACTCCTGGCATCCATGTTAAGGCCACACACATGCACTGCTCTGTGCATAAGACACACACTGCCCAGTATAATACACACACTGCCCTGTGCAAATAACATCATATAGTAACACCAACATTAATTATTATGGCCCACATTACACATATCCATCACTTCACATCTCTGCCAGAACTTATGGGTCAGCTCAGCCAGTATCTGGGTACCTTGATCTGATAAAATTCTACTCAGGAACCCAACTCATGTGAAAATGCTACCAAGGCATCAGCTACCATTGCTGCCATAATAAGGCTAAGAGCTACAGCCTCTGGATACCTGGTGCATACCATTAGGATGTATGTCTTACTTGACCTACTAGGCTTGGCAAGGCGGTATGTTATATCTACCATTTGGTGGAAGCAAATGAGCATTGCCTGCAGGGGAGTTAGTGCCTGTGCACATGACCATCAAAGAACTGACAAGAATCACACAAGGCACAGAAACTAGTGACATCTCATGGTACTCCAGAGTAGTAACAGGCCTAAATAAAATCAGTCAGGTCCGCCCAAGGCCCAAACTTTACCCCAGTAGGCATCAGGTGTACTGAATGTTGGGCTGGCTCCGACTCCTCTTGTGTCTCTCTGGCAGTGGCCATTTCATACATAATGACATGGTACTGTGACCAGCCACTCATCCCACACAAGAAAAGGGGAGTGAAACCCGTGGAATTTCTTGGGTGGACATAGGGAAAGTTCTGCTTTAGAGGCAGTGTTGGTAGACAAAACAGCTCACTTCCGGCAAGGTTTTTCAATTACTAGGGCTGAAGGGCCAGTAGTTATGGGCCAAGGAGGCAATAAGCACTGTGATCTGGGTCGCCATTCTGATCAGAGTTGTGGTCCAATCTTGACTAGGGGGCTGCGGAGCACTGGTGTAGGTGGCCCAGAGGGATGTAGATCACTAGGGTAGCACTAGTCCACCAGGGGACCAGCCTCTTCTGCAAAGGTGGGTTGTTTTGGACTCAAGTTCTCATGGATGAATGTCAAAGATGGACAAATTGCTGCACCCTCTTCCGTGGACTGCAAGTTGTGCCCCTTCCATCACCCATCACAAGCATGGCAGAGCTTTCACACCTGATCCCCATATTAGCGCTAGGCTTGTCCTGGAATTGCATCATATATATTCAGGGGTCACCTATGGTGCCAGAAGCACCTGCTTGACTTCTTTGTGAGATGGCAGTGAATGACTTGGTAGGATGTGCTGACACCAGGAATCAGAATCGGTCGTTAGCTTTGATCCGTTCGAGCAGACACTGCAGCACAAAGTCCTGCGGAATCAAATCTCTGACAGACTCTATAGCGCAGCTTCCTGGGTGGTGAGTAAGACCTAGCAGAGCTGTGGTGTGATTACTGATGGCTGGCTTGTTTCCTTGCTTACTGTCATCATCAATCCCATTCTGTGATCTAGAGACAATCCATTGTCAGTACCTCCTCTCCACCTTGAGGTCCTCAGCATGGGACACAGATGCCTCATAACCAGTGTCTTCCCTGTGGGCATCCTTGGAGCCCTCAGGGACCCCTAGTTCCTCATTCAGGGGTTGCAGCTCTGCCTCAATGGCATTCCAGGGGGCTGACACAGACAGATTTAGCTCATCATGCTGGGTCATTTCATCTTTACTGCTGCTTCTCCAGGTTTCTGTTGCTTGGCTCTTCCACTTGATAGCACCGATCCCAACACTGCCACCAGTTTGTCATGAGGAGGGACCAGCAGAGGAATATGTGTTTAAAATTCTCTATACCACCCCTTATAAATGCATTTGGGCAGGCTTTCATACTTTCAAAAACTTAATTAAGACAGGAGGCCAGCCAACCTAATCACTCAGCAGAATGCCCCAATGTGTTACTTCAGAATGGGCATCTTAGACTAGTCCTTGCAAATAATAATTGAATTTAAAATATATGAATTACAAAACTACACATAAAAAATAAGCTGTTTTTCAAACATTGCTCAAAACACAGAGATACAAGGGTTATTCACAAGGTTATTCTGCAGACCCTAGACAATCCAAACCGTAAAACCATGGTTATGGAACAAAGCCTAGGGGTGTCATATACATATTATGCTGGCCCAGGAAAGACATTCTTTTGAGGAAGACTGGTCTAGTCTGCTTTTGGGAATAAAGAGAAGCAGGTAGCACAATACTTTAATATAAGGTTCCCTTTGTAGTTACACTCTCTTATTTTTTTACACTTGGGACTATTAAGGATTCACATAAGTGATATATATATATAGCGGCAATAAAATTGTAATGCTGGCCCTTCGCCCTCCCCTGTGTCTGCCCCCTCTCTCCCCTGTGTCTGTTCCACCCATCTCCATCCACTGTCTTTTTCCCCCTCTACTCCCTCTGTGTCTGTTTGACCCCCTCTCCCTCCCTGTGTCTTTTCCCCCTCTACTCCTTCTGTGTCTGTTTGCCCTGCTCTCCCTCTCTTGTGTCTCTTCACCACCAATCCTGTGTCTCTTTCCCCCCTCTCCCTTCCCTGTGTCTCTTCCCTCTCTCCCCTGTGTCTCTTCCCCCCCACCTCTGTGTCTCTTCCCCCGTGTCTGTTCCCCCCCTTTCCCCTTTTCATCCTCCCTCTCCCTCCCTCCCCTCATCCTCCCCCTCCCTCCCTCCCCTCATCCTCGTTCTCCCTCCCTCCCCTCATCCTCCTCCTTCTCCCTTTCCCCCCTCTCCAATTAAACCCCCCTTCCCTCACTTACCTTCATCAGCTGCTCCTGCTGCTGTCCATTGCGTGTTCCGGCAGTGTCAGGACCCGACATATGCTAATGACGTGACACGCATGTGACGTCACGTCATTAGCATATGCCGGGTCCCGACACAGAAGACGCGATGGTGAGCAGCGCTTTGAAGGTAAGTGAGGGAGAGGGGGGGTTAATTGGAGAGGGGGGAAAGGAGGAGAAGAGAGGATGAGGGGGAGGGAAGAGGGAGGATGAGGGGGAGGGGGAGGGAGGAGGGAGGATGAGGGGGAGGAGGAGGGAGGGGGAAGGAGGAGCAGGATGAGGGGAAGGAGGAGGAGGATGAGGGAAAGGAGGGAGGAGACACTGGGGGTAATGCCCCTCTCCCTCTTCCCTCACATACCTTCATCAGCATCTCCTTCTGTTCTTCCTGCTGCGTTCGCACGGCATATGCTAATGACGTGACGTGCATGTGACGTCACGTCATAAGCATATGCCGGGTCCCAACACAACCGGAAGATGCGATGTAGAGCAGAAGGAGCTGCTGATGAAGGTAAGTAAGGGGGCGGGGGGTAATTGTAGAGGGGTAAAGGGATGAGGGGAAGGAGGGAGGAGTCACTTTGGGGGTGATGCGAGGCTGGGGGCCTCGCGATGAGCGCCTTTGGCATTATTCACAATGCTGGTCTGTTTCTCACTTTACTCTGCCCAATGAATTTAGTTTTTCTTGTTTTTCCAATTTTTTTTTCATCTCTCTCTTTACTGTTTTTAGATCATATCTGTATCAGTATTGCTTTTTGACTTTATAAAGAGAGGTATTACCTCTCGAAAGCTCGTCACTATATTATGAATGTTTGTTCAAGAAAAAGATATCACTATTTACTGCAATACTCTGATTATTCAACTGGATTACTGGACAGTCACGGCTACCTCACTCTTTATATATATATATATATATATATATATATATATATATATATATATACACACACACGCACACACACTGCATACTTACAAGAATGTATACACACATGTATTAATGGACTGAGTTTATAATATTGTATCCTGAGCTATGTAGTACTTTAGCTATAATATACAGGGTTTAGCTATATCTTGGTTCTTTGCACTCCTCTTCATTTTGTTCTAGCTTTAGGATGTAAGCACCTGCATATCTATGTGTTAGTTGAGGCCCGATTGATGAGGTCTCTTTCAGGTAGCTGAGACATTTATCATGCAAAGCTCTGTCATCAGGCCAAGCTTGAATCATATGTGGCATTGCATAGATGTCCAATATATAACAACATCGCCAAGAGTTCATTCCAGAAGATACCAAAACATGAAATCATGGACGTTGCAGAGTTTAGAACACTGCAGTAGTACAACAGGATTGTGCCAGAAGTAATTGTCCCCAACAAATTGCCACTAATATACTCAAACATTGTTTCTCTTCTTGGACCAAAGGATTGGACAAGATATGTGTTGTTTCATAATACTAGCAATTAAGGACATCTGTTCATGGACTCCAGAGGTAATAAGTAAATTGCAAAGAGGACCATAGACAAACCAGAGTAACCTTTATAGTAATGAATGGTTTAAAATGGGCCCAAAGATTGACATGCAGTCTAGATAAAAGCTGAAAATATAAATATTAAACCCAGAAATGTAATAGTAACTGCTGGTTCAGTGCCTAAAGCACTTTAATAGAAGCATTAACAATAAAAAAAAACTCTCAAAAATCACAACCCCAACTTTAAAGACATAGAATATATCTTAGATTCACATTCATTGACATAGTTGTTAAGTAAGGCTTTCAATTTTTCGGCAATGAAGTAAGTAGCAAAAAAGCCATAGGCAATGAAATAATAGATTCTTGTTTTCTAACTCTGGAAAATGAGCTTTCATCATGTTAGAGGGAATGCAAGAGTTTTGCACACATGAGGCAGATTTAAGCAATGCATTTAATTTAGTATATTTTATAAATATAAATATACTAGCGACTTGCCCGTCAAAAATGACGGCAATAAAAACTGAAGCCTGGCAATGCTGTTTGCCACACAATGTAAGCCTCTCCCCCTCTACTTTACTGGCCTTGTGATGAGCGCCTTTGGCGCTCATCACCGGCCTTGCAATGAGCCCCTTTGGAGCTCATTGCGAGTCTCTCCCTCTGTCTACTTCCTCCCTCGTGTCTTATTTCCCCCTCCTCTCCCTCCCTTGTGTCTCCTTCCGCCTCGTCTCTCCTGCCCCTGTGTTTTTACCTCCCTCTCCCTCCCGTGTCTCTAAACCCCTCCCCTGTGTCTCTTTCCCCCTTCTCCCTCCCATGCATCTCTTCTCCCCCCCCCCCCCGTGTCTCCCCCAACCCTCCCCTGTGTCTGTTTCCCCCTGGCCTGTGTCTCTTTCCACTCCCCCTGTGTCTGTTCCCGCCTTCCTCGTGTCACCATTTCCCTCCCTTGTGTATCTTCCCCCCTGCACTCTCTCCCCTGTGTCTCTTCAACCCTGCACTCTCTCCCCTGTGTCTCTTCCCCGTCCTCTCACTCCCCTGTGTCTCTTCCCCCTCCTCTTTCTGTGCCTCTTCCTCCCTTTCTCTTTCTTCCCCCTCTCCCTCTATGTCTCTTCCCCCCTCACCCTCTGTGTCTCTCCCCACTCTGTCTTTCCACCCCTTCCTCTGTGTCTCCCCCCTCTGTGCCTCTTTCCCCCCTCTCTCTGTACCTCTTCCCCCCTTTCCCTCTGTGTCTCTTCCCCCCCTCACCCTCTGTATCTCTCCCCCCTGTGTCTCTTCCCCCTCTCCCTCTGTGCCTCTTCCCCCCTCTCCCTCTGTGCCTGTTCCCCCCTGGCCTGTGTCTCTTTCCACCTTCCCCCTGTGTCTGTTCCCCCCTTCCCACTGTGTCTGTTCCCCTCTTCCCCCCCATTTCCCTTCCATGTGTATCTTCCCCCTGTTCTCCCCCCCCCCCTGTGTTTCTTCCCCCTGTGTTTCTTCCCCCTTCTCTCACTCCTGTGTGTCTTTTCCCCCTCCTCTACCTCCTGTGTCTTTTCCCCCTCCTCTACCTCCCCTGTGTCTCTTTCCCACCTAGCCCTCTGTGTCTCTCCCCCCTCCCTCTGTTTCTATTCCCCACTCTTCCCCACTCTCCCTCTGTGCCTCTTCCCCACTCTTCCTCTGTGCCTCTCCCCATCTCTTCCCCACGCTTCCCCACTCTCTTCCCCGCTTGCGCCGCGCTGTGCGCATGCACGGCTCGTGCCGCGCTGTGCGCATGCGCGTCCTTCGCCGCGCTGTACGCATGCACGGCTCGCACCGTGCTCTTTGCAAGCGCGGCTACTGCTGCGCAATGCGCAGTTCACGATGCGCATTGCGCATGCGTTTGCGAGTGATCCGATCGCAAAGTTGCGATCGGATCATTGTCAAACTGCGATTCGTCGCAAGCGTGACGACGAATCGCAGTTAGACAATTATAATATGTGATATATAGATATATATATATATCTAAATATATATATATATATATATATATATATATATATACTATAGTTAATGTTTGTGAACAGACTGTTATGTTCTCTCTCTTGCTAGGAGTAAATTGAATGCTATTAATACAAAATTAAATAAATATAGTTATTCTATTTATGACTTTTCTAATAAGATAAATAAAAGGTCAAAATACACTACCTCTTTCATTTATTTAAAACAAAAGTGTGAGCAGTAGTTTATATATATCCACTCTTTCATTGATAAGCATAGGCCCCTATTCAATTGAGCAATTGTAGCCTGTTAATAATTTGCCATTTAATTGGCATCTTTTAGCTACCCGCAAATGATTTGCGGGTTACAGGCTGAAAATCCCTGCCGTTGTCTAAATTTTAACTCCGATCCATCTAAGCCTTTGATCTTTAAAGCCCGTAAATGGTACAATCGCAAATCTCTATTCAATTGCTACAATTCCTCTAGCCTGCAATTGTTTTCACACCTGTAAATGACAAATGTAGAAGAAAATCCAATGAGTACCAGGACTCGCAAGGGGGTTAACACCTGTTCATAGCACTGTAAATGCAAATAAAAAATCAATAATGCACTTTAAAAGAAAGACATTATAATTAATTGCATAACAGTCTCAAGCTCGCAAATCTGCAATCAAATTTTTATTTTTTCATGTTTAATTTTCAAGTTATATCAATCTTGGAAATCAAGGAGTTAATACATATCAGGCCACTCACATGGACTAGTACAATATCGTCATAAATTTTTATTATTTTGTACATTAGCAGATTGCAAGTCTGATTGCATATCGGACTTCTAAGCGCTAATTGATTGTGGTTTAACCTCCATGTTTTACTGACGTCATGATGACGGTCTCCTTTACTATTGGCTGTTTCTAAATCGGTAGTTACGGCTTTGCTTAATTGATCATGATCATGCTCTGAAATGCTTCTTATGGGTTCATTTTTTACGGTTTAGGCTTTCAGCCAGGTAGCTGCGGGCTTGATCAATTGAATTGCTCTGTGACTATTGCAATTGAATAGGTGCTACAATGCCTACATTCAAAGGCTTGTGCTATTGCACTGGATTACTCTACTCTTGACTCTAATTGTATCCTCTCATCTGGGATCATATGACATAGAGGCCAAGTTAACTACTTTATGTTCATCTAACAAGAAAGAAAACACATGGTGGAGATTGATGTAATCACAATAGACCATGACTGATACAGAAGCCAGATATCAGGGTGCTGGTGCCGAGATTGCAAAGAACCCAAATGGTCCTTATGGATAGTTAACCTATTGTCTGTAGCAGGTGGCCCTGGGCAGTAATAGCCCCTACTCTAACACAAAAGAAGGTGGGTAGTAGGTATTCCTGACTACTAACAAATATTTTTCTGTACAACGCCTGCCCGAGTAAACTGTAACACACGCTTCACACCTCTTCAGGGGCGTCGGTTTGGAAATTTCAATAAGTTCCTTCTAATTTGCATCTAAGTCAAAAATCTACATTCTCCACAACTTGTAAACTAATGGCTCATTTCAATCAGAAAAGCCCAAAATCTATTCCACACATGTATTCGGCAATGTGAATATAAGCGTCTTATCAAAAATAGAAATCTGTATAATTCACGAGTTTAGCTAGTCTTAACAAAGTTTTGTGTATATAAATTGAATAAAAACGTCTTATACACATTCTTTTCAAGCCAAAGCATATTAATGTTTTTCAAAGATTTCTAGGAATCTTCATAGTTATGCTAAATTGGGAGATTATTACTATTCATTAAAACCACCCACTCTTCCATTTACTGTTACTTGCAATAAACTTGTATTGAATGTTTTGTTTTAATTTTTTTGGGCTGTAAATGCATGAATCATCAAAATTTATCCATTGATCATATATTTTTGCTTTTTTCTTATTTTGTCCCTGTCTTGACATAAGCACTAGTAATACAAAGCATGCAATTTATTTCATTGCTTTACACTCAATAGATAGTTTTTTGCCTGTTTTGTAGGCTTTAAACCTTACTGAATATTACAATAAATTTGCCTTTTCCCAAAATAAAGAATGTATTTTTCCAAATTTCTTCAATCACTTAATAAAATTATTTTTATTTCATAACATCATAGTGATTCTATTGCCCAATATTCAGTGTGCCTTCAGAATGCCTTCAGTGCATTATAATTATAGTGTTTCACTGTATTTGATGCTTTTACAGACTGTTGTTTATGGTATGTGTTTTCTGAAACCATATACCTTCTAACAATAATTTTAAAATGATAAAATAATGTAACAATAGTGTTACGCCATATATGTTTTGGATTCAGAAAGAAGATCTACTTAAACTTAGGACTCTGTAGTTATTATATATATATAGCTATTACTATAAATGAAACCTGCTTTTTTTACATTATATAAAGCCAAATCCAATATATTCATGACATATGAGTTTTGAAAGTGCAGTTTTAAATTATACAACATTATTATTAATGATTTATGATCCCTTCCAGAAACAGTCTATACAGTGCTGATTCATGGGCATTTTTCTACCAAGTTATTGTTGGACCAATATAGTCAAAAATAACCATTCAGATCTGGATATCATGCCTATGTCGCACACCGGTAGATATACTGAAACTAAAATAAAAATTGTGGATGTGCTTATTTTAGCCTATAATGGGATTCAGTTCCCTAGGTTCATTGGTTGTATGAATAGTAACAGCCAGTAATTGGCAATATCTCTGTAATTTCCTTTCTATTAAAATGAATAATCTATATATTGGGAAAAATATTTTTGTCTTTAAATTTAAAGTTTTATGTTAATAGTTTATTGTGTATTGTATATTGTTTTCCCTTTTTAATTTGCATTTCACGGTCTATATAAACAGGCTAGTTCCACAATATGTTTATACTTGATGTAAAAGTACATGATTACATGTTGATATTATCGTAGAGGCTTTGGGACTGAATGTATGTATAATTTATAAATGTGTTTTTACAATGGGATCTTTTAGGAGGATATTATTATAGAAGAAACTTAAAGTGAACCTCTCATGATTGATCTTTTTACATTGATGGGTAGAAAAGCATAAACTTATTTACCATTTACTGATTTGCAATTTTTTAAATTAATGCATCTTACCCCTCCAGTGTGTTTACAATGATCTTGGTGTCACGAGAGCATAACATTTAAATTAGATGGCCAGACAATATTTTATTTTCACTGCCCTCAGACACTTGGGGCCTCATTCTATTACGGCCGCAGCCGCTGCGGGGCCGCAAGGACCGGCCGCAAGCTTTACGGCTATTCTATTCCCCTCCGGCCGGGACTCTGGCAGGCTTGCGGCCGGCGCCTTGCTATCCCTTGCGGCCGATCGTGCCGGAGGAAAGCCTTTGATCTAAAACGGCCGCAAGGAAATCGGCCGTAAGAAAAGCCTGGTTGCGATTTTATTGCTCCGGGAACCCTGCCTGCAAGGCTAAAAGCGAGCCGCAGCTTACTTGCAGCAAACAGGTCTCGCTGGCACCAATTGAGCACATAAAATAGCTCAAATAAAGCCATCCTGCACTTTGAGAAGACTATAAAGTGATATTCGGTGTTAGAAAAAATAGCACATAATTACCCTATACTCAAATCCGTAAAATATTTTATTTTTAATATACGTAAAATATCCATGTAAAAAGTCCAGAGTGCTTGGAGCACCTCAGACACACCCACGCCGCAGCCGGAAAATAAACAGTTAATTCGAACTCGGGTTTGGGCTGATGTGCAAGCTTGAGAGTGGGTTACTTTTAATCCTCATGTCCCCCAATATGATCCCTAGCATTTACAGAGCTGTACAGTGCAGGCTTGAATTTATTTTTGAGTTTTTAGATTTCAGAGCTTACGGCCGGTTCCAAGATATGCGGCTGGCCGTAAGGGGAGATCCTTGCGGGGCCGTATAATAGAATCGCGAGTTAACTGAACCCCCCAAGGAATCGCAGCCTTACGGCCGATTTACGGCCAATAATAGAATGAGGCCCTTGGAAAGGTTCCCTACACTATATTAATCCCTTCCAATTCTCTCTTACCATAGTAGTGTAGGTTGCTCTATCAAATATCTCCTATATGAGCTTGCTTGAGATCTGCTTTGAAACTCACCAGTTGACCATGCTTGGGATGTTATGAACATGGTTGCAACCCAGAATGAGATTAGAATAGAGGGAGAAACCACTGTGTTAATTTAGAAAACACTGGATTCCTATGCTGATGAACAAAAAGACTGTTCCTACTGGCTGTGTTTCTAATGTGATTTTAAATATGTACATTATATTTTCAGAATTTAAGGCTGCATTGCATGGGTTTATGTGCAATCCTACATTACAGGTTCACTTTAAACAGTGGTACTGTTCACCATCACATAGAGACTAGACTACACTGAACTAATATGGGTTTGCTTTTTCATTGTACAGTTTACAGTCTGATTACATTGGGTATCTTGCACAACACCATGGTAAGGAGATTTATGTACAGCAATCGCAGTTACATTTAATGTGTTATATAACATATACAGTAATGAAGTAGTTTATCAGTTGTTAAGGAGGTAGAAAACCCAATATCTGAAAAAGAAATCTAGGACATTTGAGTATTAAAGACTTCTTCGAATAGATTCATTTTAATCCTATGTATTTTAAAAGATTTCCGCATTCAACACAGGAATTTGTTTGCGGTATTAATCAGAATGTTCATTACAGAAGTCATTCTGGACAGATTTTCCCTTTGGGCAACATTTTGTCATACTCCAATTAAACTATGCACAGGTTGATGTGTCACTAACAATGTGTCAGATCAAATCACGGTTTCATGGAAAAATGTCTGGCCTCCGTTACTTAAATTAGGTCTTTCAGTTTTTAATAAAACTGTGATTGACTTGCTGAAGCTTTACATGCATGTTTATCTGTTTGACTTTTATATAGAATATGAACTGGAAAGATTTATTTATTATCCAAAATAATCCCGAAATTATTCAGACTCTCATCAATCTCCAAATGACATGAGAGAGGGAAATAGATTAGAGGAATACAGTTGATCTGTTATTGTATTTTACATATCAGAGCTGTTTCATAGATGTATGTGCCATTGCCAACAAGTACCTGGTGTAGGGCACTTACATTTACCATATACAGTAAGGGCATTAGGCCACTATTAAAAAACAAAACAAAAAAACAAATGGTTCCTGACTTTAAAAAAAGCAGAATGCGACAGTTCATCGACTGGCTACTAGCAGGTAAGCACATAGAACAAGAGAGTTAAAACAGGAAAATAAAAGACAAAAAAGACAACATGCACAGAAAAGACAAAAATGGGTTTGTGCATGCACTGCATGCTAACTCGCAGGGGTTCCCCCACTTCACTGCCTAGGAGCTCCAAAAAAGGTAGATCCGGTCCTGGTAATAGTTTTGACTGAACATATTCATGACAGTTCTTGTCATACTGTATGTATACATAATCACACATGTACTTAAGTGTATATGTATATATACAATGCCTTGCAAAAGTATTCAACCCCTTGACTTTTTTACCTATTGTGTTACATTACAGCCTTAAGTTCAATGTTTTATTATTTAGAATTTATGTAATGGATCAAAACACAATAGTCTTGGTGAAGTGAAATGAGAAAAATATATACCTAAAAATATTTTTTAGAAAAAAAAACAGAAAATTGGCACACCCTTTCTTATGAAGCCCATAAAAAGCTCTGGTGCAACCAATTACCTTCAGAAGTCACATAACTAGTGAAATGATGTCCACCTGTGTGCAATCTAAGTGTTACATGATCTGTCATTACATATACACACCTTTTTTTGAAATGCCCCATTGGCTGCAACACTTAAGCAAGAGGCACTACTAACCAAACACTGACTTGAAGACCAAGGAACTCTCCAAACAAGTAAGGGACAGTGTTGTTGAGAAGTACAAGTCAGGGTTAGGTTATAAAAAACATATCTAAGTATTTGATGATCCCCAAGAGCACCATCAAATCTATCATAACCAAATAAAAAAAACATGGCACAAAAGCAAACCTGACAAGAGACGGCGCCCACCAAAACTCACGGACTGTGCAAGGAGGGCATTAATCACAGAGGCAGCACAGAGACCTAAAGTAACCCTGGAAGAGCTGGAGAGTTCCACAGCAGAGACTGGAGTATCTGTACATAGGACGACAATAAGCCGTACGCTCCATAGAGTTGGGCTTTATGGCAGAGTGGGCAGAAGAAAGCCATTACTTTCAACAAAAAACAAAATAGCACGTTTTGAGTTTGCAAAAAGGTATGTGGGAGACTCCCAAAATGTATGGAGGAAGGTGCTCTGGTCTGATGAGAATAAAATTTAACTTTTCGGTCATCAAAGCAAACCCTATGTCTGGCGCAAACCCAACACATCACATCACCCAAAGAACACCATCCCCACAGTGAAACATGCTGGTGGCAGCCATCGTGCTGTGGGGATGTTTTTCAGCAGCCGGGACTGGGAAACTGGTCAGAGTTGAGGGAAAGATGGGTGGTGCTAAATACAGGGATATTCTTGAACAAAACCTGTACCACCCTGTGCGTGATTTAAGGCTAGGACGGAGGTTCACCTTCCAGCAGGACAATGACCCCAAACACACTGCTAAAGCAACACTTGAGTGGTTTAAGGGGAAACATGTAAATGTGTTGGAATGGCCTAGTCAAAGCCCAGACCTCAATCAAATAGAAAATTTCTGGTCAGACTTAAAAATTGCTAAATACAAGCGCAAACCATCCAAGTTGAAGGAGCTGGAGCAGTTTTGCCAGGAGAATGGACAAAAATCCCAGCGGTAAGCTCATAGAGACTTCTCCAAAGCGACTAGGAGCTGTGATAGCTGTTATGAACAGAAGGGCCCACTGGACTGTTTGGGGTTTATCGGTTATTATATGCATGGTCAGAAGGTACTAACAACTTGCTTAACAGTCATATATGGGATATTCAAAGGGTTAAATAATTCTAAAGAATTTATATGGCCCTGCGATTGGCCACGCGTGAAGGCTCTGGCTTTAGTCATGAAGGGGGGAGCTAGATTTATGTGTCTGTAAGAGGAGAAAAAATGTGTAATGAGACAAGAAAACCATGTGGGTGAGGGGGGTAACAAGATATTTGCCAAGGATGATGGGCTAGAACTGGGGGAAAGTATTTGGTGTTTTGTGTTATCTGAAAATGTGTTTTGAAAATTAAAGAAGTGACAGTCTGATTTTGGACACAATAAACCAAGGTGGTGTCGTGGTCTGCTTGTACTAATCAAAAGTACATGGTGTGTGATTCTTAGATCCTAAGAAAAGGGGTCTGATGTTGATTGTCTCTTCAGAAATTATGCTGTCATCTGAAGTGTCTGTTGGTGTCGATCTGAACAAAAAGTTGTGACCAATAGAGAGAGAATTGGGGTGAGCATAGACCCCCAAAACTTGGCGGGCGTGACAGCTGGTGGCATCGGTGGGAGATCTCAAGCATTCTTACCAGCAGCCAGTATGACATATGAAAACTTATCCAAGAGGGAAATCAAGTACTTTCAGAGGCTTGGAGGAGATGCAGAGGCGATTTGTCCAGCGCTATCAAACCAGCTCCCTTATTGCATGCAGCGCAGAGGTTATTCAGGAGAAAAGGAACCAGATCACAAGGCTAATGGAGCGGAGAGCACATCGCGTTGTCATCAATGAGGAATTGGCAGCAGCTCTTATGGATCAGTGGATGGCATTCCTGGGAATCCAGCAGGGAGGAGCCGTATGATGATTTGATGGAGCCAGCTATCGCATTGCAACAGCCCTCCTGCTACAGAATGGAGTTAATGAAAGGACTCCAGGGTGTACTGCAGGGTAATCCAGCATGTGGCATTGGGCCTATAGAACACGGGGTGATCCTGTATAATCATCGCTGCCAACAATTGGAACTAAAACCAGGGTCCCAGGAGGCTGCATTTATTGAACCCTTGATCCAGCAAGAGCTGGAGCTGGAAATCAGTTATATGAATCTGCTGGTGGAAGCAGCCCAGGCTAGGACATGACTGCGTGAGAGGTGCAGCTCTGGAAGGGGGCACAGAAGACTGTTGCCAGAAGCCAGGCCAATCAGAGAGTCTGGATGGAATTAGCTATGTTCACTGTGCCCTGGGAATGGACTGTCGGCCTAGCATGGAGCTCCAGCTGATAAAAAATGTCAGAGAGCTAGCCACAGACTAGAGGGCAGGGGAGGTTATGATCCCTGAGATCCTGCCAAACAGAGGCCCAGCAAATCAGTTAAAGAGGGACCATATTCCTTATTGTGTGCCCAAGCAAGGAGAGCTGGAGCACAGTGCCCTGACTGTGGTTCTGGGCGAGATGGAGAAATGGAATCCCATGCCCAGACCATTGCTCCAGGTGAGCAGGGGTACTGTGCCCATAAAAATAAAAATAAATAAATACATTAAACAGTACAGATCACCATCAATACCTATTGCCAGTGTTTGGTAGTCTTGCCAGTCCTTTCACTTTCCGGGCCTCTGCGCCTCCCGATGAAGCTGGTCTCCACCTCGGTCCCCCTTCCAACCCCCTTCTGTGTATGTATATAGGGAAGATTCCTAAATCATCCTCCGTTTCCTGTATACCGACCAGGGCCCCCATATTTCCGTATAGCAACTCATGGAGTCTTCCAGAGAATGTATAAATCTTTCATTTGTAGCTATATAGTCTATTTTATTTATGATTACCTGTAAATTTAGGACCCCCCACTTCCACTGTTTAGCTGTATGAATTTTGATAGCCAAATACAAAAATTGTAAAAGTTTATTTTGAGTGTGTGAAAGCGAGGTCACCGGAATTCCCAATAAACACGTTTCCATAGTCTCTCGCATGGGGACATTAAATAATTTAGATGCCAATTTAGAAATACTTTTCCATATTAGTCTCACTCTCTGGCAGTCCCACCATATATGAATAAATGAGCCAATGGAATTACAGCCCCTAGAGCAGTTTGGATCCGCCGAGCATTTCCACTTCGCTAATTTTTCTGGGGCACTTTTACAGCTGTTTCAACAATATTATGAGTAAGAGACCCCCTATAGATACTCCCCCATGAGACTTCCCATTTTTCCAAGTTCCAACTCTCCACCAGATCTTTCTCCCATTCCCGCATGTAACTATCTTTGATTGATAGATCTGGGGAATTATATAGATTGTACATACCACTCATGCCCTTTGCCGTGCAGTTCTTGAGACAGATCTGAGATAACAAGATTCCCCTGGGAAGGCCCTGGGTTCTGACCATAGAGTCAATAAAGTGTTAAATCCTACACAGGTTATAATGTTCATGCAAAGGTAGGTTAAAGGAGTCTATGATTTCCTTATTGCTCAATAGCTTATCATCTTTGATCCAGGTTCCTAACCTGTCCAACCCCCTCGATTTCTACCAATAAAGTGAATCTTCACCGAAGCCCTTTGGAGATTGCGGGTGATGAAGAATAGGGGTTAGACAGGAAGGGTATGAGAACAAAGTGGAGTGAACGCTCGCCCATTTCCAGCATTGTACTGTATTATGTATAACTGGGTGTCTCATCTTATAGACCCAATCTGGAATTTTATCTAGCCAAATAAGAGTGTCCCAAGAAAATGGCGCTAATAAATGGTCCTCCATAAAAACCCATGCCGGATGATGTTGTGCAGGGTTGATAATAGGAACAAAAGAAAGTTGGGAGGCCCTATAATATTATCTCAAATCAGGGAGTGATAGTTCTCCTTTTGATTTATGCTTAAACATTAACTCCTATTGATCCTCGCTGGTTTGTTCAGTTAAATTGATGGGTAAAGGAAGGGATTGGAAAAGTTTCGAGAGCACATTCATTTTGAAGGCATTTATTCTGCCTACCCAAGACATCAGGAGTTTATATTTTTGTTAAATCCTGACTTAAAAATTTAAAAATCGTATGGTAATTCTCTTTATGTAAGGAGCTCAAAGAAGGGGTAATTTTGAGGCCCAGATATTGAATTTGCCCTGGAACCCAATTAAAACTAAACTGTTCTTTTAATGTTTGCTTTAAACAGTCAGGTATGGCAATAGCATTTGCCTCTGTCTTATCTACACTTATACATAAGCCCGAAATGAGGCCAAATTTGTGAACAATGTGCATAAGTGACCTTAATGAGTTGACTGGGTCCATTAGGGTACACAAGATATATAGTAGACATTTTATAGTGATGGTGCCCAAATTGTAAACCCTTTACTGCCGGATCCGATCGAATGGCCTGCGCTAAAGGTTTCATCGCTAGGGCAAACCTCAAAGGAGAGTGGGCAGCTCTGCCTGGTACCCCTAAAGATGTTGATTGTTGGTTTAGTTGGGCCTGGCAGTTTCAAATGCGCCTGGGGGTTGTTATAATACATTTTGATCAAATTTACATTTAATTTGAATGTTGAATTTGCCCAAAACCGCTTGTACATAGTTCCAGTCCACTGTGTCAAACGCCTTTTCAACATCCAAAGCTAAAAGACAGAAAGGTGTTTTGGATGAATCTGCTTGATGAATTATATTAATGACCTTTCTTAGATTGTCTCTAGCTTGCCTATGTGGGATAAACCACATCTGATATTTATGTAGAAAGATTGTAAATCTATCCACCATAATTTTTGCTAATAGTTTAATGTCCCCATTAAAAAGTGAAATGAGTCTATAGTTTTTGATTTCCATGTTGTCTTTCCCTTCTTTTGGGAACAGAACTATCTCTGCCTGGTTCATCTCTGGTGGTAGGGCATTACCCCCCATTATTGAATTAAAAAGGGCAGCTAAGTGTGGCGCAAGTAAATCTTGAAATTTCTTTTAGTATACATTGGAAAAAATTGTCAGGCCCAGGAGCTTTACCCACTTTAAGCCCTTGAATCGCTTTTTTAATTTCTTCCACTGTAATTATGGCGTTAAGCTTTGTTAATTTCAGGAGGTCAGAAATGGCAGGAGGTCAGAAAGATATGAATGCTAAAATCTAATGGTGAAAATTTGTGGGTATTGTTGGCCTGGAAGCGAGTCTTCTGGAGGAATACCACGGAGGGCCTGAATTTTCTATAAGTTAGGAAAGTCGTGCGCCTTTTAAAGAGAGTGTTGAATCCATGTACATTGTGAGTTAATACTACATATTCTGTACTACCCATAGTCAAATTATCGATGTGGAACTCTGTGTGGTGTTCGCATTCCCCCTCTAATGAAACCCATCTCACCTCTACCCAGTGAGCCTCCAGATCTAGATGAAGACCAGCCACAGAGCAGGACACAGCCACCATAAAAAGGCAGGATCAAAGCAAGGTGATTAATGACCAAACATCTAGAACAATAACACAACATAAGATGAATATATAAACATTTACAAATGTAAAATGACATATTAAAGACCTCCTCAATAAAGAACTATATTTGCACCTAAGGTGCCTAGAGAAAGAGAGAACTCTCATCTCACAGTAGCTCACTCACTCTACCGTCTTAACTAACCAACCACACCTAGTCTTCTCCCTCCTCAAATCCAACAGCCACTTTGAAATGCTTTGCCCCAGCTACAGAGGATGAAGTCGATAGCCTGCTATCATCCACTCGCCTCACTACATGTCCTCAGGATCCAATTCCATCTCAGATCATCCACCCTCTCTCTACCACACTAATCCCAGCTTTCACACACATTTTCAACCTTTCCCTAACTACCGGCATGTTTCCATCTTGTCTAAAACACGCCATAACTACACCCATCCTCAAAAAAACACTCATCTGACTCTGACATTGCATTTAACTACCGCCCTATCTCTCTACTTCCCCTGGCTTCCAAACTGCAAGAGCGGCTCGTCTATAATGGCTTTACCAGCTTTATTTCCTCTAACTCCCTTCTTGACACCTTCCAATACGGCTTTCGGCCCCAACACTCCACTGAGACAGCTCTCACTAAAGTCACCAATGACCTGCTTACTGCCAAGTCAAAAGGTCACTTTTCTATTCTCCTTCGTGTAGATCTCTCTGCTGCCTTTGACACAGTTGACCATCCACTTCTACTCCATATCCTCTCCTCCCTCGGTATTCAAGACACTGCCCTCTCGTGGTTCTCATCATACCTACAAAATCGATCATTCAGTATCTCCTTCTCAGACACCTCTTCTTCTCCTTACCCCCATCTGTTGGCGTACCCCAAGGATCAGTCCTAGGCCGCTCCTCTTCTCCATCTACACTTCCTCACTTGGTACCCTTATAAAATATTTTGGGCTGCAGTATCATCTCTATGCAGATGACACCCAAATGTACCTCTCAGCAACAGATCTATCCCCCTCTCTTCTAACACATGTCTCCAACTGCCTCTCTAGTATATCCTCTTGGATGTCCACCCACCATCTCAAACTCAACATGTCCAAAACTGAACTCCTAATCTTCCCTTCCTCTCCCACAGTGTCAATTCCTCACTTCTCTCTCACTGTCAACAATGGCATCATCATACCAACCTCCCAAGCCCGTTGTCTAGGGGTTCTACTGGACCCCGCCCTGTCCTTCATCCTTCACATACAATTACTAGCTAAATCTTGTCTTCTCCATCTAAAAAACATCTAGAGAATTCACCACTTTCTTACACAAGACACAATTAAAATCCTTATACACTCTCTCATCATCTCTCGAGTGGACTACTGCAACCCGCTTCCTGCTGGCCTACTCACCACCGGACTATCTCCACTTCAATCCATTATGAATGCCTCTGCCAGACTCTTCTTCTGTACACAACGTTCAGTGTCTGGATCACCCCTCTGTCAATCACTCCACTGGCTTCCCATAGCCTCCAGAATAAAATTTTAAATCATGACCCTAACTTTCAAAGCCCTCAACAATAGCGCACCCCCATACATTTCTGGTCTCCTCTCCAAATACTCCCCCACCCGCCCTCTTCGTTCTGCTAATGACCTTCTTCTTTCCACAACTCTTGTCACCTCCTCTCACTCTCGCCTTCAGGACTTTTCTCATGCTGCCCCTATTCTCTGGAACTCCTGCCTTGCTCCACCAGAATATACTCTTACCTAAAAACATTCAAAACCTCTCTAAAAACACATCTCTTTAAAGAAGCGTATCACCTTCCATCCTAACCCACTCTCGCCTGTCTCTCTCCTTCCTTTTCCTCACACAATACCTTTTAGGTTGTAAGTCTGCGAGTTTCAATCCCACAAGGTGCTTTAGGGAAAGCACTATGGACACTATGGATTTGAGGCTCAAAGACAGGGCCCTCCTTGTCTTGCTATGTTTTAATTTGTATGTATCTTTGTCTTGAACTTATCTTATGTACATGGCTATGGAATACGTTGGTGCGTTATAAATAAACGACAATAATAATAAAATAGACCCCTTTCTTAACCCTAGAGGTAGGAAAAACATTCAGCCCCCACCCCCTTTAAAAAAATATTCAACATGCAAATTTCTATAAATTGTTTGTAACTCCTTGAGGCTACGTTAAATCCCCATCAGCGCAAAGTCCAAAGTCAACATAAGTTTGCCCTTTCCGACTTCTAAACTGTAATTGATTTTAGTTTAAACATGTTTTACTGATGTTATGATGACAGTCTAATTTTTTATTGGCTTTGTCTAAATTGTAACTGACGTGCTTGCGTGATCTTGATCATGCACTGAAGTCGTACGTACGTGTTCATGGTTTACGTTTTTAGGCTTTAGCCCTGTAATTGCAGGCTTGAGTCAATTGGATACAGCCGTAATTGTAACAGATTTCTAGCCCGCAGACATGCAGCTTGTATGAAGGTATTAAAAGGCTTACAGATTTTATAGTCCTTCAGCAGGCATTTGGGAATCATGATGTAGACTTCTTGCCCACACTGTTCTTAATAGGTCTGTGAGGGTTTGACCTTTATTTTATTGAGGATCTCTGTACGAAATATTATGAGCTTAGCCCTTTAACTTAAATGGTCAATAGAATATGACAAAACCGTGCCTGAGACCTTTTTGTGTTAGTATTATATCATGGTTACTTGGTGTATTCTTACTATTTAAATTATTTTCATATCAAAAACAATATTTTGTTAAAAAATTTAAATAAACTGATGAAGCTGTTTTTTCTTTTTAAAGCTGGATATATAGAATTGTGATCTTGATAATGTATGCACATTTGTTGCAAATACTATTTGATTGTGCTTGTGTCATGTAAATGTGGTGTTCAAGACTTAAATGCTTAAATAAATGTGACAAGTGAAAACTTGCCATTTATGGAAAATCATACTTCTTTTAATTAGGGAGAAAATGAACACAATGTAACACTTAAAATATGGGCTTGTTTGCCTGACTTAATAATTATTGGTTTGTACCTTTCTACAGTTATTTTATTGTATATCAGGGTGCAATGTCTGGAGAACTTTAGCAGTCTTTACTTTGAAAAAACATGGGCCTCATTCAGTTGAGAAATATACAAGTTACTGGACCCCTTAATGGAGCCCATAAACTAATTTGCTATTCAGTTGGCATGTTTTTGCAAGCCACGAACGGTCTACGCGTTACAGGCTGAAAATCCCTGCCGTTGTCACAACCGTAACTTACACCCCATCTAAGCCTTTGATCATTCACGACCGCAAGACTTGCGATCGCTAAAATCACAAATCGCTATTCAATTGCTACAATTCCACAAGCCTGCAAATGTTTTGACACCCGTAAAGGGCAAATGTAGAAGAAAATCCTAAGGGTACCAGATGTAAATAACAGGGAAAGTGCTGAAAGACATTAGAATTAATTGCACAACAGTCTCAAGCTCTCAAATCAGCAATCAAAAATCATTTATTTTTATGTTTCATTACATGGTTATATTGATCTCAGGAATCA
This sequence comes from Discoglossus pictus, assembly GCA_027410445.1. NCBI lineage: Eukaryota > Metazoa > Chordata > Amphibia > Anura > Alytidae > Discoglossus > Discoglossus pictus. Next base: position 292,886,262 of record CM050167.1, on the reverse strand, counting down.
ATGAGTTAATACATCAGGCCACCCAAATGGACTAGAACAGTATTGGCATTCATTTTTATTATTTTGTATTTTGTGGGTTTGCGAATCTGATCGCATATCAGACCCCTAAACGCTAATTGATTGACATGTAGCCTCCATCTTACACTGCCGTAATGATGACATTCTGATTTTCTATTGGCTGTTTTTAAATGGGTAGTTAAGGCCTTCCTTTATTGATCATGTTCACGCTCTGAAATGCTACATACAATTGCATGGTTTACTGTTTCAGCTTACGGGCCATAACTTGCCGGCTTGTTCAATTGAATAGCACCGTAATTGTAAACGTTAACCCGCAGCAAGCCCACAGACATACGGCCTGTATACCGTGAGTTGCGGCCTTGCAATTGAATGAGGCCCCAAATGTGATAGATGGGTGGATGTCTCCTGCATATGTTTTATACGTATGTTTTTTTATATATACCAGGATAGGTAGATGCTGGATAAATGTAGTTTCTGGTTGCTTTGGAGTCACTATTAAAAGAGGCTAATGCTTAAGGCTATGCTTGAGTGTACTGGTCAACAGCCATAAATGGCATAGGGATAATTTCAATAATCACACCATGACAGGTGGCAACATTGCTATGCCACTCCAATCTATATGACTGGCTTCACATCTGTAAAGAACATCTAGTAAACATTGTAAAGTACTCTGGCAAAATCTGTGAAATAGTGTACATTCTCTCTGAATATTTGGATAAATACAGGGCCCCATTAAATTTGAACGCCATTGTTGCAATTTAATAGCGATTTGCGATAGTACCATTAATAAGTTTGACAGATAAAAGGCTTAGCTGAGACAGAGTTCCGATTTTGACTGACCGTAGGGTTTTTCCGCCTGTAACCCGCAGATCGTTTGCGGGAAGCTAAAAGAGGCCAATTAATATCAGTATCTTTTGCAGGGTACTTTACGGGCTACGATTTTTAAAATCGTAGCAATTTAATAGGGCTCAAAGTCTTCACTTCTGGGGTTGTACATAATTTATGGTTCTTCTTTGTGCAATCCGTGTCCACACCCATATTCTCCATTGGGGCAGAGATGTAAGGCCTGGCCAGAGAGCCAAGATGTGAAATGAGGAAGCTAAAGAGGTTAGTGCCCCGGGAGTCTTTGTGAGGGATGTGAGGTACAGGAAATTTATAGTAAAATATCAAGAACAAAACCTCCAGGACTGCTCTCACTCTCGGCAAATAAAGTGTCCTACGCACTTTAACCAACCCTTTAACAACTAAACCTGCATGTTAACTAGAAGAAGCTACAACACAGTCAGTGTTTGGGTGGGAGACACACTCTTTTATCACCTGAATGAATGAATGAATGTGAATTAATGTGACATTTGCATATTCTATTGGTTCCTGGGGCTATAGTGCAGCTCAGAATTCAGTAAACAAAACAGACTGGGCAATTTGTAGATATGTCCTGCAACCCAGACCAAACACATACTACTCACTGCCTTTTTTCAGACTGCACAAAGGTTTACGTATTGCGAGAACATACTGTTAAACAATCCTAGTAGGGATTTAAATTGATAAGTTATCTGTACAAAAAAATTCTGCAGCAGTTGTGAGAAGTTTTGTGCACATAAGTTAGGGATTTCGATCGAGCCCCAAGCATGTTAAAAGACGTAGATAGATGCATAATGTGCAATTTATTGGCTATGTGTGAAGTTATAACATGTCAGTTCTAGAAATGACACAAAACAAGTCAGGCAAATATTTTTGACATTCACATAGGGTGATATGGGATGTGTTTGTTTAGCTTCACCTTTTGTCTATAATTTATCAGAATGTGCCAACATGTTCTGACATCTGTTAACTCAATTTCTATTTCACAGACATCGATAAGTGTCATTCCTATTCTTAGATACATACAAGAGGCAGTCAGAGCTACTGCTTCTTCATATAATGATATCCCAAACAGAAAGCAAGAGACCAATAAAGCAAGAGACCAATAATTTGTCTTTAAATTAAAGCTTGTTCTCTTTCACACCATGAAGAGCACTTATAGTTAGGTAAATGTCCCTTTAAACCTAGTGCGCTTATCATGCCCTATGCTACTTTGGGATGTCTCATATTAGGTTGAGGGTGACTACTGACTCTCCCAAAAAACAGAGCCGATTTCTCTTTTGGAAAGAGATCGCCATCATGGATTACTTGCTGGGGGCATAGACAAGACTCTTCTCACCAAGCAGGGGAAATATTTCTCCGTTTTATTTTTCAAAGTGCTTTCTTCTGCTTTGTGACCACTGAGGATATGGCTACTTAAATCAAAAATAATAATATATGAAACATGGTACACAGGCTTATAGGGATATGGAAGGTTCCCTGTTTTAATATTAAAATAAATTAGGTAAATGGTTATTTGCATATAAGAACATACCGTAATTTTATTAACAATTGCTTAAAAGCTGTGTTTTTATAACTGTTACCTTAAAAATAGCTCCTACAAATCCCCCTGCAGCTCATGGAGTGTTTTATTGGTACTAGATGTACTAGCCACATACAGACTGTGATTGGTTAGTACATCTAGTACTACAGAGACACTGTGTGCATGAGTTGCAGGGAGCAGACCTAGGGAAGGATTCAGTGCTTAAAACCGGCGCTTTTAATCATTTGTTAATAAAATGGTGTTTAGATATGCAAACACTTAGGTAGTTTATCTTAATAACAGGGAACTTTCCATATCCTTCTAAAGGAAATGCCGGTATTGCTTTATTTCCATGCTATGCTAAACGCATTGATTACCTACTTGTTTATTTATGGATAGTTGCCTGTTCTTGAAGTACTTTTCCTTTTTCTTTATAAAGCTCTAAACATATTCTGCAAGCCGACTTCTGTGGATATCGTAGATTGTTCTGTACAAATATGTTGGTTTATTAAAAACATTTTCATTATCTTTTTTTTTTTTATCTTATTCACGAATCATTAAAATATTGGGGGCTGTTGTTTATTTTATTTTTTATTACATTACTTATTTCTGAATGGCTGCTACATTTAACATATTAAATGCTGAAATTGTAGTTCATTTGGGATGCTAATAACTATTTGGTCGATCTAGAACACGCGACTGGCTTTCTTTTTAGTCATAGTAGAAAAAAAAGTCAAATTTAGAATTAATCAAATCTAAGAACTTTTACATAAACATAGTTTGTCTATGCTTGAATGCTACAATATCCATTGCTATATTTATTTTAAAATATAATTACTCAAGAAATATCAAACTTATTTGGTGAAAATTATTTTTAAACCATAAGGAGTATAATTAGAGAAGGCAAGCAAGTACGTTGGTTTTCTTGAAGAATGTAAAAATGTCAGTTCTTGTAAGTAGGTATTTCTGACATGCACACAGAAAGGTGCATGTGTTTGCTTTACTTCATCTTTTATTTATAGTTTATCAGGATAAACCAACATGATCTGACATCTGTTAACTCAATCTGAATTCAAGAAGTAGCTCAAGGTAAAGGGTGAAGAAAAATAAGAAATTGTATATATTACCATTATAAGACCAGTATGTATGTTTTTTTTTGTGTGTATATACTTAAGCACCTCTTTGTAACTTAATGATTGCAATAAGTTGGGGCAGAACTTTTTGAATAGAAAATGAAATTAGGAGGGCTATCCCTGATATGGAGAATTTTTGTATCTGCTGATTTTGTGATTACAAAATAGATGGAAGCCAAGCCACATATAGAGCAGATCAATGTGTAGTAAGGTTGAAGACCTTATTTAGAATGATGTTATACTGTTAGACCTATCCCAATTTAGCAATGTCTATATTTCTTGGGGAACACCATGGTAACATTTAGTGAAATATGTGAACCCCCAGACAATTTCCTCTTGCTCTGTGTGAGCATTAGTTTCAAGACAACTTTGATGTTGGTCTGTCAATCTGCACACTCCTAATATTTGCAGTGTGCATGTTCCACACTCTTGTCTAATAACCCATTTATTACAAAGATCAAAAAGTATCTGTACTGAGATTATTCTGCAGTAAAATGTTTTCGATCAGAGATGCCTAAAATGTGGTATGTGGACCCCTATTGGACTGCAAGCATCATTCAGGTGGTCCACTGAACTTCTAGTATTACAAAAAAGATGAAACATATAATTCATAAAATGTGATAGAAATGTATAACCAAGTAGTACAGGTTTAATGTATATCATTTATTGTATAGACATATGGATAATATACAATAGAAATGTATTTGGTCATTTCTTAGCTACTGCATTACCACCACATTCTGGATCTTGTTGAGCTGTTACTAAATCCTAATACACCTGAAGTGTTTCATACTAACAATATTAGCAAAACAATATTAGCACATTGCTAAATAATGGAGGGCATGGTCTTTGAGCTTAAAATTAAACGTAAAATTAATGCCCTTACAATCTACAGGTTTTTTGGTTGTGATACAGGAGAGTGTAATCAATATAGCCTCAGGCAAGTGAAATGTGGGTGTGAGTGATATTATGATATAGAGTATGCAGCTGTGCATACTAAGGTTGAAGGTAATATTCTTCTTTAAATAGTTGTTAGTGAGTTTTTGAAGGTTTTGAGGTATTAAGATAGTCTAGTGGAGGGGGCAAGGAGTTCTATAGAGATGGGTCGTGAAGGCGGTAATGAGAGCAGGTTATACGAGAGGAGGAAAGAAGAAGGTCATTAGCAGAGCAAAGAAGGTGCTTGGGGGAGTATTTTGAGACAAGAGCAGGTCTATAAGGGGATGTTGTTAAGAGCTTTATATGGTAGCTAATAGAGAGGTACTGCAGACACTGAGGATTGAATATGGTAGATGAGTCTAGTAGTGGCATTCATTATGGAATGGAGTGGACACAGACTGGATGGGTTGGTCAGCAAGGAGCCAGTGGAGGAGTGAGAGAATGGATTAGAATTTTAGTTGTGTCTTGTGTAATATAGTGATGTATTTTTAGGTGAAAATGAAAAGCTTTTGTTATTTATTCAATGTGAGGAATGAAAGAGAGGGCAGGGTCTCGTAGAACCGCAATACAACGGCCGTGGGAAGTGGGAGTGATGACGGCATTGTCGGTGGCAGTGAGAGATATTGGGATTGGAAGCTGTGGAAGAAGGTGGGAAGATTAGGAGCTCAGTCTTTGACATGTTGAGTTTCAGTTGACTGTTGGATATCCAGGAGAAAGTGCTTGAGAGGTAGTTGGCCACTTATCCTAGACGAGAGGAGTATAGATCTGGATCTGGTGCTGCAAAGTGAGTGTCATCTGCATATAGATGATTCTGAAATCCAAAAGATTTTATTAGGGTACCAAGGGTGGATGTATAGATGGAGAAGCAGAAAGTGTCTAGGAATAAACCTTTGGGTACCCGAACAGTCAAAGAGCGAAGCGAGTAAGAGAAGAGTCTATAGCACTAGCACTTTAGTGCAGTAAAGATGAGTGAGATAACAGATCTACAATAGTCAGTGGAAAGGATAGATCAGAGCATAGAAGGCACATGATACAGGGAGGAAAATTTGTGATTGAAAGCAGATGGAATTGAATTTAAAGCGAGGTCTAGACTATTTATGATAAAAGTAATGATAATGCTCAAGATTTGAATGTGAGAATAAGAAAATTAACATATAATAATTTACATGGAATTTTTCTCCTGTAATGTGTTACCCGAAGGCTTGGTTAAACAGATAAATATTAATTTTCTTTTTGAAAATATCCAATGATGGGGCCTCTAGGAATGTTATAGGGAAAGGGTTCCTCAGAACTTTATCACCACATGATGCCAAGCAAACTTTTGGTACTTTAAATTGTGATGCACTTAATCAAAGAGCCCAGATATGGGGAGTAGGTAACCAAGAGTTATTTTAGGTATCTGGGGCTCTGATAATTTTGTGTGTTCTGCTGAGGAACACAGGGCTGACATAAATAAATATTTGTATAAAGTAGGGAGAGAGATGAATTTGCGACCCCCTCACATGGTCTTCTCATCCCTCATTTTCTGGATTTTTACATTTCAAGAAAACCCTGCTCTCCAGCAAACCCTGTTCAAAGTTGAAAATACATAATACAAATGGTATGCTGACGAGGAGAAAGATGGATGTTAAGTGCTTTTATTCATGCATTGAAGTATATATTTGAAACACCCAGATATCACATTTAAACAATTTGGAAAGGGAAAGATGGTTTACAAATAGACAAATATTCTGTTCCTAATTATAAAAGTAGCTAGAGAAGTTTGGAAATGTTCTGAAAAATATGCAGTATTTAATTAATTTTTTTTTTTATGAAAATATTTTGTTTCTCATGTTAGCATGTTTCCTAAATTCCTGATCTCTTGAAATTACCATTTTTGTAGATCCTTTTTTAACCCGTTGAGTGCTAAGGGTGTCTTCAAAGCTTTCTCTGCACTCTTTTTAAATTTGGGAGGGTTCAGGGCATGAGTGTAGAAACTGGGGGGGGGGGGGGGGGGGGACAATTCCCACCCAGATCTTTCAATGTTTGTATGTACAGTATGTATGTATGTATGTATATATAAGCCATATTATGTCCTGTGTATACAATGAGCTATATCCCCCAGAATTATTCTGGCTCCTACACCCCTCTAACCCGTCATACCTCTAACTTTAGTCAACTGTTTACATTGAACAATGAATGCCATCGTTGTGACCATGCCCACTGATGGAGTCATATTCTAACTCGCATTCTTTGATGGGAAAAATGCTGAGTTTTTAAGAGCCCACAACTTACATATCAATGGATTGCTTCATTGTATATTTTGAGAGGCAAGGCTGTAAAGAAGCCCCTCAACATGCTATGAACCATACACATTTTACATTACACCCTTCATTTGAATCAGAGAAATCCTCTTTCAAATTAAGTTTTTCACACTACCCTAGTTACTAGATGATCTCTTTGGTAATACCAGTTATGTTATAATAACACTATACCATTGTTTCTCTAATTACCCCTAGTGATATTATAATAGGTTATGGAGTCCCACATTTTAAGGGGAAGATTATTCTCTTTTCACTGACTGATCCAATCCCCTTTAAGCTATCAGCTGATCGCAGTGGGAATGGCAAGCAATTAACTACATCATTAAATAAAAGGTATTAAGAGAAGTAGGACTTTAATAGAGCCCAAGTATAATGGCCATGGCAACTCTTATTTAAATGATGTGGGTCCTTTCTTTCAAATGGGAAGTCTCATAAAACTGTCATGGGATTGCTGTATGAACTGTTTGGGGGTGGACTATGATCTAACCTATGCATCAAAAATTAGAGATGCATGAATAGCAGGTACCCTTTGTTTCAAATAAGGTACTCATGCCAAGTTGGGAATTGTTACAGGAATGAAGTGTTTATATTTGGGGTATGGGACAAAATAATTATCCATAACCAACACTTTCGAAAAATAAATAAGAAAAAATAGTCAAATTAGAAAGGAAATCCCTTATGTATTTTAAACATGTCCCTTAATAATTCATTTGGAGTCAAATGCCTCATTACTATGATTTGATCAAGAACTACATATTTCCTTGCTCATGTTTGGTTTTTTGAACACTGCTATGAAGACCCTGTTTTCTTTCACTATTTTTATTACTTTTTATTTAGAAAGCTGCAATATTTTCTGTATCGATATTTAGAAAATTAGAATAGAGTACAGTTAGATTACGAAGGTAAATACACACAAAAATTAAATATATACAAAATAGTAACCAGTATTAGTGGTGCTATCTAGATATGGCTGTCATAATATGGAAGAAGAATTATAGAAGTGTAGTAATGCATAAAATAATGTATACACTTCTACCATATTATCTAATATCCAGTTTTTTGAGGGGTTTAATTACAAATACAATGTCAGAAGACCTTATCACCCATCTACAAACTGGATTGTATGGGTTTAACAGTTGTTTTTTTTTTCATATGTTTTTTTCATATCATGCATAAAGGGCATTCTGTTTTTACGTTACTGTTTTTTTTGGGGGGGGGACAAGGATGTGTAATGTTAAATGTTGGTGTTGAAAAGTGAAATGATCATAAATTTGGTATAATAAAGCTTTTGATGACAATATTCAGGAAAAGAAAATGCTACACTAATGATTGGAATCACTTTATAAAAAAAATAACATAAAAAAATGGTTTGCATTCTGGGTACCTGCTTTCTTCAATATTAGCAGATATCGGTAAACAGGATACCGTGTGAAACCGCAAAGACGATCATTCAGCACGTAATTATTTCATTGGAGATCACTGAAATTTCTAATTATTGGTCTATTTTAAAGGTAAACATATCTATGGATTTTTCAGGTATCACAGTATATCAACCAACACAATGTGAAAGTGCAGGCTCTGACAAAAAAACGTGAAAACATATAAGTCCTGCTGATGAGCAGCAGCTTACCAAGCTTACTAGAAATGGAGAAAAGGGCTAAAGTTAAGCCAAGTTGTTAGACTCTGTCAGATTCCCTTAATAAGGTCACCACCACTACAGTCCTGCAAAAGGTTTAAAGCAGGATTGTATTCTGGTGCAAAGGTTGCAACATTATTTATTTACTATTATTATTTATTTATTGATTGATTTGCTTAAATTATTTATTTCCTTACCAGATTATTTTTAAAGTTTAAATGTAGACTTTGCCCACAGACTATGCTTACCTTCTTTTATATAATGGATATTTGATTTGTCCAGTGGTAAAATACCGAACTCCAATAAAAGATGAAGTAAAAAAATGGATTTTTGGTATTGAATCTAAAAATCCTATTTCTCCGATTCTACTCTATTAAACAAGAGAATGCTTCTTTGTCCTATTTTGTTTTCTTCTATACATTTCCTGTAAATCCTTGGTTAAGGATTTATAGGAATGACGCCCTGGGATCAGCAGAAAAGCAAAATGTTCCACTCATGGTACAAATGGAATAATTTTGTGTCCATAAAGGCTAATAATATTTTGTATAGTAGAGTGATAATGAATAAGGTGAATGTAAAGGAAAACCCCTATTTACATTTCTTGAATGTATTTAGTGTGAGCTGAAATTACTTTTGGCTTCTTGGATAATGAATTATGAATACATACAATTAAGCGTTTTCTTAGTAACTCAAGTGCTGTTTCCTTCTACAGATTGTTGCATTAAGAGAACAAAATGCCCATATACAAAGGAAGATGGTATCAGATGGAACAGAACCAGAACCTATGGAAGGACTGGATCAAGGTCAGAAGGTTCATGATAAGGTAATGCTTTTTGAGTGATGGGATGACTTTTATCAGAATTCACAAAGCTCCACATGGGCTATAGAGTGATTTTCTGAGCTGCAGTGATTGCTTCTATGAATTTCCCTACAGAAAACAAGTGAAGCTTAGCGAATTTTGAAAATAAATAATATTGATAATTTGAGAGTTCAGTCTTAAAGGGACATGGAAAAAAGTATAGCTTTGTTGCATCAAAAAGAGGGTATTTGATAATGTGTCACAATGTATTTTATTCTTTAAAATAAAGATCTCAGAGCACAAAAAATATTCAGAAGTTTAACATCTGCTCATCTGCTAGCGAGTGAGAGGTCTATAGGCTAATGTATGCTCACAGTACTTCCTATTCGTTTCAATGAAGTTTAAACAGGTTTTACATAATATTTTCTCATGCTAAAATCACTTTTACAATGTTTAAAACATGTTCTTTCAAATGCTTGAAATAAACAGTTGTGTTCCATGTCCCTTTAAGATGTAACATTGTTTTCACTTACCTGTGAACATGTGCTGCCTTATTAAATTGCGATACGGTAAATTTAAAAGTGCTCTATATAAGCACATAGCATATTTTATTTACAGAAGTTTTTAGTTAGTGAAGACATTGCTTTTGGATAGAAGTTCACTAACTAAAAACTTCTGTAAAAAAATATGCTATGTGCTTATATAGAGCACTTTTAAATTTACTGTATCGCAATTTAATAAGGCTGATATTATTTCTGCATGAAGAGCTAATACTATTGCATATGGTAGATTTGGTTTTCTGCTTGGCAAAGTTGATTGTACACATCTTTAAGCTTGTATTCTCATAGATTGTTGCCGGTACAAATAAAATCACATAATATGCAAATATGAGGGCTGATGATGGGGATCACCATTGCAGCCTCAGGGGGGGCAAATATAAAGGAAATCTCTGATAAACAAGAGTCAGTCAATATATGAATCATTTACCTCACCCACCAGTGCTCAATGACTAACTACTGGACCTGTTAGAGGTCCAAAAAGATACATTTTTCTTTTGAAATACTAGACTTGGTGAATGGCAAAATTATAAAAAAAAAGTAAAAAAAAATACTTTGTAATTAAGTAAAATGTTAGTGAGTTGGCACGTACCTGAAAGAAGGTTTTATCTTAATTAAAAATGCCTCTATTCTTAATAACTGATTAAGTGTCCAAGGCGATTAATATTGCAAACCTGAATCTTATATTAAATACTCTAATTGTAATCCTTCCAAAAATAGAGTTTATTGCTTACTCATATTTTGTTTGAATTGCCCCTTTATTGATTTGCCCTGTTGTTGGATTATTGCAATTTCCTACATAGGTTGCTACTTTGCAACTATTCTGCTTTTTGTCTCTATATAACTCAGGCCTTGATAAAATGATTTTATTCAGCTGTACCAGAGTATTTCTTCATAACAAAGGCTGCTACTGTTCAATATAGCAGGACTTATAGAAAGAGTGCAAATTGTGTATCATACACCCCAATTCATACGTTGCCCAAACTCAAAAGCTGCGGTCATATCACAGTTACAGATTAATAATGATAATAATTATAAGGAGGTGATTTCTGCAAGTCATTTATATTTTTATGCACTGCTGGACTTGCAGGTGAACAGCTGCTTAGAGCCAGGCAGCATGAACATTAAGCGATAGACTCAAGTTCTTGGCACTGAATATTAGGAGGTTCTGGAAATATAAATATATATTATTTTTCATGGACAAATAGGTAGTCTTGATATAGACTTCAGGGTGATAGATCCAATACAGAAATTTTTTAAATGCTTGGAATAAATACCAGGCTGCCAGAAGAAAATATGAATTAGATTTCACCGTAGAGAAGTGTGCGCCAATTGTTTTTATCTCACCAACTTAGTATATGTAAGCATATTTCAATGTAGAAGATATACCATTATAATGGTTAGCAGGTAACTTTTTAGAAATGGAATATTGTCGTCATGTCTACTGTTTTTGAGGTAGCTAGATTTGACTATTCTTCTCCTTGGCTTTTCTCTTGTGTTCCTTATTTTTAATGTATTGTGAAACTCAGAAGATTGGGCCATATTCGATTAGCTGTTTGCCAATGTCTCACTCAATTTGGCTGCAGGTGTTTTTATATAAATGTTTAGATGTGTTCTATTAACTCCAGTTTACAAATTCCGACTTTAAGGCTGAACTCTGGGTGCGTGATCTTATTTAAGCAAGCACGTAATTTACTTCAACGACACAGCCAATAGTAAAAGAGACCATCATCATAACGTCAGTAAAACATGGAAGTTAGACGTAATTTGCAATCGGAGGCTATAAATGAATTAGTGCCAATAATTAATATTTGCCAATCGGGCTTACAATCAAGCAATCTATAAAATGCATTAGATCATCTGTTTTAGTCCAAGTGGGTTTCATGATGTGTATTAACCCCTTGAGTTCTGGGATCGATGTTACTCAGAAACAACTTTTAAAAATAATATTTTTAGGGCTAATATTTTTAGGTCTAAATTTTGCTAAAGTATCTCTGTTTGGGGCAGTCCCACCATATGTGGTCAAAAGTCCCTCATTGAAAGTAACTTTCTGCAATACTATGATGGGATGTCTGTTTTCAGTTTCTAGAGTAGGTAAGGGATTTTGCTTGTTTACCTTGACCTATAAAACTAAATGTTATGAATTTCTTGGAAAAAAATCTCCCTAATTTTTCACATTCCTGAATTAACTGAGTGGTCTAAGCAGGGTTTGTTAATTTACTCGTGTCCGTATGTTGGAGAAAGCACTGTTTGCTAGAAGAAACCTAGGCCCTCATTCTATTATCGGCCTTAAATCGGCCGCAAAGCTGCGATTCCTTGCGGGGCTCCCGTTACCTTGCAATTCAATTATACGGCGCCGCAAGGATATCCCCTTACGGCCGGCCGTATATCTTGCAATCGGCCGTAAGCTCAGAAATCTTTAAATGCAAAAATAAATTCAAGACGGCACTGTAAAGCTCTGTAAATGCTAGGGATCATAATGGGGGACATGAGGATTAATAGCAACCCCCTCAAGCTTGCACATCAGCCCAAATCCGAGATTACATTAACTGTTTATTTTCCGGCCGCAGCGTGGGCGGGTCTGAGGTGCTCCAAGCCCTCTGGACTTTTTACATGGATATGTGACATAAATTTAAAAAATGTTGTGCTATGAATGCGAACACCTACAATCACTTTATAGTCTCCTCAGAGTGCAGGATGGCTTTATTATGGCTTTAAAATGTGCTTAATTGTGTGCTTGCGGGACCTTTTTGCTGCAAGTAAGCTGCGGCTCGGTTTTAGCCTTGCAGAGAGGGTTCCCGGGGCAATTGAATAGCAACCAGGATTTTCTTACGGCCGAAACTCTTGCGGCCGTTTAAGATCAAAGGCTTTCCTCCGGCGCGTGCGGCCGCAAGGGATAACAAGGCGCCGGCCGCAGGCCTGCCGGAATCCCCATCCGGAAGGGAATAGAATAGGCGAATAGCTTGCGGCCGGTCCTTGCGGCCCCGCATCTCCTACGGCTGATAATAGAATGAGGGCCCTAGTGTTTCCTTTCTATTTGCGTGGTGTAAGCATGCTGATTTAGACAGATAGAGATAATGGGGAGACATATGGTTTAGCTAAACAATCGGCTGCAGGTAGTGGTAAAATTTGTACGTCAGTGCCTAAGGGAATGTTAGCAATGTTTCAAACTGATATGTATGGCAGCCATGTTTTGCCAGCTATTTGTCATTGGGGAAATGCTCCAGAGGTATGGTTAAATATTAAGAGGGGATATGGGGTTTTGCAAGTTCCAGTATTGTTCTCTTTCATATAGCTTTTGTGTGGGGCAGTGGTTCTTATACTGTTATTTTCCTGATGGACCACTTAAAAGCTGACTAAGGTCTTTGGGAACCATACTATTTTCCCAGTTTTTTGATAATTATAATACACTATATGATAATGTATTATAGCTTGTACAACCCATATCTAGGCACCTCTGTACTATTTTTATGCATTTGTGTTTTAGTTTTTTACATTTGTATTTTACCTCATGAACCAAGTCAAGTCCACAAGTCTTGGAACCACTTATGCTGGGATTAGAGACCTTTGGATTTATGTGCATGATATCACTGTTCCTTACGTAGTTCAGTTACACCTCACTGATGAGGCCCAAGAGAGGCTCAAACGTACGTCCTGTTTAGAGTAGAATTGCCTGGTATTTCAGGGCTGCATCACTTTTTTGAGCGAGACCAGACTGATAGACTAGAGGATATTTCTCCCCATGAAAGGCACAGGTGAGCTAAGAGTGCTGCTCTATGTGTAGGTTACAAGGCCTATAGAACAAACCTACTTCAGGTGTTAATCGTTCTCCACAAAAGTGGAGATATATACAGAAAGGGCCCCATACACTATATACATAAAGCGCTATATACTAAGGCGCTCATCGCAAGGCCCGCACAACTTTGCTGCAATGAGCACCAAAGGCGCTCATTGCAGGCCATGCAATTGTGGCCTTTCAGGGTCCCTCTAAGGGTCATCTGTCCCGTCATAGTTGCTAATTGCCCGAGGACGCACCACCGATGGAGGATAGAAACAGATTGAAGGTGCTCATGGTGATGGCCGCGGTCAGCGGCGAAAGACGTAGGACTTTGGCGCTGATCGCGAAGCATGCAATACTTTAAAACAATTATGAATTTAACGACCAATATTTTTTTTCAAGCATATATCTCCAAAGACCACCAAAACGGACAAATTAATAATAAAAAAAAATTACAGCCTCACACACAGCACAGGGGGAGAGGCAGGGGGCCTGTGAGTGAGGTTGCAAGCTAATTTGAGGCTTAATTGGAGTTTTTCGGAGACTGAAAATCAGCTAAGCGAGGAAAAAAATAGAGGCCGTAAAAACTTAAATGTTTTCAAAAAGGCTCAAAACAAGGCTGAAGCACTTAACACTTAGCCCATAAACGTGAGCCCCGCAAGACTTTGAAAATACAAGCAACGGCGCTAATCGCGAGGCATGCAAGACTTGAACAGAGACAGAGAGGAGCAGGGGAGGGAGAGTTTGCAAAGAGACACAGGGGGAGGGGGGAAAGAGACACAGGGGAGGGAGAGGGGGAGGGAGATAGGGGGAAAACAGACACAGGGTTCAGCGCAAGGCACAAAAGTGGCGGGTTGGACGACATCGTCAATGAGAGCCAAAGGCACTCACCGCAGGGCTCGCAATGAGGGCCAAAGGTGCTCATTGTGAGGCATGAAAGTGGTGGCTTGGCGAGGCCTGCAATGAGCGGCATCGCGAGGCCCATAAAGTAGACGGTGGAAAATATGTGTATATACAGTGCATTGCAAAAGTATTCACCCCCTTGATTTTTTACGTATTTTGTTACATTACAGCCTTAAGTTCAATGTTTTGTTAATCTGAATTTTTTATGTGATGGATCAGAACACAATAGTCTGATTTGGTGAAGTGAAATGAGAAAAATATATACATAAAACTATTTTTTTGAAATAGAAAACAGCAAATTGGCATGTATTCACCCCCTTTGTTATGAAGCTCATAAAATGCTTTGGTGCAACCAATTACCTTCAGAAGTCACATAATTAGTGAAATGATGTCCACCTGTGTGCAATCTAAGTGTCACATGATCTGTCATTACATATGCACACCTTTTTTGAAAGACCCCATTGGCTGCAACACCTAAGCAAGAGGCACCACTAACCAAACACTGCCATGAAGACCAAGGAACTCTCCAAACAAGTAAGGCACAGTGTTGTTGAGAAGTACAAGTCAGGGTTAGGTTATAAAAAAAATATCCAAGTATTTGATGATCCTCAGGAGCACCATCAAATCCATCAAAACCAAATCAAAAGAACATGGCACAACAGCAAACCCGCCAAGAGACGGACGCCCACCAAAACACACGGACCGGGCAGGGAGGGAATTAATCAGAGAGGCAGCACAGAGACCTAAGGTAACCCTGGAGGAGCTGCAGAGTTCCACAGCAGAGACTGGAGTATCTGTATATAGGACGACAATAAGCCGTACGCTGCATAGAGTTGGGCTTTATAGCAGAGTGGCCAGAAGAAAGCCATTACTTTCAGCAAAAAAAAAAAAAATGGCATGTTTTGAGTTTGCGAAAAGGCATGTGGGAGACTCCTAAAATGTATGGAGGAAGGTGCTCTGGTCTGATGAGACTATAATTGAACTTTTCGGCCATCGAAGAAAACGCAATGTCTGGCGCAAACTCAACACATCACATCACCCAAAGAACACCATCCCCACAGTGAAACATGGTGGTGGCAGCATCATGCTGTGGGGATGTTTTTAAGCAGCCGGGACTGAGACACTGATCAGAGTTGAGAGAAAGATGGATGGTGCTAAATACAGGGATATTCTTGAGCAAAACCTGTACCACTCTGTGCGTGATTTGAGGCTAGGGCCGAGGTTCACCTTCCAGCAGGGCAATGACCCCCAAACACAATGCTACAGCAACACTTGAGTGGTTTAAGGGGAAACATGTAAATGTGTTGGAATGGCCTAGTCAAAGCCCAGACCTCAATCCAATAGAAAATCTGTGGTCAGACTAAAAGATTGCTGTTCACAAGCACAAACCATCCAACTTGAAGGAGCTGGAGCAGTTTTGCAAGGAGGAATGGGCAAAAAGCCCAGTGGTAAGATGTGGCAAGCTCATAGAGACTTATCCATAGCGACTTGGAGCCGTGATTGCCACAAAAGGTGGCTCTACAAAGTATTGACTTCAGGGGGGTGAATAGTTATGCACATTGAATTTTTCTGTTATTTTGTCCTATTTGTTGTTTGCTTCACAATAAAAATTAAAAAAACACCTTCAAAGTTGTGGGCATGTTCTAAATGATGCAAATCCTCAAACAATCCATGTTAATTCCAGGTTGTGAGGCAATAAAACACGAAAAATGCCACGGGGGGGGGTGAATACTTTTGCAAGGCACTGTGTATGTGTGCGTATTTGTGTGTGTGTATATATATATATATATATATATATATATATATATATATATATTGTCTAGTATTCTTTTTTTTTACAATTACATGAATTTTAATTATTTAACAATCTCACAACTTGTGTCAAAACTGCAAAGTGTTGTAAGATCAACACTAATGTGATTATTGTGGAGGAGAAACAAACATGTATACATTTCTGTACAGATTTTGCCTTTTATAGAATAAAGCTATTTCCTAGATGAATAGATGGCATCTAATGATACTAAGAGTAGGATTTAGTGCTAAGGGCAGCAGAGAAAAAAAATGCCTACTTGGTAAGTATACGGTAGTTATGAAGAAGTCCGTTAATTACTGTGGATAGCAAAGCAAATATAACAATTATTATATTTAAAAAAATATGGAGATAAAAAGAAAAAGTTGAGGTAAAGTGCATATGCCTCTTAAACAGCATTTGTGTTTAACTGCAAGCTTTTTTAAAGGTAATAGAGAACCGAAGTTGTTGTTTAAAATGACGGAAGGAGAAAAGTGAATTGAGATGAGTAGCTATGTGTGAAGAAGTGTGATCGGACTGGAGTGGTTGACTAGTTTGTATGGTAAGGTCCAGAGAAGTGAGTCGTACTGCTAAGTATTATGTGGAGATGTGTGCGGTCCAGGGAATTGATAAGGCGATTCAATTCTGAGTGGGTAGTAGAATCTAGCTTGTGTCCAAGAGGAGTATAGCTCATGGGGTACATAGTTGTGTATGTGCGATGTATCTTTTCATTAAATATTGGTTTGACCACAATGTATACTGAAGTAAACTAGGGGTGTGAGTTGGGAAGATCAAGGTTGTAGGGTAGTGAGTGAGATTATGGTGAGTTGCAAACCATTACATTGGAACATGAGTGCAAGAGGGAGGACAGTACTGTAAAATCTATAGCTGTTTTCTCCTTCATCCCAAAACTGACCCACCCTACTTGCTGTTCTCTTTTTCCAAAGCTGCTTCCCCATTTCTTCCGGTCTATATTTTCCCCTTCTCATTACTGTATCCCCATTGATGGATATCTTTGTCCCACGTTGTGGCACATCTTTGCCCTTATTTTGGTTGTTTCTATCCTCTATCTCATTGATTCATGATTGGTTGCGCCATATTTGGCATAATTGCTGATTAAATCTGTGTGTCAATGTTGCACCAAATGACCATTCAAAACATGTGAAACTATATGGATCCCATTCTTCATTTTACACTGATGATTTATCTACTATGCCAGGATTTGCATATGCTTTTCCATTTTTATATGTGATTTGAGATTAAAATGCAAGAATTATGTAGGTCACAGCACTGTTAAAGTCTAATTATTATGCTAAGGGAAGGCCCAGTAGGATCTTAATTGCAGCAAGTGAGTTTTTTAGCAGCAAAACTGAATTACAAAAATTGGTGTCTTATAATTCTTCTAAGTGGGAAAACTATAAAGTGTGAAAAATATTAAAAACTAATTAAATTAATGGTTATGTAATATATACAAGATGATGAGCTGAATTTGATTGGTAGTGTCAGAGCTGTTCAGGTGAAAGCCTTCAGGGGCGAAGTATCAGAGGATGACAAGTCCAAGGGCACAGGCAAAGGAATGGTCAGACAAGCCAAAGATTGGGGGCCGGTAGAAATCCAACAAGGTCAGTAGCAATAGGGGTCAGCAGCTATGTTCAGTCCAAAAGGAAACAGGAACGGTAGTAAAACAGAGCAGGTAGACTCAGGAACAACCACAAAAACTCAGTCACAGGAACCTACAACAAGCACTGAGAAGCTGTATGTTTTATTTATCTGCATTCATATGAAGGAGGCAATCTCTCTCTCTCTCTCTCTCTCATGTAGCACATATGTACATATCTGTAGTGTGGGGGTAACTAGATAGATAGATCCATATATATATATATATATATATATATATATATATATATATATATATATATATATATATATATATATATATATATATATATATATATAGGGAGAGAGATATTAATAATTAAAGTATTTCAGTGTATAGTGATACCATTTTCATTCGACAAACATAATTCATTGAAATGATGAAATGGTAAGCCTTTGAGAGATTTTATCATGTCAGAAGCAATACTGAATAAAACAACTTCTACAAAAGCATAGTGACACATATTAAGAATTAGAAAAACAACAATAAAACATGGGAAGGAATGTGGTAGAAATCCCCAGTCAATATTATGTCCAGTATCTTTTGTATTAAAACATGTAATCTTCATTTCAAAAGTTTTCCTCTCCTTGATGTGTTTCAAATTTCATCTGAGTGTTTTGATTTTCATATTTTGGATAAAGTGATTATTCTGAGTAAAATAGTTTCCGACTGGGGAACATTTATTGTGCTTTTGCACAGCCCCTTTCACATACAGTGCTTTGTATTATGTACACCACATTGGAGAATGTGCATGTAGATCACCCTCTGATGTTATAGCTCTTGTTATTATGTGTGACTGTATCATCTTTACAGATATGGTGACATCATTTTCAGCAACTCTTATTGTAATGGTATGGTGCCATTTCATCTGTTATGCTGTTCATTGGCCAATCTACTGTTCACCAATGTTTGTCTGAGATTTGGTGGCTGTCTACATGAAAGAATGGGAGGTTTGGGGAATATATGTTTTAATTCTGTGTCCTCTTAGTAGTGGCTACAAATCCTTGAATATTATGCATATTTCTTCTAGAGCTGGATGGTATGTGGTCACTAGAGTTGTACATTAAGTATTTTCTTTAGTTTTGTATTATAAAAGGTAGAGGTTGTTTTTTTTTGTAACTCTTCTCCCTGAAAGATTCAATCGTTAGATTTGTCTACCCCGGGCAAAGTGTACCTGTAAGTTACTGTTAGTTATTGTAAGTTGTTATTATAAGTTACTATATAAATATATTTTCATGTTGAGGATCCTCACCAGTGTACACAAATGGGGCAGCCTGTTCTTTAAGATTCCCCTCATTTACAACTGTATTTGTTTACTGTTATAATGGTTATAGGAAATGTGGATTGTAAGTTAGCATGTGGTTTCCTCGCCCTTTCATTAAAGATTTATTGACATTAACATTACATAATAATTTCGTCAACAACAGTTCAAATAAAACCTTGTTCTTTCTCAAATTATGTGTGAAATTATTGTGCTTTTAAAATGATCACCTATTGGTTATTTACTTTCCCCTTATATTTGTTTCATTCTGGAACAGCCTTGTTTTACTTTTCAGATAATCTCACCAATATTGAGATGGTCACCAGTACTTCTGAAGGTATATAGCTAGAGAAGTATATGCTATAGCAAGCTCAGGTAACGTAACACATGGCAGAATTAAGGTAGATAATAATATATAGGGAGGGGTGTGAACAGCTGGAGCAGCTGGGGTAAATTCTGCCCATCCGTATATTTACTAGTCTGTGGTACAGTATAACATTGCTCAAAATGTGTTAGATTATCTTAACTTTTTTCACTCCCTATCGCAGAAAAACGTTTTAGTCTGATGGCAGTTGTGAACTAAAAGGCCCATCTAGTGCGCCTGTTCTATCCACCAACAAAGCTTGTCTTAATTACTCCTGAGGATGGTTTTATGCTTGTTCCATCATGCTTGAAAAAAGGGATGAGTTGTCAGATGAGAATGAGGAATGTCGTGAGGAAGAGGATTTGGAGGGTCTGTAATCTTCATCATGTCACTATTAGTACATTGCGGTTCTAGAGAATATGTTATTGCTTTATAAGTTCCATTTCTATTATTACATTTATTGTTGAAGTACTGACCTAAAAGTTCTATATTCATATAGGTGCAAAACCATTGCCCTGTTCATAATGTACTGGATCTCAAAAGCTGTCTGGCAAAATATCAATATCCTGTAGTGGGACAACTTTATATATCTGGCCACAGACCCATTCGCTTCCCCTGGCTTCCCGAGCACATGTGCCTCTCTGCTTCCCTATCACCATGTTACTTCACCAGCAGCTGCAGGTCTAACAAATAAATTGTGATTTATTAATTCTTACATTTATTATAAAAACACTTTGAAATTGATCAGGTTGCTTATTAATAAGTCACAGAAATAAGCATATGAAATGGGATAATTATGCTTTTCCAAATAAAACTTGTGCTTACAGCTGAGTAGGAAAAAAACATGTAATTAATGTACAATACTTTACTTAGTGTATACTGTCAAAAATAGATCATAATGTGCAATCATTTAGTGATCTTTGTAATATCCATGTTATTTACTATACTTCCTACTCTTCTCCAGCGTAACTATATTAAAGTCAAAACACAGAATTTTTATAATTGTTTTTTCATAATATACGGTAAGTCATCTTAGTTGCAATTTTTCAAATGGTGAATGTCTCTTTATAGAGATACAGTATCTAGTACTATAATGAAAATATTGTAAGAAATAGGAATCATGCAATTGACTTGAGTGGATAGGGTTAAAGCTATAGTAAGTACCAATGATAAACGTATAATACACACTGGACGGAATAGAAGTACTAATAACACTCTAAATATCAATATATAAATAGAGAAAAAAGAGACATATAACCGCCCAAATATATTCCGCCTATCTAGAAGCTATTGTAGCCAGTATCCTATGTGATAGGTGATAGCTTCCCTCATATGGCAATATAAATTGCTTAATCCTTGGGGAGCTATAACTATAGCTAAAACCATAAGTTGTCTAAGACAACCAAAAAACAAACACAACAAGGTAAGTGCAATTGCCCATAGGTTGGACACAATTAAATAGATGGTATAAAGCAGACCTAATATAAAATAAAATTAATTATAGGTCAATAATCGTATCAAGGAGGAAATGTTGGAATATTAATTGTTTGATAAAGGGCAGATGGAAAAACATTGCCAGTGTTTTCCATATAGATTCACCACATATTTATTAAAGCAAAACATGCGATTCCAAGTGGTGTTCCTCCCAAAATACAAAGATACACACTAAAGAGATTTTACACTAAAGTGAGAATATTCAAACATTCCTCTATTCAAAAAATGAAAACAGAGCAACTGCACTTATCTTAAGTGTAGAAAAGAAGTCCCGACGGCTCGTTTCGCCCTTCCTAGGGCTTAATCATGGACATTACACCAATCAGGACTATATAGGCCCAAACCATACCTAAAAAAAATGTAAAATACCAAGCAGGACTAAATAGGGCACAACCGGACCTTAAAAACCCACATTACACCAATCAGGACTATATAGGCCTAAACCGTACCTAAAAAAAAACATAACATACCAAGCGGGTCCATATAGGCCCCAACCTGACCTTAAAAACCCACATTACACCAAGCGGGATCATATAGGCCCCAACCTGATCTTAAAAACCCACATTACACCAAGCAGGACTATATAGGCCCCAATCATAACTTTAAAACCTTAAAATACCAATCGGGACCATATATGCCCCCAACGGGACCTTAAAAACCCACATTACACCAAGAGGGACTATATAGGCCCAAACCGGAACTCAAAAACCCACATTACACCAAGTGGGCCTTTAAAACCTTAAAATACCAAGCGGGACCATATAGGCCCCAACCAGACCTTAAAAACTCACATTACACCAATCAAAACCATTTAGGCCCCAACCGGACCTTAAAAACCCACATTACACCAATCGGGACCATATAGGCCCAAACCGGACCTTAAAAACCCACATTACACCAATTGGGACCATATAGGCCCCAACCAGACCTTAAAAACCCACATTACATCAAGCGGGACCATATAGGCCCGAACCGGACCTTAAAAACCCACATTACACCAAGCGGGGATATATAGGCCCCAACCGGACCTTTAAAACCTAAATTACACCAAGCAGGACCATTGCAAGCTTCTACCTCCCCCCCCCCTACTTTACTGGCCTTGCGATGAGCGCCTTTGGCAGTCATTGTGAGCCTCTCCCCCCTCTACTCCCCCCTCCCTCTACTTTACTGCCCTTGCAATGAGCAAAGGCGCTCATTGCGAGCCTCTCCCCCCCCCCCCTCTCCCCCCTCTTCTTTACTGGCCTTGCGATGAGTGCCTTTGGTGCTCATCACGCACCTCGCGATGAGTGCCTTTGGCGCTCACTGTGAGCCTCTCCCCCCGCCTCTACCTCCCCCCCTCTACTTTACTGGCCTTGCAATGAGAGCCTTTGGCACTCATCACGCGCCTCGCTTAAATGAAAGCCTCCCCCCCCCTTCCTCTATGTCTCGCCCCTCCCTCCTCTGTGTCTCTTCCCCCCTGTCTCTCCCCCTCCTCTGTATCTCATTCCCCCCTGTCTCTCCCCCCATCTCCCTCCCCTGTGTCTCTTCCCCGCTATGTGTCTCTCCCCCCACCTCCCTCCCCTGGGTCTCTCCCCCATCTCCCTCCCCTGGGTCTTTCCCCCATCTCCCTCCCCTGGGTCTTTCCCCCATCTCCCTCCCCTGGGTCTTTCCCCCATCTCCCTCCCCTGGGTCTTTCCCCCATCTCCCTCCCCTGGGTCTTTTCCCCCATCTCCCTCCCTCCTCTGTGTCTATAGGAATACCATTTAGTGAACAAGAAAAGCCTCCACCAACAAGACTTGGGTTGTTGCTGCAGTGGTGGTGCAGTGGGTTAGAGCTCTGTGCTTCTGCAGCTATTGACCTGGGTTCTAATCCGAGTCAGTTCCACTGGAGAAGGAACTGACAACCCACTCCAGTATCACTGCCTGTGCAAACTTACTTGGTTAATGATATCAGCAGGGGAGAATCCAGTCAGTAAAAAGAGCAGGAACAGAGTGGGGGAGTGTTTGAGATAATTGGCTTTATATAAAGCCTTCATGATTTCATATCATAACAATAACCTCTATAGGCTTGGGGGTGTTCAGAGGGAACAGTCAGAGGGTAGGTTCAAAGCAACCTAGCAGCCTGCAGCACTGGTTGGCTGATGCTGCAAGCTGTCAGTCAGCCAAATTGATACAATTGTAGCAGAGTCAATTAAAATTAACTCAGTTTGGAGCTTTACAGCCTGACGCTCACACAGTAATATATATATAAGATAGATAAATATAGATAAATATCTATATAAATGTAAAATACAATATTAAAGTGATTGATAATTTTTTTTTGGGGGGAGGGGGGAGCCTACCCATTTGCCCCCATGCACCAGCCGCCCCTGGGAATCATATCCATATCTGCCATCTACCCCTATATTCCCATACATATAAAACACAAACACTGATTTAAGTGACATGCAAGCATCCTCAATACGGATACCACTTTCTGATATACATACTTGGTTACCAATAGGTACACTAAAGCAGTTATATAACATCTAAACCTTTTTTTTTACAATGTTTAAGCTTTGACTTTTGCAGGATGTTTGGATCCCCCTATCATCCCCTTGTTAACCAATTAGTATGATAAAACAAAACTGTGCTATGGACCCCCACTAAAAACGTAGTAGCTTAGAGCCTACTCCCCCTGGTGCGCTGAGGTTGGGGGGTAATAGAAAAAAAAAACATTGGTCAATTAGACCTCCTTATTTTATGGTGAGTTCTTAATCTTGCCACTCCTGACCGGAGTCGAAATATTGAAATTTATCCTACACTTCTCTGGTTTAAATAGCTCAAAAAGTGATTGACAGCATGTTTCAGCCAATCAGAGCCTAAAAAAGCTTTTATAAAAACACCTGAACGAGTTAGAATTCTCATTGTGCAAAGGAGCGCCTCACTAGCCTCACTTACTACAGTGTAGCTTTTGCTATCAAAGTTTTTGTTTTTAATTTGTTTAGCCTTATGTGTTTTTTTTGTGTGTTTTAAATCAAGAAAAGAAGGTTTGTCTGAATATACATTGCAGCATTGACACAATATAGAAGCAATTAGTCTATTTTATATTCCCGAGTATATTTTCACACTGCTGGATAAGTAGATAAATTTGCCAAGTTCCTTAGGAGACATTTCCTGCCCTAACAGCTTTGGCTTCTAAATAGCTTTCTACACCTTCTGTCCATCAGTTTTGTTACTCTTACATATCATAATAT